>SSNS01000104.1:327616-577987 GCA_006937985.1 Aphyosemion australe | reverse complement strand
AAGCAGTTTCCTTTTCTGAGGTTCTGGTCCAAAGATGATAACTTCAGTCTTGTCTGGATTTAACAGCAGAAAGTTTAGAGTCATCCAGATTTTTATGTCTTCAAGACAAGCCTGTAATCTACCTAACTGATTAGGTTCATCAGGGTTTATGGATAAATATAACTGAGTATCATCAGCATAACAGTGGAAGTTTATCCCATGTTGTCTAATGATTTTACCAATTGGAAGCATATATATAGTGAAAAGAATTGGTCCAAGTACTGAACCCTGTGGTACTCCACAAGTAACTCTAGAGTATGAAGAAGATTTCTCATGTACATGAACAAACTGAAATCTGTCAGATAAATAAGATTTAAACCAGCCTAGCGCTGTTCCTTTGATCCCTACAACATGTTCAAGCCTTTCTAAGAGAATATTGTGATCGACTGTGTCAAAAGCAGCACTGAGGTCCAACAAGACCAGAACAGACACAAGATTCTTATCTGAGGCCGTGAGAATATCATTTGTAACTTTCACTAATGCGGTTTCAGTGCTGTGATACTCTCTAAAACCTGACTGAAATTCCTCAAACAGATCATTAGTGTTTAGATGCTCACATACTCGACTGGCCACTATTTTCTCAAGGACTTTAGATAAAAATGGGAGATTAGATATTGGTCTATAATTCATTAGGTCATCTGGATCCAGAGAAGGTTTCTTAAGTAGAGGTTTAATTACAGCAACCTTAAACTCCTGCGGTACGTATCCATTTACTAAGGATAGGTTAATTATATCTAAAATGGGGGCAGTAACCAAAGGAAATGCTTCTTTAAATAATTTGGTTGGGATTGGGTCTAAAATACAAGTTGAAGGTTTAGATGAAGCTAATATTTTTGATAACTCTGAAAGCTCAACTGCATCAAAACAGTTCAAACACAGATGAGGTTCTACAGTTACCTCAGATGCTGCCTCACTTACTGAGGAAGAAGAAGTCGTGTTGGGGAGGATGCTGATGATTTTGTTTCTAATAGAATCTATTTTATTAGTGAAGAATTCCATAAAGTCGTTGCTGCTGAAGGCTAAGGGAATAGCTGGCTCAGAGCTATGATTCTGTGTAAGTTTAGCAACTGTACTGAAAAGAAATTTAGGATTATTCTTATTCTCCTCAATTAGTGACGAATAATATGCAGTTCTAGCTTGTCGAAGCTTATTTTTATAAAGCACTAGACTATTTTTCCAGGATAAGTAGAACTCTTCCCGGTGTGTAGAGCGCCATGTTCTCTCCAATTTTCTAGAGGTTTGTTTTAAAGTACGCAGTTCAGAATTAAACCAGGGAGCCAACTTCCTGTGCTTAATGACCTTCTTTTTTAAAGGGGCAACATTGTCTAATGCCACACGTAAAGAGGAAGTAACACTATGAACTAGACCGTCAATTTGTGAAGGGCTAGAAATGAAATAGTTGCCCTCTGCTAAGTTACACTGAGATTCTGAAGACAGTAAAGATGGAACAGCTGCTTTAAAGTTTGCTACAGCGTTATCAGATAAAGATCGACTATAGTGGAATTTACTTTCATGTCTGGAGAACTCAGTTATAATAAACTCA
This sequence comes from Aphyosemion australe, assembly GCA_006937985.1. Taxonomy (NCBI): domain Eukaryota; kingdom Metazoa; phylum Chordata; class Actinopteri; order Cyprinodontiformes; family Nothobranchiidae; genus Aphyosemion; species Aphyosemion australe. The sequence continues at coordinate 576,405 of SSNS01000104.1, read as the reverse complement.
AAAGTTATCAAAAAATGGTCCGACAAGACAGGATTGTGTGGAAATACTGTTATCTCCTCACACTCTATACCATATGTCAGCACAAGGTCTAATGTATGATGGCAGGAGTGGGTGGAGCTATGGATTGTTTGAGTAAAACCAATTGAGTCTAAGATATTACTAAAGGCTACGTTGAGAGGATCACTTTCAATGTCAACATGAATGTTAAAATCCCCAGCCACAATGACCTTATCAGTATTTAACACCAAATCAGACAAGAAATCTGAGATCTGATCCAAAAATTGAGAGTAGGGGCCTGGTGGACGATACAAAACTACGAACAAAAGTGGTTTTAGAGCTTTGCAATCTGCATTAGGCAAACTAAGAATTAGATGTTCAAAAGAACTGTAGCTATTAATTGGTTGGGGACTGATTAATAAATCTGAATGAAAGATGGTTGCTACTCCTCCTCCTCGCCCTGTACTACGAGCAATATGATGATTTAAATAATTAGAAGGAGTGGACTCATTTAAACTAACATAGTCCTCTTGCTGCAGCCAGGATTCTGTGAGACAAAACAGAGAAATCTGATTATCACAAATCAAATCATTAACTAATAAAGTCTTTGAAAAGATAGATCTAATGTTCAATAAACCACATTTAATTGTTCTAGTTTTCTGTTCAGTAGAATTTGTTTTTATTTTTATGAGATTATCATGATTTGCTCTATTAAGCCTGATTTTTAATCTGTTTGATTCTGGCCGTGGGCAGGACACTGTCTGGATGGGGGAGTGGGTGGGTAACAGTACAGAAGCTGCAGAGGGGAGGGTTAAACTACCACTCTGCTTCCTGGTCTGGACCCTGTCCTACCTTGTTTATCCCGTGAGTTTAAACGTTCGTAGCTCAAAGCCCTGCCTCGGCTGCCTGGAGTTCTTCTTCTTGGGTTTTTTTAAGGTTGTAACAACGAGTTGTTGTGCTACTGCCACCAAGCGGTCTGGGTGAGGAATAGCGCCTGGTTTAAATACACGAAACATAATTTAAAAACTGTAAAGATTATAATCGATTAGGGAGGTAATTCGATTAAATTATGTTAGATTTGTGTTACTTCTTTGATGGAAAAGCTGGAGGTTGTGTGTAATTGAGAAATTAGCTCTTGTTACTGCCACCTAGTGTCAATAAGGTTCATTACAGTTCACACTGGTGGAAAAAAAGATGACAGAAAACATTTCAAAAGCAAACAAAAATAAGAAATATAGGTTTCTATAAATTTACAGATATAAATATATTATTATTATTATATTTATAATGGAAGAATTTAATAAAATGTGAATTTTTAATTTTATTACAAAAGACTTTTCATCTGCATGAGTAAAATAATAAAACCAATATAGATATAGAGAATTAAGAAATTATAGCTGACTAAAATGATTAAATTGATAAATTTATATTAGAGCCTTAAAATATACAAAATAAAATGTGTGAAATATGCAATAAAAAGAGGTAAGCCAAGAGAAAAAGTGTTTTAAAATAAACAACTGTGTAATTGAGATAAAAATTAGTACAGAACATTATAATTAAATCTGAATATTCTGAGCATGTTGTTCTCCTCTAACACATCCAGAATGAAACAATTTATATCTAATTTTTTATCTTATTCTCTGAAGTTGACAGATCATTTGGAAATGTTTCCTGTATTAATTTAATTTTAAAAGTGTGTGCATCCGTTTATAACTAGCACTGATCAGTTAAAGAATAATTCCCCAGAAAAACAAACTGAATACTGAAATAAACACAAACAAGGTCAATGTTTGCTGCTGCTGATGCATTGATATGATTGACGCATTCTGTTGCGTTATCTAATAACGTTAACAGCGCAAGAATTTGAGATAAGAATGAAAGTGAGTCAGTAAATCTAAGAACGTACAAAATGATCAAACTCCTCAAAAAAAAGCATATCATATACAAAGATCTGAGCTGACTCATTTAGATCTTTTCTTTGATGAACCTCCCTGATCACAGCGCACTTCCGACCTACTTTTTGGTTCTCTGGGGCTTTAGAACATCATTTCCTGATCAGATGAGAGCAAAAGTGCCACCCTCAGAGGGATAGATTGCTTCTATATTCTGTCAAGGCTTTTTCAGCAGGCAGCAACTTGCGTATTAGACTTCATTACAAAATTTCCAGGACCTGAGTGAATAATTCTGAGAAAATCTCTGGCAGGTTTACAATTATGTCTTTGAGCACCAGAATCACTCCTTGACCTACATTTATTTTTCTCACACAGAAAAAAAGTTGCTCCAGTTTCCTCACATCACAGACTACAGAGCCAGGACAGTGTCAGATGCAAAAATAAAAAATCATGGTTTGATGATTTAATTTTGCTAGTTTATAATATGCACGCTTACTCAGGCTTTCCACCGAATGCGTAGGTTGGGCATAACGTAATAGATGAGTTTTCACTGCGTCCTCGGCAGTGTCACTTCCTGTTTTAGACATTTTAGGTCTGTGGTATAATTTTTTGTTCTTTTTACCTTCACCAATGAGGCGTCACAGGTCATAACATAATTATTTGTCATAGTTAAAGGTCCAATAAGTAAGAATTTCACAGTGAAATAATCACAAAACAGTCTAATGTCTCAATCATGTTGGAAGGAAGGTTACATTGAAACACGTTTTCTTCCCAGCTGGCTGAGGGCTTCTCAATTTAAAAAAGCCAAAGAGGGGCGTAGTCTTTGTTTACAATCTGTCCCGCCTCCATACTTCCTGGTTTTAGAGCCAATCGTATCTGAGAGTGCAAAATTGCCAAGTTTTCAATACAAACACTCTGCCGGCATTTGTAATTCGACACCGAGCGGCAAAGAGCAGCGGCGTTGTGGACAGAATGTTAGCCAGTAAACAGGAGCGACCCAGAAGTTATTTCTTGTACCCCTAAGAAGCCACAACATCTTTTTGTTTTACTCTAATATCTGCTGAAGAAGGCTACAGACTAACGTTGAGCTAACAATGCTAACTGGCAACACTGTTCCCATGTTTGATTTCCTGTCTGGTCCAATCTGAACTGCTGATCTTGACGTGTTCTGGAAGGATACTGCATAATAAAGTAGACCCAGTTGGCCTGTGGGCAGCAGCAGCTCAGGAGGTAGAGTGGGTTGTCCTGTAATTGGAAAGTTGCAGGATCGATCCAAGCTCCCATCCAGAGAATCCTTGGGCAAGGTACTTAACCCGCCTTGCCTGCTGGAGGTGGTCGGAGAGACTGGTGGCGCCAGTGTACGGCAGACCTCTCTTCTGTCAGTGCACCCCAGGGCAGCTGTGGCTACATTGTAGCTTACCATCACCAGCGTGTGAATGACTGATTGCATTGTGAAGCACCTTGGGGGTTGTAGAACCCTAAGAAGGTGCTATACAAATACAGGCCATTTACTATTTTACCATGTAAATTTAGAGGAGCACTACAACAGTTCTCTTCTGGGACGCGTCAGAGATGCGCCACTGTGCCACCAATGGAAACAAACCCATTGACTATAACAGAGGCTATTAGGCCTAACTGTGTATTGAGCTTCAGACGTTATGCACCGCTTACGCATGTGTTACCGGCACATAATGTAATAAACGGATTGTCTGTTTCAGATGGGAATCGTAGCTAATGCGTTCCATGTAGCTAGTCCTGTGAAGTCGCTAAACCACCGGAGAACTGCAAGATCACGAGTCATTTTGGCAGTTCACACGATAACAAGCAAGGAGAAAGACGGCCGCGTATCCAAAAGGCCTGTAGTGTATTTTCTGTTTTTTTTCCTTGGCCACACGGGTTTCACGGATGGAATTTATTTCACTAACAGGAAATCTGTATGTCTTTTATTTTGAAAGTTGCTGGATGTTTTAGAACCGATCAAGCTTTTGAGTTTGAGTCAAATCCTGATTCCCCACCATTCTTTTTATTTATTCTTCCATTTCTGGCCTTTTTTGGGCTCCATACAGACAACACACAGGTCTACTGGATGAGTCAAATAATCTATGGCCTTCACTTGATGTTCTTTCTTTACAAAACTGGAATTCAAAGACAGATGAAGGATGAATGAATTTGACAAACAGCTTTGGACTTTATTCATTTTTTTTTTTCAATCTGCGCCATTCTTTTTTTTTTAAAAAAAACCTTATTAAACAGGCTTTCTATGTTTTTTTTAATAAATGTTCTGGGAGATTTTTGTGAAATATCTTGATGAATCACTTCCTACTAAAAGATTGTGCGATCTTAATTTGAGTTGCACAACTAAGGACTTCCTGAGGGGACTTGAACACTTTATTTCTGACGTCTGTTGCATCAGAAGCACCTATCAGATGGTTATTTAACGGGGTTCAACTATATCAGCAGTCAGTGGGTCTTTTAATGGCACCACCTTCCCTCCCTGTGTGCATCCATCCATTAACCTACAGCACAAAAGATGTTTTTCACACTACGCCTCATTTTAGCAGTGGGTTTTATTGAATTTTGGACACTTAATTACCTGCTGCTCACTGTTGGACATTTGAAAACTGATGGAAGGGATAGAAATTGGTTTTGCATTAACCTCAATTTTACATAATTTCCAAGCTGGTATGGGTCTCTCTCATTTATCATTTGAGACTCGTCTAAAAGACAAAAATCCCAAACGATATTCATTATTTTTTTGTGATTTATTCAAAATAATTCTTCTTTTCTTTTGGCTGTTCCCTTCAGGCGTCGCCACCGTGAATCATCTGTCTCCATTTAGTTCATTTGCAAATGTATGCCAAGCAAATAAAACATTTATTAGAACTTTAAAGAAGGAATTCATGTTCCCACCTCTGACATTAAATAACAACAATCACGTGAAATTTTATATTTTTCTTGACATACTGTATAACAGTGTCAGCTCAGTGGCCTAGTGGTATGAGCGTCCACCCTGGGACTGAGATATTGGGGTTCAACTCCCGGTCGGGTCATACCAAAGACCTTGAAAAATGGGACCATTGCCTCCTCGCTTGACGCATTTTAATAAAAAAACATATTTAAAACAAATATTACACCCACGGGTGTTTAGAAGTGTGCAGAAAAAAGGTTTTTCCTTTAAAGGCTATATTAAAAAAAAAAAAAATTCAAAAATGTATTTTGACGGGCACGACACTGGGTTTATATTTACATCTACAGCCACTAGAGGGCACTGTTGCAGTAAAAAGTCCACTCGGCAAGGCGAGGCTGGGACTGTGTAAAATGGCGGACTCGACAAGTCAAGCAGCTGATTCTGAGCCCAGAAGATGTTCTAACGGTAAAAACTGTTGTAAAATAAATTTATTAGTAGAAATGAGTCCTTATCCTGTACGATTCATCACTGGACATGGTGCTGGCTGCTCACTTCACGTATCAGCAGTGAACCGACACCCCGACGGCTGGAAAATTTGTTCTGCTGTTGCAATACCACCTCTGAACACTAGATGTCACTATAGTTCCATATTCAACCTTTAAGGGGTTGGATTGGGGGGTTAAACCATCAAATGGTTCCCGAGCGCAGCCGTGTCTGCAGCTCATGCTCCCCCAGGGGGTGGGTCAAACACGGAGAACAAATTTCACACACACCAGTGTGGGACAACTAGTGGGACTTTAACTTTAACATTTCAAGAAGAGTGGAGGTCTTATTTTTTTTAATTCACCCCCCCAAAAAAAACAGCCTTTCTATTTTTTAACCTCCCATGAAAATGTCAAGCTGCTCTCAGAAGTCTAGAAAGCCTCCCGTGACCTATTAACTGGTGCTTAAGTTTGACCCACTGTAGCGATTAGCCCCATGCACGGTCACTTTTAGCATAATGCTTTTTTTCTGCATTTCATAAAAACCTGAAAAACTTAACTGCTCCTTCATGCCAAACATCTCTGCAGCAGTGCAAAGACATGTTTTTTCCTTTAGCATCTAAAGGCTTCACAAAAACAGCAGATAAAAGCCTGCCCTTTCCTCGGTCCTGTCAAATGTCTGTTAAATATTGCGTCACTGTTGCTTTTGTAACGTTTGCCCTTTGCACGCATCCACAGTGGAAATGAATGACATGCCATTGTTTATGCAACAATGCAGTGGGTTTTCTTTTCCCGTTGAACTAATCAGATTCCTAGGACCCAGTGTCCCCTTTGTTCATAATGAGCGCCCACATCTGTGACTCACGGGAGTGAAAAGGTTTCTGGCTGAAGGAGTTTAGAATGAAGTGGTAACAGCTCTGGGTGTTACACATTTTGTTTTCAGAGGTCAGACTACTAATCTATTCATCTTATTGGCTTTAGAAGGTCTGAAATCTGACTCATGCTTTTGTTTTTCTCAGCTGGGATTCGTGGAAATGTAATTTTTCATCTCCAGCTGCAAAGGCATCACAAGGACTTGTTAATTTCCTGCAAATCAAATTGATGCTGAATTTAACGAACAGCTTGAAGTTCTGCTGCAATGCAGACCTTTCCACTGTTTTAAGATCAACTAGAAAAACATGTGGGTCGCCTCTGCTGTAAATGAGGGCCAAGTGTTTGTAAAGTCACACATTAGGTTTGAACAATTTCATCTCATCAAACCTTTCCGACTTCCCCAAGAACCGTTATTACTCATTATGGTGGCATAAATAACGCTCACCGCAGGGCTAATGGTAGTAAATTCTGGTGTTTCTCCACCTGTAAACCCATGGAGAGTGATTTCATAAGCTTTATATTTGGCCACAGAAAAATATCCTCTAAATTAACGTGAAAAATAACAATTTTAAACAATAATAATTCACGTTTTCTCAGGAATAATATTTATCTGTGCCTCTCGAATCACCACCAAACAGCACAGAGCTGCTTCAGTCCAACTCGTCTTTGTGATTTTCATGATTATTATTATTATCCTGATGTTTTGCTGTACAGAACTTTGGTGCAGCTTTGTTGTTTTAAAGCGCTTCAGAAATAAATTTACACAAAAAACTTACTCAGCTCATGCACCACTAGCAGATTCTTTTTAGATGTGTACTCCTCTAAATAGGCAGGTTAGACGCGCAAGTCATCCTATATATGTCAATATATAGTCTGGCCACGACCCATAGACAGAGCCCTAACCTTAAGGGCTGGAATGTACTTGCTTTTAACCTCGCGTTGGCGCAGGCAGCGAGCTGCGTCATTGTTCACATATTTGCATTGCATGCAGTACTGGAGTGTTCCACTAGGGGGCCCATTAGAGTATTCAGACCGGATACAGAGCCGGTTTTGTACAACCAAAGCAAACATGGCGTCAATAGAAGAGATCAGTAACTGGTTAATTTTGAAATCACGGCAGAAAAAACGACAGCAGCGGTATCGTAGATATCCATTGTTTTTTTTCATGTTTAATACACAGCGTAGCAATGTTTCCTTTACCATGAATTGCTGACAGTTTCAGTGTCTAACAGTCGCCATCTTGATGGTCTACTGGTTACTTGTATATTGCAGTGTTCCGACGCGTCACGTTAATTTCGGGGGACACGCACAAATTACGCTAAAAATCAACGCTAGTTACGTGTGGCAGCCATTTTAAACACGTGTCATTAAACAGCAAGTATGATCAAGCTTTTACACAAAATCAGACACATGGTATGGCATGACAATTAAAATATAAACATAATTAAACAAAATTAATTAAAATAAATGAAAACATAAAATCCCATCAGGTAGGCTAGAAACATCAATAGTAATCCCACATGATCTGTTTTCAATAGTATGCCGGTTGTTGCAACTGTAGGCTGCACAAAAACAGGCATAGTTGCCCACTCTGCATTGATTTTGGAGAACGAGACCCATCCAATATGGCGGCGACGCTGTTACGCTCTCCATCGCCCAATGGGGCGTCTACGTATTCATGTCTATGGTCATAGTGACAGACTGTCAAAGAAGAGGAAGTACTTTTATCTGCTCGTCTCAAAGAAAATCCCAAGTCTAAATCGTCCAAAGCCGTTTTCAACAAACACTGTCCCTGAGCCAACACCATCTTTGCTGTTTTGCTTCGTTGCAGCTCCACCGATGCCCACCCAACTTCTCTCTACAAAGACAGAGCGCTGTGACTGGAGAGGCCAATGGTAGAGCTGCTGACGCTGCAATGGAGCGTGGCTAGACCAACCTGCAGAGCCAAATCTTTGCTACTGCTATGGTTTGTCTAGATTTCTAGGCTAGCATATTAGTACAAATCTGAACATAAAAGCCTTCAAGTATTGATCAACAACCTATTGGAGAGATGAAAGTGATCATTCTAGAAAAGCTATTGGGACTGCACTAAATCACTACAAGGGCCATGAATGGACCTCGAGTTTTAATGATTTTGCTTCTCCGTTCAGTAGGACTATAATGAGGTGGCCATTGGTTTTTAAGTCATTCGTCACATTTTTAGGAGCTTATCTTTAATTGAATGCAAAATACACCAAATTGAATAAGTGTAGTTATGATGTCATATTTGACCAATTACAAAATCATTAACAATTTAATTCCACTGGTTTAAGTTTACTCTAACCCTAGAACAAGTTAAGTTCACACCCATCATTCTTAAACGTGAAGTTTTGTGCCTCTCTTGCATTTTCTTCTCCACAAACTCTAAAATTCAAGAGGGATTTTCATCCGATGCATTTTTTAAACAGCACCTTGCGAATCTGACTTATCAAAAACAGGAACACTGGTTTTGATTTCTTTTACCAACTTCTGCTGATTTGTTATTCCACCTGTGCTCTCGGTGCAGCGGAGGAGCACCATAAAACATTAAAACAGAGGTTTTCTTACGCAGGAGCAGGACGTCAGCGGGAGCCTTCACTTTATACTTCTCACGTCTCAGTAGGCAGCAGGTATAATAACTGACGGGGAATCTATACGGAAGGTGTCATGATGATGCACTCTGGGTAGGTCGTTTGTACGTCACTTTTACAGGAGTTGGGCTAATGTCAAGGCTGGGACGCAGGATGAGCAGCAGAGTGAAAACAGAAACCTCCACAGGTCCACGCCTGCTTACCTTGATGCTTTTACTGTGTTTTTAAGTTCAAAACGGATTAAAAACGATTTCTGTTGGTGACTCAGAGTGAATATAAAGGTTCTCCATGTCATTTATTCACTCCAGACCTTGAATGAATGAACTCTACTTTTGCTCAGACGTTTTAAAGCAATAAAAATAAGAAAAAAACCTTTGTGAGTCATTTGTTTTCTAATTTTGTTTCCTGACATTTGTCCTTTGGAATCTAATCATCTGCAATAAATAAATAACAAACAAATAAAGGTCAATGATGTCACTTTGAAGTGAATAGAATGCAAACTCCTGCCTCTTTTTTTATGACGTTAACAATTAATGACTCAAACATGAGAAAAAACGGTTTGTGTTAAAATTTGATTGTTTGATGCAAATTTTAGTTAAATTCATTCATAAATATCCAACACTTTTAGCTCCTCTACTTTAATACTACATATTTTTGCAGTAATTAGTAGAATAAAAGCTGAACATTTCTTTTGCGTAAAATTATGCATCATTTTGAAAAGGGAATCATGCATAATGCACAAGACAGTGGAGCTTTTAAAATCTTACATTTGTTAATAATGATAAAGTTTCATGAATTATCTACAAACTGCTCGTGAGTCATAATCTGACACCTTTCTGCAGACCTGTTGCTCACACTGGGTGGCAGTATGTATTCATTTTTGCACTGAAACAATTCCATGTGCATCATCCCTCCTGCATCTAAACTGCAAAAATAATCATTAAAGCAAATAATCATTTCTGGAGTTGAATTTTTTAAAGTGGTTTTGCATTTAATGCATAATGGGGAAAATAATGTAATTGCTTAAAAAAATTGCAGGAAAATGTTTTAAAATGAGGTTTTTTCTAAATGCACAAAATCTAGCAGGAGGTTGAAGGATGCATAAACACCTCTGGTTAAAAGGAAATCTCAATAATATTTAATTTATCTTATCTTGATGTAGCAGCTTAGAAATCTCATGCATTATTGTGCATCATCCCTCCTGCATCTAAACTGCTAAAATAATCATTATACTTTGTTTTAAAGCAAATAATCATTTCTGGAGTTGAATTTTTTAAACGTGTGGCTTTGCATTTAATGCATAATGGGGGAAATAATGGAGTAATTGCTTTAAAATTTGCAGGAAACTTTTAAAATGACACTTTTAATAGAGAAGAGAGGTTTTTTGTAAATGCACAAAATCTAGCAGGAGGGTCAAAGGATGCATGAACACCTCTGGTTAAAAAAATCTCAATAATATTTAATTTATCTTATTTTGATGTAGCAGCTTAGAAATCTCATGCATCTTGCATTATTTTGCATCACTGTGATCCATTTAAATTCTTTATTGCATTAATAACAGGAACCATTTGAAAGTGGCGACTCATTTTCATTCAACACCTGCGTGTATTAAACTGAAAACTTTGCCTTTAGAGCTGCAGGACTGTCTCGCGCTCTCATATACAGAAAATCTGTGAGACAGACGTCCCCATGGCAACAAGCTTCCTGTCGGCAGGACCTCCATAAAGAGAGTTTCTGATAGTGGAGACGCACACACACACACACACACACACACACACACACACACACACACACACACACACACACACACACACACACACACACACACACACACACACACACACACACGAAATAAAGACCTGAAATTTCTGAACTGTGCAGCTTATTGTGAATAAATATCCTGAATTGAAAAGTTGATCTCCTTTGCTCTGAACTTACGTGGTTGTGCAAGTCTTTCCTGACTCACCTCCTAATGTGTTTGGTTTCCTGCCTAGTTTACATCTGCAGACCTGCTGAACTAAAAGAGAGGGATGAAGTCAGGCTGAAGGAGAGTGACTCAGGCTTCTCTCCTTGCTGGCAGGAAGGAAAAGATGTGCAAATTAGGCAAGGTCAATTGCATGCAATCTGGCTCAAGAAATCCCTCCCACTGGAGCTGAAAATTGATTTGAAGAGTGGAAAAGGTGACAGGGCAAACGGCCTATATCTTTCATTTGCATTGGTGGTATGTGCCTCCTGAATGAAGCTGGTTATTATATTGGCACGATGACCCTGCACCATGTCTTCACAATGGTTTTGCTGGTGATTCATGACACAAATATGGGTCCCAGTCATGCTGCGCTGTGTTTATTTCTAAAAGAGCTCCTAATAGTCCTCCACAAACCTCAAATAGAACGGACATCGGGGCTGTTCAAGGCGGAACATCTTGGCAGGAGCATTGTGATCAAAATGGTTCCTGGTGGTGGTAAATTAGTGGTTGCAACCTTCCAAAAATAGTCCTCCAATCTGCTCCCAAAGCTATAAACATGTGGTGCTACCAGTTTTCTTATACACTCACAGGATGCAGTGAGCTAAACCAAGGCCTGCTGTTGCCGGGAATAGCACTTTGGGAAATTAGGAACACAAAAGACAACTTCTTGCATCACAGGATGTTTTGTTAGCATAAAAAAAGCAAATACTATAGTTAAAATCCAAATTTAGGGACCAGGAAGAAGCTTATTGTTGCAATTTATTCAGTTACCAAATAAAGCTAACTGTTTTCTCTTTCCAGCAGCTTTAACCATTATTATTTAGTCACTTATAATCCAAACTGTTTATCTTTAGCTAGATATCGCACCCATGTCTGATTTTAGAATTTTTTTAGATTAATTAATTATGACCTGTGATTAATTAATCGAATTAATCTCTTTTAATCTCACCTACTAATGGCTGAGAAAATCCCTCATTTTGATGTATTTTTCATTACATTGTTGTGGCAGACTGAAAGATTAATATATAACATATAAAACTGGCTTTATAAAGTCATTTATTGTTTAACTAAACTTTCTTTTACATCACCAAGGCAGAATAACTCTGAGCTCTTTTGTCATTCTCGAATAATTAGAAATTAAAAATAAAACATGGGGTCCATATAGAATAATCTAAGTTAACACATTAAGGAACGCTTTTTTGAGCAATGCAAATAGTGATCACAGAACTTGTTACTAAAACATTTATCTAAAATTAAAATAGACCTGTTATTACTGTAAATTAGCATATCAACACTGACAGTTTATCACTAAATTTTACGCTTTTTCACAAAATCTGACATGTGGTATGACATGGTAGTTAAATATAAATATAATTACATAAAATAAATAAAATAAAAAATCCCAACAGGTAGGCTAGAAAAGTCCCAGTAAAGTTATAGATTAAAAATGAGATTAACTCGATTAAAAAAATAGTGCACTGAATGTGGCTGTGATTAATTAATCTCAATTAATCTCATAGATTGACACCTCTATTTAGAGTCACATTTTTGTTTCAGAGATCTTCCAACGGCTACTGCCATCAGACAAATGAGCAGAACATTATAAAAAAGAAAAATCACTACATTTATCAAAATGCTTCATCAATAAAAAGCCACCCCACTTGTTAGGAACAGCAGGGAATTTGCTCTCAAGTCAAATTGTAGGCTAAAATGTTGAGTAGTGACAGAAATAAACAGGCGGCACGATAAGATTGAACAAAGTCTGTTTTCTGGAGAGGATCTGGACTGGAGTCGACCCGTGTTCGACTAAACTTTACTTTTGATTTTGATTTGTTTTATAACTCTTGAGTGATTTTTGACTTTGAAGCATCATTCTGCAGCGTCTTTCAGGCTCCAAGGGGTTTGAAACGGGGAATTATTGAAAAAGAAGTGTTGATTTTCTATATTGCATTGTGGAAATATTCAAAAGGCACAAAACGTTGGAAAAGTTCAGTGAAAGCTTTGGGAGTTATTGTCTAATTAAGTTGCATCATCATCTAACCTCCTCTCAGAGTGCATTCTTAGCAACAACCAAAATAAAACAGGCGAGGGAGTTCACTTATTTACGTGCATTTTTACTAAGTTGACAAAGTTTGATTTGAATTGGATTCTGTGTGAAGAGTTTGTTGAAAGGTGCTTAAAAAGAGGGACCAGGCAGTCACTCCTAGAAACTCTCAGTTATTTATTGTAAACAAGGAAGCTGAGTTATTGGTTCCAGAACAGCTGATTTTATTGCGTTTCATCAGGTCTGAGCAGTGACTCAGTGGCACAATAAAAAGTCATCATGAAAAGAAACAAGATTTGATTTCCTTGCTGCAGGACGTCCTCCTTCAAGAGTTATTAAGAATGTGGTTCACCCAACTTGCAATTTCACCTGCATCTGCAGGAGCTGGAAACAGCATCAGCACCTGGAAGCTTGCATCCTGTGACGACAGGCGGCCATCACACTCAATAGACTCCCTGCATTTTCTTCAACACACAAACGTATAATTGAAAGAAAGAACACATTCATTGATTATTGAAATGCATTTATTTTGTTTAGTTGGCAGGAGAATCTGTAAAATAAGTAATGAAAGAATTATTGATTTTACTAGGTTGCTGAATGATGAAATAAAACTTGTTTATTGAGCAAAGCTGTTACTTTTGGGCGTGTTCTCACCTCTTCCTGTTTGGCCCAATCCCAATTCTCACACTGCGCCCTTCTGTGAAGTGTGCAGTAAGGCTTCAGGTGCGTAGTACACAAGTGTGCTGAATATGGACAGGGAGCATTTCTTCATCGACCATGATGCATGCCGAGATGCTGGTCGCTGTTTGTGCTACTTTTTGAAAATCTTTATTAACAACTTTCAAACAAACAATTATTTGACTAAATGTTTTGTAAATTTCTGTAATTATACATTTTAGTTGACTGGGTCTTGTTTTATATAACACAGTGACATTTGAATAATTAAAAAGCTTTTTTTTAGAATTTAAAAGCTTGAGTTTACAATAATAATAATAATAATAAATATGTATGTCTATTGTTTGATCATCTGTCTCATTATTTTTAATAAAAAAAAAGGCTTTTGTGCAAATTTTCTTGAGCGATTAATCAAGATTAATTAATTACAAAACCTCTGATTAATTAGATTAATTTTTTTAATCGGGTTCCACCTCTAATTTATACACACACACACACACACACACACACACACACACACTGAAGAAAAGGCGGTCTGGGAATCTTTGCACGAGCAACGTTCTTGTGACAGATTTGAAACAAAGATTTCTGCTTTCTGCTGTAAACTAAACATCCCTGAATGCAATCATCACAGGATTTTCTGAAAACCACTGGTGTGGTGAAATCTGTTCTCTGAATTTGACCCATCCCCCCGGGGGAGCGGTAAGCTGCAGACACGGCCATGCTTGGGAGCTATTTTTATGGTTTAACCCCCCATTCAAACCCCTTAATGCTGAGTGTCAAGCAGGGAGGCATTGAGTCTCATTTTTAAAGTCTTTGGCATGACCCGACCGCGGATTTGAACCCACAACCTCCCAGTCCCAGGGCGGAAAAGTTGATACATTTTGCATTTGGATACAGTTTATTAACAGAATTCTTCATGATGTTTTGACATGTTTTTGAAGATTTCTGTGGGTAGATGTTTGACAGCTCAGCCCACCAACTTACTAAACTATTCTGTTTTACTTCCCACCTTCAAATAAACAAACAGTGAATCTGCAAGCTTCAAGTATAAAATATGAATTTCTAAAAGGTATTTTATGATTCTGTTCATCTAAAATCACGTTAATAAGCCATAAATTGGACCCATATTGTGGTTTAAGTATAGGGAGTTGGAGAGTTGCAGTTTATTTTCAGGGTGGCTTTTCCTGACCATTGTATGCATGCATTTCTAAACATAGTGCTAAGGGGCAATTTGTCTGAACTAGTGGCTTTTGTTGTGTAATCACAGTAAATCAAGGCCTGTGACTGTAATCGTGGCCACAAGCAGGGTCAGCGTAGAAAAGCTTTTCCTTCCAAACCCTCATTAGACCTCAATGGGAATCACAGTTACTCAAGCAGCAGCCGTGGACCAGAAAGGGTTTATGAAGTCAAAACATAACCAGATGTCTGGGAGACATGTTGGAGCTTTATAATGACAAAAGAAAAAACAACCTATCATTGACCACTCATGAATCACACAAATCAAAATGTGTTCACACCTTTAATACTATATATATAGAGAGATATAGAAAGAGATATAGATATAGAGAGATAGAGAGATATAGATATAGAGAGGTATATATATATATATATATATATATATATATATATATATATAGATAGAGATATGTATAGATATATATAGATATAGAGATAGAGCTAGAGAGAGATATATAGTTATAGAGATATATATAGAAAGAGATATAGATATAGAGATATATATATATATATATATATATATATATATATATATATAGATAGATATATATATATATATAGAGAGAGAGAGATATGTATAGATATATATAGAGATATAGATATATAGAGCTATAGATATATAGAGCTAGAGATATATATATAGAGATTGATAGAGATCGATAAAGACAATTCTAATGACTTTATAAATATATAAGCAACACCCACAGTCTCCATTGTTTCTTTAACAATTAGTGTATTTTTATCTTTTTACGTTTTCTTTCACCCACCTGTGATGGTACATCCCAAAACAGCCCAATAATACTTGTCTTTTTTACATTTAGTGGGACTAAATGAGCAATGGCGTCCCTTTCAGTGGTTGGCATGTTTACTGAAAGTCTCATGGTGACACAAGGAAACTTATATTTGTTCTTTTTCAGTCAAAATCCCACTCTTATTAGTGTCCTCCCACAGTTTCATTAAATAAACACCAAAAGGCTGATAAAAATGTTTACCGTCATCCCACCGAGAGTCAAAAATACAGCTTGAATTAGGCCGTGGAAGCGTTGGTGGTGAGGTTTGACAGCTAGTAAACTCCCTTTTTTCTTCTCAGCGCTCCTCCTTTTCACCAGCGGAGGAACAAAACCTCCGTGGAGGACATGTCAGCACCGTCAGTGGGCTTACTCATTCAGAAACACCGGCTGTGATGTGTGTGTATCATTTTGCCGTCAATCAGCGGTGTGATAATGGGAGGAAGGGGTCTGCAAAGAGCGAGTGAGGCGCCGCTCTTAAACTAAAAGTGCTGCGCAGTACTCAAAGTGTGTTGTGTTTAATAAGTTGAGGATAAGTCTCCATAGATACAGGTTCATCAAAATGTCAAACACATTTGGTCTCCAGCTGCACTTGAGCTGTGAGAGAGGGAGCCATTAAGTTCAGTCAGTAAAACTCCATCCAGCACCTTCAGGCTGAAGTTTTAATCCATTCAAGACCAGCAGACCCAAGAGTTAATGACAGGCTACATGACCGATGCTCTGGTTCAATACTGGGATTGTTGTCTCGTCTCAGACTGGTAATGTAAATGAAACACTCTGTGTGTTTTATTTAAACAGTCATTTAAGCTTATTAGAGGTGAGCTGTCAGGCAAGTTAAAGAAATGGCATACCATTTGAATATTTCAAAGCTTTTAGCTTAAATCATCGGTTGTATATTGCTAATGCTCTATATGGACCTATGCAAATCTCATGAAATTATAATTTACACAACTAGATTATTGAATATTGAATCTTTTTTAAAGCATTTAATAATCAGGGTTGTGTAATAAAATGAAATCATGCATAAAATGAACGAAGAAAAAACTTTGTTCCTTCACAATAAGAGTCCCAGACAAAAGCAACTCATGCTAACCAAAAAAATATCTTAATACGTGAGCTTATTATAACCACAAGAACAATAATTATCTCCTCTTCGCTTAGAAAACACCATTTTTACCAGAAATGGAGGAAATAATCATGAATAAACGGACATTTCAGAAAACATTTGTTTTTTAGTTTTATAAATGTGGGTCATGGCTTGTTCAGATCTGTGGGACCTTGTGTCCAGGCTGTCACATCCTGTCTGAGTGTCGGTGGACGTGTGGGTCGGCCTTCTAATTATTCCTTCCAACATGATTAATGCTCCATGTGGTAAAGGGCAAAAAGACAATATGCATCATACTAGAGGATTTCATGAATTCAACACTGATTTGAAACCAATCTGTTGTTTGGAGGATTTGTAGTGTAACACTGTTTCTGATATTTTGGTGGCGAGTTACAAAGATTCAGGAGAAATTTCAATTGAAAGAGAACAAAATTTGTAAAGGAGTTTCCAAAAATCTCAAAATGCTCAAAAGGGCTTGAGGAAGTCACATGACCATCCTATATATGTAAATACGTCTGGTCACGATGACCCGTAGCTAGAGCTCAGTTGTAGGGGCGGAATTTATGGTTGTCTCTGAACGCAACTGGACAGCACTTGGACCAATCAGGGCAACGATCAACATGACTTATTCATAACAACAGCCTGCCATATATGGTCAAAGATGTAGAAGAAGTATCAGCTCATGTTTCTCTAAATAGTCCAAAGTTGACGCCAAAACCATTTCAAACACGCACCGTTCCTGAGTCGACACCATCTTTGTGGTTTTGCTCTGTTGCAGCTCTGCTGTAATTGTGCTAACAGTGCATTCCAGTTGTCCTCGGAACTCGTTATTCCCGAGATAAGTTAACCGGAAATGACGCAATGAACTCAGAATTCTGAGCTGCACGCTCGTTTGTTTCAGAGGACCCCGAGATCACCATTTTAAAGATGGCCGCGCCCAGTGCTACCATAGTTGTTGCCATCTTTATTTTTTTCATTGTTTATATGTTCTGCTTTCTTTCTTTTTGCTATTTAACTGCACCGAGTTGTTGTTTATTCTTGTTATCAATCGTTACGGTGCTGAAAACATCAGCATTGCCGCCGAAATTGACCGCTGTTTATGGTTTTTTAGCTGTTCCTGGTGTTGACGTTTGATGTTTTTTTCTGGTTTTATGTGGCAACTGCCGATTGTTGTGTGTGACACTATCCACGCATTCCTCCTCGAGAGACTTTAGGTGCAGAGAATACTTTGTTATTAGTTCTTTGTACTCATACAGAGCAACAACACACGCAGCTTTACTGGCGGCGTCCATTTTTTCCAAGTTGGAATTTGGAACGCAAAACGAGCTCATTACGTCATTTCCTGGTTGGAAATTCCGAGTTCCGAGGACGACTGGAACGCACTATAAGCCCGCCCGACGTCTCTCTACAAACAGAGCACTCTGATTGGCTCAGCCAATGGTTGACCTGCTAATGCTACAGCGGAGTGTTGCTAGAACAACCTGCAGAGCAAAATCTTTGCTGCTGCTTCGGTTTGTCTAGATTTTCTAGGTTAGGCCATTTCTGATCAAAATCACCAAACTTTATTTTGAACGTTTACAAAAACAGACTTTTCTGTCTTTGCAAATGAACACTTAATGTTTTCTCAGTCGTTGCAAAGGCATCTGGAACTGGTCTTGGTTTAGTTTCCTTCTAGAAGTTTGAGACAACTTTGGGAGGGGTCAGGGTTAGGGTTAGGGTTAAGTGAGAAAATAAAGACATAATTAGGACAAATATTGCATAAAATTAATGCAAATGAGCAAAACTTTATTGTGCAAAATTTGTTGTGCAAATACAGTCTGGTTCCACGTGAAAAGCATTAGACTGTTATGGTTCTCTTCTGTGTGCCAATTTAATTCAGTAAAATGACAAATGCACAAACCTGCTGCATAAATTGTTTAAAAATTTACCCCAGCCCCTAAAAATGCTTTGCAACTTTTTTCTATCAGCTTCTAAACGAAAAGACTTGGCCTGAATCAAGTGTTTTTGCAGAACAATGAATGTGTTTATCCTCTGTTATCACAGGGATGACCTGTCATGATTGTGCAACACTTGAACTCGACCTAGTCCTGAAATCTCTTCCCGTTTGCAGCCGTGTCCTTTATCGTAACCCCCCGTGACACGCTGCTGTTCCCGACTTCCTCTCAGGTCTGAGCTGAGAGCTTCAGCCACCTGACAGCAGCCACTAGAGCCTGTCAGTATCAGAGTGATGAATTCAGTCCCGTTCTCTTGTATATCCTCAAGGGCAGCCAACTTCCTGTTGCTGGGTTACACTAATTGCAGCATTGGTATTCTGCACCGAGCTGCCACCGGAAGCTGAGGCTCGACCAGACACCGATGGCCACTGCAAGCCGGTGTAATTACAAAAGAGAAACTCTGCACTCATCTTCTGAGTTTGCAGCTTCCGCTACGACTAATCAAATTTCTAAAGAGATCCAGTTTTCCTTCCTTTAACGTTGCATTTTGGGTCACTTTGTGCAGAAGATTTACTCTTTGATGCACGAAGACACCTGCTGATCTTGCACATTACAAATTATCCTGCAGAAATTAACATCTGGAGGCTACAAAAACGCTGTTAATCTTGCATATGCATGGACAAATTTAGATATTTTGCACTCAAACTAAAAAAAAAATGTAGTTCTTTTAAAGCAAATCTTATAAACTAGTCTGATATTGATATTTTGGACCTTGTGCTAATTTTCTCAACACCCCACTGTTTTTGCATTTGATGCTTTTTGTGTTAGATTGATTTATTTGTTTGAAAAGGAAAGATTACCATGGCAACATGACTTTCAAAAGCTCAGGGTTTCTCCATATGTCAGACTCAGTTACCGTGACAACAAGTTTTTTTTTTCTTTGTGGTGAAGTTCCAGCACAGGAAGCCCCGTGCTCCTTCTGATGAAGAACTATTCAGTTTGATTAACATTACTCTTAATTTGGAGTTTACTTCCGGCTGCGGTCTTCTATGTGAACCAGGGCATGCATGTGCTTTATGCACAGCGTGGGTTCGAGTGCACATTAATTCATGAGATGGTCTGGTGTGCAGAAGTGTGTGCAATCATTCAGACATCACAGTGGTTAGTTCTCTCTCTGTGACGCAGATGGTTTTCTTGAGTCTGTGTTTGTCCGTGACCTGGCCAAAAGGCAGATGGAAGACTTCTGTCAATCGGAAAAACAGATATTAATAAAACATGAATGAGTTGTGCGGTTTATTTTTTGCATTTTTTTTTAACTCTGTCACGTGCACACATTTATCTGACTGTGCTGCAGAAAAAACTGAAAAATGTTAAGTGATTTTGCATGCAGGCAATGTTTCTGTCCTCCAGCATGGATGGAAAGAGAAATCCTTGCTATGCTATGCTGCACTAATCTAGCATAGCGTGAATTTCTTTTCCTGCAGATCATTTGGCTTTCTGCCTCCGCAGACATCAGATTTTAATTTTTTTCCAAGCGAATGTGCGTCATAAAACCTGGGTGAGGTCACTCTCTCTGCAGCAGCATCCTCACCTCTAACAGGTAGAGTCATGAGGTTCTTATGACTAAGTCAAATCTCCACTGAATCTTAATGTGAGACTAGACTCACATGAAACTTATTTTTCCACTTTGTATGGCTGGTGCTGTGGGTAAGTATGAACTGTTTTTTATCTTACTGCTGCAGAACTGGATAAAAAAACACAATGGAGATATTTTGCATAGTTCAAGATATTTATTATAATGATGTTTATGACATGAAACCAAGTCCATCTGAGATGCACTATGTGAAAATGCAATAACAGGTATTATTATTAACCAAAGTATGTAAAAACAGCTACTTCCTGCAAGCCAAATGATATTTTAGTTTAATGTGTGTACATAAAATACTCCCAGTAAACTCTTTCTGCAGCCATATTAATTTCTCTAAAGTGACACCTGCTGTGCACAAAGGGTACTGCATCAATTGTGCATTCTAGTTTAAACTGAAACATTGCCATGTTGTATGCACTCTCTTTTTTTTTGCATTATAAAATGACCTAAAACGGCCCTTAAACCTGGGGTGCCTAGCATGAAGTGATCTAGAGGAGGAGATTTTTAAAATTTGAATGGCTTCAGGAAGGAGCCAAAAGTCATGCTGCATACCGCGCACCTGCACACCCAGAGTCCTGTAGCCCAAACGGACAAGTATGTTTTTGATATGTTCCTGTTCAGACACACCTGATTCTAACTTCAGAATTGTCTCCATAGCCTTCATCAGGTTCTGCAGGAGCTGCTTATCACTCGTTTTAACTAAATCTGCAGTGTTCAAGCAGGGAAACAACTAAAACCGGCACTCATGATGGTAGCATTGCGCTGCTAACGCTACAACAGGCTAAAACAATAATCCTATGTAGCGCAAGCTAATCACTTAGCTCCAATACACAACTACCTTTTAGTTCCCTTCCCCCATCTTCCACAGTTAGCTTGACGTTTACAGACTTTAATTCAATGCAGGTCAAGTTAGCATTCAAGCTAGGTTGGTGAGCTAAGCTGACAGAGGCACGTTTGAGTCGCCCTGAAGTGCATCATGGGAACTGGTGCGAATTGTCATTGATTGACAACTCCTTCTTATGGATACGCAACTCTATTGGTCACCGCTCCAGGTTCGCGTAAATGATTCGTTTTGCTGTAGAGGTCGGGGGAGGGACTTCCCACTGTGTGAAGGCCTAGTTAGGACGTCCTACAGACGTGGTCTGGACCGACGGACCCAATAGAGACATGATCTGCACGTCCATGCGACATTAGCAAGTTTATGAAAGATTGTCTACTTATGTCATAGAACAGGGTCAGATAGCCAAACTGAAGCATATTTAAAGTTAATTTAAATGCCCCAGTTTTAGTGACAGAACTAAATTAAGTTGGCCAAATGCATCAACATATCTGTTACTGATGCGGTGGAAATGACGGCGTAATCAAAGAGTGAGAAGAATCACAAATGGCTGAACTCTGGAGAGCTCGTCACGCTTCTGCTTCAGGCTGACTTTATTTATTTAATACAAAAGGAAAATAAATCCATCAAGTACCTTCATTTTATCTGACATTCTTATTTGGACATTTTAAAACAATTTCTAGAAGTCTTCATGAAATTTCAGTGTTTTTAGTCATGATTTCATAAAGAAAGAAAATACACTGGGCTTTTAACAGCACAGGTTTATTGCTTTTTATCCTTTATCAGGATGGAAAATTGGCTTCCAAGCACTTGGTATTACACTTGAAGCACATTAGAAGAGAGGTAAATAGCCTGAGAGCTCATATAAACACAAACTGACTGACTGGTATCTCCTTTTTATCCACTTTTGTGTTTCTGTCATCTCCAGTTACATCACAAAGATACGGATCCATCATCCAGACTTAACATAGCAGCTTGTTTTAATCAAGCCATGCAACACATGAATTCAGATTTTATTTACTCATATGGGTTAGAGTTTGCTGGGCTGCTGCCTATGTTTATGCATTTGCATAAAATTGATTGATTGATTTGAGTTGAATTTGGGTGGATGTGCAGGATTTGCGAGGTTACGTAACGCTACTCAGAGCCAGGATTGAGTTTTCCCTACAAAATAATAAATTTAGTTACCCACATTTGTGCCTTCAGACACCAAAAACACGGTTTCCTTTGTAAAATGTTCCTTTTGAATCAACAACATGCAGAGCTTTGACAAACTTGAGTACTGGAGGAAATTAGCTTATACAAACAGCAGAAAACCACTGCTGCTTGTGTCTCTGCACACATCAGCTCCACACCACGTTTGCAGAATCAATTTGTCACATGAACATGATTTGGAAAAAGGTCAAGTTTGTTTTTAGATTGATTTTCAGAGAGTTTCACTGGACTACGGTACCAAAAAATGTGATTAGCATTTTCAAAGGAGCTCCCAAAATGCCTCAGCCTTCATCGGGATCCTGGGTTTCCTTGAGGTGCAGGGCCTGGAATTTGTTCCCAAATAGTGAAAGAGGCATCTGACTGTTGTAACATATGGGACAATATCAGGAAGGTTTGGAGAACAAATTGCACATGAAGTGAGCAATCGCAGCAGGCATGAACAACAATAAAAGGCTTAAAAAGAAGCTAAAACTAAGAGGTGGAACAGGCCACCACAGGATGACCTACTGAGAAGGGCTGTACACTGCAGGGCTGATGGTTTAATGTTGACCAGGTGAGTTAATTAGCAGATGAGAGGCAGGTGTGTGGTTAGTGATGGAAAATAGGAACTCAACAGCAAGAAGAAAGTAAAAATGAAACCATAACATATAAATGCCCCAAAAAACATCTTAAACACCCACATAAACACACATGCAACAGGAAAATTTGCATTATGGTGACAATAAGGCTGGGCCATGTGGAAAAAGTTACAATCCCAATATTAATTTTCATATCAATTTATATCCTGATATAAAACAAATCTATTTTTGTCAATCTTAAATGTTCTCTGGTCATTTTAAGGGAAATTTGAAAATATCAGAAAGTTATTTTTGATTTTCATAATTTATTTCCAAAAGCTGAACATGTCATCAAACATTATGTAACGGTTTTGGATTAATCAACAAGGTTTGTTTGAAACTAAAAGCTTTAAGCATCACAGGAGAACAGAACTCAACAAAACAAACATCAAAATATAAAAAGGTTCTCTGCTTGTTTCATAGTTTCTTTAAAGGGATATTCCAAATTTGGTCTGTTGACATTATTCCCAGAGTTAGATAAGTGGGAAAAAGCATTTTGTAATGAACGCAATTATTCTCCTGATCTGGCAGCAATTCGTCTGCTTTAGTTTAGCTTTAGCTTAGCATAAACAATGGAAGTGAATGGCAGGTACTAGCATGCTAGTACGATGTAATTTTATTCATATTTTAAAATAATGTTCTTGAGCCAGTATGTGCTGAAATGACCCTTTATAGTTACTGAAACAACACCCAGCCCCCACCGCCCTCTGTAGCCAGAATACCGCACTTGCAACTAGGAGTATACCGATATATATCGGTATATCGGTCAGCTGATATATCGATATAACGAGCCGATATTGTGCATCAACTGACGTCATTAGTGACATTTTAGCATGAAAATAGGATGGAAAATGTCTAGATATCGGCCATAAAAATCGGCCCATAATAATTCAGCAGTACATATCGGCCATTAGCTGGCCATGTCTCCTACATATCGATATCGGTAATAGAAAAAAACAATATCAGTCGCCTTTTACTTGCAACTTCAGCGTAACGGACCACTCTCTCACTATCTTGTGTGAAGCAGTAACGCTTTACGGAAATCCGTGTTTTGCAACTCAGCTATATACGAGCTACCTGGTTAGCATTTATTGTAACGTGTTCATCATGGCGGAGCCTCAGAAGAAACAAAGCAAACCTTTATCTTATGAAGCTATAAAAGAAAAAGACCGTCTGACCAAAATAGAAGTCAAATGAGTCAACATCAGGAGTTTTCTGAATCATGAGAGCTCAGACCCACATAGCTCTCTTCTTACCGGGCAAAAGCTCAGTCACTGATGCGTCCTCGTCTCTATTCGAGGTCCTTGTATCCTCACACACCATCGAATCCTCGGCGTGCCGCATGGGCCCCGGCTGCCACTGAGTAGCGCCGCCAGCCAGCTGGTGCCACCAGCCGGGAGCCTGGTTTAGCTGGTGGACCAGCGTCCCATGCTGGCCCAGCATACCAGCACCAAAACACAACATATGCTGGTAACCATCTATGCTGGTTTTTACCAGCAGGGTAGTTGAGTGTAGAAGGCTGTGCCATAAAGAGGGATTACAATAAAATATGTCACGGTTCATGAAATCTTCGCTCTGGGCTTGTTCATGCAAAACATGCATCCAACAAAAACATTTGATTGATGACATTTTGACACAATATTCCTGCACAAATTTACTAAACATATTTTCCTTTCAATTCCAGACAAGTGGTGCAAATTAAATCGAATGGTTTTTGCAGGATTGGATCAATCGTAGGAGGGTTTACGTTTGTTTAGTCCCAGAAAATTACTCATTTTTTCTCTAAAATATCACATGTCGGTGTGCATTTCCTGTTGTAAAGCCCCCCTTTTTAATGCATTTGATATTTTATTACATCTGTCACCGTGCTCAGTGTGTCTTTTCACCATTGCTTTTCAGTGACGTCTGTTTTAGCTCAAGCTTTTGAAGTGATGTCGCTCATATTGTCATTGTGTTCAATAACCACAATCAGCCCACTCGTTTTGCTTTCCCTCGCTGCTCCCGAGTGTGTGTGTGTGTGTGTGTGTGCATGTGTGTGTGTGTGTGCACGCGTAATTTGTGTCTGAATAGCAATGAAAAGGTCTGGGAGAAATTGTTGAGGCTAGCTTTATTTTTTTTCCCTCGTGTTTTTTTCCCTCCATTGACGTCAATGACATTTTAAGGGAGGCCGCAACCACAGAAAATTAACACCTACAGCAATCACTTGGAAGCACCGGCTCACCGAAGCAATTAGAATGAAGTGTTGAGTGCTCGCAGACCTCTCGAAAAAAAATAACATTTTTCATTCAGCGCTGCTGTCAGAAAGGCTTTTCTGGACATCAACGCCTTGGATGACTTTCTTAAAGGATTTCCTGTCTGCGAGCCATCGCTCACATCCTGCAAGGAAGCCGGATTGAAATCACAGAGAAAATCGGTGAAAGAGTTCAGGAGGATGACCTGAATTTCTCGATAGTTCAGTGGGTGCACATCTGAGGCGTGAAGAAATCTTTAAATGCCTTTTATTTAATCTGATGACACCTGTGAAAAAAATGCATTGATCCTAAGACTCGCAGCTTCCCAGAACAGAGCTCTCAATGATCCAGAAATAATTTTCATGTTAGTCATGTTTGCAAAGACGTCATACGTGTTTTTAATCTTCCTGCAGGCATTTTTTTATAACGATGAGGCACAAAACAACACATAAATTAAAAAAAATGCCTTTTTCTATATGCATCTCATACGATTCACTCAAAAAAGTCAATTTACAATTAATAAACTCGAGTAATCGCTGCAAAACAGAACATCTTATTTGTTGTTTACGTGTTAAATTAGCAAGAAAATGTTTGAAATTTATATGAATAAAATCATAAAATGTTTTTCTTCTCTTTGCAGACCTTTGGTTTGACAATCTTAGTAAATATCTGTATCATTTCATTAATGTATTTATAACTTTAATTTTTTTCTCTTTTTTGCAAATTTGCTAATCTATCCGATAAAAGTCATGTTTTTGTCATGAAAATATTCAGTACAATATTATTTTGTAATTAGCTCTGAATCTTGACCCCATTTCCTGCTTTTTCCAAAAAAAAAAAAAAAACTATTCTCATTATAATTTAATACCATCCTATTAGTGTTTCTGATATCAGGCACCAATTGTAATTTTTAGTATTTTGTTCCCTTTCATTTTTAGGAGTTCTGCTAATTATCCAGTTTGATTTTGATGATAGTTTCTTTTCAGCAGCAACAACAATCATATTCCCGTAGAACCTTTGGTCAGGTTTTGGGGGTCTTGTTTCAGATATTTCTGAGCCTCATCTTCAGATCTTTTTGTTTTTAGTTCCCTGTGACGATGTTTATTGGTTCCCTTCAGTTCCCCAGTCGTTCAACACCTGCTCTGTTAATCAGCCCAGCTGCCTTCCCTCACTAATCAGCCTCCCAACAGTAAATATCCCTCTGGTTCTTTGCCACTGTCACATCCTCCTGTAGCCTATTATTTTAGCGTTACACATATTTTGTTAATTGAATTCACCTGTAATAGTAACTGCCTTCATCTTGGGTCCATCTTTGACACCCAACCAAATGTGAAATAGTCAATTAAAATTCATCATTTGCATCCAAATGCATTTAACATTTTAATGTCTGTAAGCTGTTGTGGCCATAGCCACCCCTGGCCACCCCTTGGGGGCACCATTGCTTGTATTTCCTAAAGCTATTCTAATGTGTCATTAAGTCTCTGAGCGTAAACGCCTTTGGGCTTCTTTAGCAAATGGAAGATATCTGGAAGCTTATTGAGTCACCTTGACTTCTCAACTATTGAAGTACTACGGTTTAAGTAGATTTCAGTCACTGATGCTGGAGGATTTGTCAGATTTCCACATCGAGGGCCACTATCTGCATGTTTCCCTGCTCCAACACACCTGATTCCATGCCTGAATCATTTCAAGTCCTACAGCTCTGCAGAAGCCTGTTAACCCTAACCCTAACCCTAACCCTAAGTTACTGATTCAAACCAGGTGTGTTGGTGCCAAAACAACTAATCTAACATGCTGGATGGGGTTTGCAAAGTCTAAGATAGTTAACATCTGCTTTAAAATCACCACTGCCTTAAAAATGTAATCATTTATAATATTGAGAAAAGAGAAACAAGCTAGTGGTTGCCTTCGTAAATGACTCGTCTTTGAGTGAAATGCAACTAGACTGACTCAGCTGTTGAAGAAGCATCTATTTATTTCTTCTAAACCCCTGGGCTGTTTTTTGTAGAAGTAAACAAACATTATGATGAAATCTGAAGCGTTTGCTTACATGCAACTTGACAGTTTCAACTTTAGAGTTAGTGCTTCTGTCTGTTTAAATGACCTAAGAAATACTGAACCTCACAGCCATGATCCATTATTCACTTTTTTCAGCTTGCCTGTTTATTTTATTGTTCTTATTTTTATCCCTTTATTATTTTAAAAGGTTTTTTTGTTTAATTTGCTCACAAATTGTCTTGAAGCTTGTTTGTTAATAATTTAAAGCTCATCCTTTTTGCTCCTATTAGAATGTTTTTCTAATAACTTTGATGCAGTTTATATGTTTTCTTCCCTGTAAGGTGGAACTTTTTTCTTCCCTGTGTGGAGACCCTTGCTGTTTTTATGATTACTGACCATTAAAAAAAATCTGCTTTAACTTTTTCAAAACGTAAAAAATCATTTTAACCTGAAAACTTTTAATTTACACGTTGGTTCATTGAGATTCACGTATGCTGATGCACAAATAAAATGTGACTTATTGCAGAAGACAAAATATTTATTATGTATTATTATGTAAAATATGCTGATATATTATCCCACACATAGAAAATCAGTGACTCGTGCTAAATAAAGATCACAGGTATTCATCAAAGAGCTTGTGAGTAGATTGCAAATCCCACAGACAGCTAATAGATGCTAATGCTATCCCTAAATAGCGGAGATCCTCAGAATGTAAATAATCAGATTGTTTTGAGAACATTTTCTGCTTAATTTAGTAAAACTCCCCGCTGAGTTTGGCCTGCTTAAATTATTCATTACGGGAACTCAACGCAGGACTTGCCTTGCAGCAGCCGGAGGCTCATCATTATTGTGACAAGTGCACGGCTATAAAGAAATACCGTGTCTCTTTTACAGAAACCTCGCTGATTTAATCAACGTTTGCCTTGTGAACCTGGCCATTGACGTCAGCGCCCTTATTGGATTTCTATTTGGGTTTTAGTGGACTGATATCTGTCACCGCCAGCTGTCGCCTTCCCTGTGTACCATCACTTACTGTGAAATTGAGACAAGTACACACAAAAATAATATAAGTGTAAAGTAGGAAACTCTGAAAAGTTCTTTTTTAACGCAGTACAGGCATGTTTTCATTATAAAGAAGGTAAAAGTTTGTTTTGTTTTGAACAATCTCGATTTTCAGTCCTCTCTGAATAGAAAATCTGCTTAATAATATCCCTGATTGTCTCCTATGAGCACATTAATGCATATCCACTCATTTGCTTGCATCCTCACATCAGAACTTTAATTATACATTGTGAGATCTCATTATGAATACGGATTACACGGTGCTGGGAAAGGCCCGTGCGTCATCACCTTAAACTAAGATCAGTGGGGTTGCATCGACTTGTTGTGTGCAGATCTGATGACTGACACAACACCTTCCCATAAAAGATGCATGCATGAATATTTACGCCCAAAATAAGCTAAGTTGCGTAGATTTGGTGTTTATTTTTAAAAAGTAAGGGCGTGATTGTGCTTTTAAAGTAAAAAGAGATAAATGACTGGTTAGTGTTACAAGCTGAAAGAGAAATGCTGCTTTAATGACAGTAATTATTGTCATCTGGGTGGAAAATGACACTCAATCCACTGAGATCAAGTTTCTAATTAACTGAGTCAAGAGACATGATGTCTTTTGGATATTATGGATCTGTAATCACTTAGGGGAGTACTTTTACTGCTGCTTGGTGTTAATGCACAGATATTGAAATATTCAATATTTAATTTAGGTATTTGATGCCATTTAGTAAATCTGATAAAACTGGATGTTAAAGACCAAGTTCACCGAAAAACCATTTTTTACTTGTTGAAATACGATCAGTCACTCTGGTTTTAAAGGTCAACTTTACTCATATTTTTTATATTTTTTATACATTTGCAGTGGTCTCTAATAGGAACGAATGCCTTGTAAGTCGTACTCTGGGGAACAAAAGCTCAGGTGCGCCTGTTTCAGGACGTAGAATTCAGCTGTAGGAGAAAGTAGCTTCAGAAGGCAGAATTTGGAGTCTTACTTCCTGATATGTGGACATCTCTCCTCTGATTGGCTAACAGCAACACGACTCTACCACTGACTCTGTTTGCTCTGCAACGTTGATGTTTTATCTCCACCAATAACACAAGCCTGGAAGAGTTCTGCTGTGTGGTGGAGTTGCTAATGCTAACGGTGAGCATCAACTAGCCCAGACGTTTTCTGCTGTTTCCTGGACGCTAAACCAACAACAGCCTTTCCCATCGTGAGTCAAGATGGGTGAGTCCATGAATGTTAAGTGACAGCGTGATGTCACACTGTCAGGCTTTTCTAATCCTAGAGTTTCAATGTCTTTTTTCCATCAGAAGCTAATGCAGGAAATAGGTGGAGGAGACTATTTTCACATTCAACCTGCATGTTAAACTCAGAGTGACAGATTATTTTCAAAAATAATAAGTAAAAAATGGTTTTCTCAGTGAAGCTGCTCTTTAACATGCAGGCTAAGTGTAAAAATAGTCTTCTGCCCCAATTTCCTGCATTAGCTCTCGATAGAAAATAGACAGGGAAACGCTAAGATTAGCAAAGCCAGTCAATTGCACGTCAAATTGAAAAATTAGCATTCATGGACTCACCCATCTTGACTCACGACGGGAAAAGGCTGTTGTTGGTTTAGCGTCCAGGAATCAGCAGAGCGCATCTTGGCTAGTAGAAGCTAACCGTTAGCATTAGCAACTCCACCACACAGCAGAACTCCTCCAGGCTTGTGTTATTTGTGGAGATAAATAATCAACGTTGCAGAGCAAACAGAGCTAGTGGTAGAGTCGTGTTGCTGTTAGCCAATAAGAGACGAGATATCCGAATATCAGGAAATAAAACTGAAAATTTCTGCTCACTTCTCCTCTGCTCACTTCTACTTCCTGAAACAAGAGCGCCAGAGCTTTTTCTCCACAGAGATCGACTGTTGTTATTTTAAATGACAGGAATTCCATCTTAGAGTTCTTTTCTTTGGGTAAATGCAAGGCAGTTTCTGTGCTCTTTTATTTGTTGTTTTATGGAACAGTATGTCATGAAAAATAGAGTGAACTTGAATGTGGAGCCTTCAGTCATCCTCAGTTACTGAAAATACCTGTTCGATGGCACTCATAAACGACTGAAATCCACTTTCTTCTCCTTTTCTCCAAGGACAGGGCAAGGATCGTTGAAGGAAATGGAAAACACTGTTCTCTGGCTTGGTTTAACTCTCTGGGTGCTCCACCACATGTTCACTTAAATTAAAGGCCTACTTTTTTTTGCCTCATGTTCAGTGTATTTCACTTTTATACCAAACAGCTGGAGTTTAGTATTTAGCTAAAAGGTTAAGAATTTGAGAGAAAAACTGTCTAATGATTTTTTAGAGCCTAACATTTATGTATTTTCAAAGTGCATGGGTTGCATCAAGAGATTATTTTAGGACTGATTCAGCTCCTCTATCACCATTGGTTCCCATCTTAGAGATATTGAATTAAACTGAATCACTGAAGTAGCATTAATCTGCAATCCAACAGTTCCCTCCTGATCAAAAGATCCTCAGACAAACCTGGACTCAGCAGTGCTGCGTGCTGACAGGCCAGGCAGGCAATAGGGCCGCCAGCAACACTGCCTGGACTCAATCCTTTTGTCCTCCTGTGTGGTAATGACCATTACCTTGGTTACCCAGATCTATCAAACTGTCTTTTTAATGGTGTAAAACCCCCAGTTTTATACATTTTATTTAATTAGGTCTTCATATACAACCATTAAAACTCCCCAGTGAAGTGATTCTATTAAATGGATTATACATATAAAACACTGTAGTCAGGAATTTAATGCAGATGTAGGAGCTGGAATAAAACAAACACCCCCTAGTAGCTGGGTTAGGGTTTAGGGTTGGGGTATATTTTAGTGCAGATGTAGGAGCTGGAACAAAACAGACACCCCCTAGTGGCTGGCTGCATGACATATTTTAAATTCCACACCTTTCATGTACCTGAATGAGATTTTTTTTTTTGAATAAAGTAAAGACATAAACTGCAAATCCGGGAACTGACTTTTATTCATCTCCGTTGGCATGGATTTTATCCTCGTACAAGCATTCTGTGCATATTTTGTCAATTGGCAAATGCTAATTTAGCATTAGCACCCAGCAGCACGGTGACATTAACTGTAAAGTTGGCTATTGGTTTTAATATGAAACCTTATGAAACCCAAAATGGCTAAAAGAGTTTAAATTGCAATTATCTGGAATCAAGTCACCTAACAAAAGGCACAAAAGACACTTTATGCATATATTTAGAAAGTAAAAAAATCTAAATATCAACATGCATATTGCTGATAAATTTAGTTTTCAGCATAAATTTTATCATTAATTTCTACACCATGAAATAATCAATGATTTTATTGTAATTGATCTGGATCCTTGATTGTTTACAATGAAATGTGACATTAAAGAAGATTAGTTATTTATTTTTTAAAGTTGTAATAGTCTTATGGTCTAAGCAGAACATGAAGTTCTTTGTACAAAATCCTTCAGCCTTAACAGGGTTCTGTCACTTTAAGAAAACCAGCAGGAGCTGGCCACGCCCACCCTTCCCCTGCTGCTATAAGCTGAGAAGCTCCATTAAATGGGAGGGGCTCGAAGTAGAGTCGCTGCTCCTCCAGCCTGGAGAGGTGAAGGGTGGTTTTATGCTAAACTGCCTGTTTGTGACATCACAAACAGGGACTTTTTGAAACAACACGTTTTATGCATGTAAATCCTAAAACCAAACACTGACATAAAAAGATGGATTTTTTTTTTGGGGGGGGGGGGGGGGGGGGGGGGGGGTTGTAATGTTTATAGAGGCGGTAGAGACCCACAATGCAGCACAAAAGGATGCAAATGGTGAATTCAGCATAATATGGCCCCTTTAATTATATAATGCTGCCACCAACTTCAATATTACGCTTATATAAGCGTAATATCAGCAAGCCTGTCATGTTGATTAACAGAAGCCGACATTCACCGTGTCCTTAAAACACCAGTGGACTTAATAATGAACTTTTATCTGCTGTCAAAGATTAGCTCGGGTCAAAGTGCCGTCCCGGTCCACTTCTGCATATTAGAAGTAAAGCAATACAGGCTAATGGAATTCCTATTGAAGCCTCAGCGGTGCACACACTGCAAGTTCATCCTGTCCCTCTTCGTGTTTGAAGCACTTTAAATGCCACTAGGGTCAAATGAAAACAAGCTTTATTAAAACAGACCAAGAGCCTACGGTAATAAAAAGCTTTTAGGCCTGAAATGTTGGCATTAACGAGTTCACTGGTTATGAAAGTGCTTTTATTATGTTTGATCGAGCGCTGACAGAAGAGGCTTTTCCTTGTTAATATATGAAATGGAATCTCCCTCTCAGGTGCATTTGAATCAAGCGGAATTGCATAATTAGTCCTATTCTAATGGGCTAGCGCAAGGTTCAGAGGATAAAATCTTATTTGTATTCATGATGGATTCCTGTTTTAATATATGTACATAAACTAAAACTGTTGCAGCACAATAAAGTCTTCATTATTTCATCTTTATTCTGTAGGATGGAGCGCTTTTGGGTCGCTGACCTGGATTTATTATCACCTTTAGATTTTCTGGTTCCATGTTGGTTTTCCACCAACTAAAGGGGCACGTTGGTCAAAGCCCATTTTTATCCCTCAGGGGTCAAAATTTCCTCCACTTAAATGAAATTAAAATAAATCCACGTGCTGCAGCTATCACACCTTCTGGATCACAGGGCGCACCACCACTTAGCATCATTTCAGTCATCGCAGACTTAAAGAGTGAATTGATTCATTTGTCTAACCTTCGGTGTGCGTCATTTTAAAGCACTCGCTGTGCTGGAACTTCATAAGCTCATGAAAATGACTCATGGGCAGATCTAATGAGGCGTAACTAAGGAAATACTGCTGTCAGTGTACAGAAAGTACAGAGCAGTACTCAAAGGGAGGGATGGGACATGAATATATAGACATATCAAAAAGTTGTTCTTGTTGAAGATGAATGGTAAACACAGGTTTTATGTAACAGGACACGATGAAAGGATTTTGGGAAGGGCAGCCTCAGGAAAACCAAGACAACAATTCAAATAAAGTTAGAGAAGCAGAAGCTGTGTGTTAAAGGGACATTTTATGACTTTTTTCCTTAACTTGTAAAGAGGTCTATGGTCGACACAAAACATATTTATGAAGTTCTTTGCACAAAATCCCTCTCACGTTAAGCAATTTTAACAGTTTCAGGCCCTTTCAGGTTCAGGTGAACAAAACGTCACACCCTGCTATGCAAGCTCAAACCTATCCCTGCATAGGTCATGCATTTTCTGGCTGTAACGCCTGAATCCCTAAAGGGATCTTAGAAAAACTCTCCCATCATGTGAGTTTCTTCAGGCCTTGGTTGTTTTTGTTCCTCAGTTTGTCACAATTTGTTCCCGTGTGTGACATCGAGTCCTGTTCCCGCCACACAGGCAAGTGTTTTGACATCCTGCCAATGCAGCAGCTTCTATTTGTAGATAATGTTCTTTTAATTCCGACCCCCGTGAGCCCTTTTTGGTCTGGAACCGCCACACGCTGTTGTTCCTGTGTCTGAACTGTGAGAAAATCACGTTTAAATGAAATGCAGTCTGTTTTCTCACTTACATATTAATCAAACAGGAAGAATCCTGCACAAATAAGACATTGCATAAAATAAAGTTGTTTGGAAGTTTTTTTGTTGTTATTGTTGCAAAACATGGCGGCTCAAAGTGCTCCAACCAATCCAAACCTCACACAACATGACATAATAATAAAAAAGCCTATTTTTGGACTAAAAACATTCATTTCTGAGGTTTTAACCTTTGTTTAGACACAATATCTTGAGGGAGATCTGAGCATTTATCCAAACAAACAGGCACACACGCTGAAGAGTCGATGCCGGTAATCTTTCACATCGTGCTGACACGTTTTCTGTCTTAGAATAAACAGAAGTGCACAGGAGCGATTATGACATTTCTTGTATTTAACCTTTTTCTCACATGCTCTCTGCTGCATTGGTTAACAGTGCAGCAACAAATGTTACAATTAATAATATATTTTTATGTCTTATGGAAACAAGCGGTGCTGCTGTGAAGCAGCCTTCATGTGGACACAACAACATGAGAGGAGGTGCTTTTCTGGAGGAAACAACCAGCAGGAGGGTGTCCGTTCATTAGCAGTAGCATTTGGATGTGATGCACATCTGTTTGATAGCAGGTAAATCCACATGTGGAGAACAAGGACAGAACTGATGGTTTACGCCAGCACGGCCTGAGGACGTGTTCCAGTTACTGGGATGGGACCAGCTCTGGACCTTAGGACAACACTGGGTGTTTCCTTATGTGTGTTCTTCATTATTAACGCTTTCTGCAGAAGTTTTAACATGTAGATTTTTACTTTTGGTTGAAAATATCTTGCAGCACAGTTTGATGTTTAAAGCCACACTTTGCAACTTCTTCATATTTTAAATCATGTTCTTGAGCCAGTTTGTGCTAAAATGACCTTTACAGGGTTAATGAAATGTCACTCAGACCCCCACTGCCCTCTGTGGCCAAAATACCACACTTGCAACTTCAGAGTGGTGGTCCGGTCCCTGCTGGACTTAGTAAAGTGGAGCTGACATGCCTGGTGCTGCAGTCTGCTTCCAGCATGTTTCCTGCATGTTTTAGATCATGAACACAGCTGATGTGTTTGATTTAGTGATGAACCGCTCCTGTAGACACTAATGAAGGCTGAGGAGACGTTTCAGCTGTTAGATTAAGGTGTTAGAAAGACCAACGCACAGCGAGGAGATAAGTTTACCTTTTGGTTTCACTAACGGACACTAGGGGGCGCTAAAAACAAGCCACAACTGCCAAGTGTTCCTTTAACTTGTATGTTAAAGTAACACTTTCCCACGTCTCCCCCTCCTGGTTGAAAGTGGAATTAAAGCTGTCGTACACTAGCCCCCTCAACCTGCTGTTGCTTGCAGCCACTTTGCATATAATGATGTCATCAGACAAGGTGTTGTGTTTTGCATATTTTATGAATATTGGCAGTTCAGAAACAGAAAAATTATATTTTGCTACTTTTTAAAAAATGGTTTGAAAGCACTCTGGTTGTAGCTCTTTGCTTCGCCTCCAAACACATTACTCTCTTCTTTTTACTTCCAGGCTCTGGCATTACGCCAACAAGAAAGCAAAACTTCTTCTTGCACTTTTAACTGAAGGTCAGTGAACTAAAAAAGCTAACTGCTAGCCTCCATATGAGCTACCAGCACAGTAAAGCTGCCCACTAGAGGCGACACCAACCACCAAAACTGTTAAGTTCTGGTCTGCAGAGTGATGTCCCGCATGAAGCTGCTGAAGTTTCCAGCTCAAAAACCACTGAAACCAGTTTGAAAGCAATAGCTTAAAGTGTTAAAAAGTCTTTAGTGTTGCTTTAAACTTGCTGCTAATTTCACACAAGAACAAGAAAGATAAATATAATTCCTAATAAACGTGTGGGTGAGACTGATTATACAGTGAACTTTGTGAATGGAGATTTAAAAATAGTTTATTATAATAAATCAGCCCACAACCTTCCATAATTGAGAATTTTGTTATCTTTTTTTCTAATTGTGTTTGATTCAGCTCTGACATCATAGGACGAGTGATGCAAATAAAATAATGAAACTGAGCGTGAGCTGTAGTAGGGTTTATTTCCCACAACCGTAATGATGGCTGTTTACCAAAGAGATAAGAAGCAATTATCCACTTTTAGAAAGTCAATAATGACAAATCTCTGAGGAGCCTAGTGCATCACAGCCACCCTGATCCCCTCCTTCAGTGGAGAGGTTCGTGGTTTTGTGGCCTCCAGTCAGGAACAGTCGGTGCACACGTCACACTCTCAGGACCCTGCAGCTCTCCAGTGAGTTCATACCAGCGTAGGCTGCAGAATGTGTCTGTGCGTAGATGCCCGTCTGTGGTTTCCAGCAGGTGTTAATGCTCCATTGACCAAATGGTGTTTTAATTGTTGGTGGAAATGAAATTTGTGCAGGGAATACTCCGTCTGATCCTTGCAGACCCAGAGTCGTCTGCAGGAGGAGGCGTGCTCCAAAGTGACTCAGTTTTATTCTATGGTTCTATCAGCATACGACTGCATTTGCATCACTGCAGACGTAAGAGCAGCACATTGCCAACAGTTTGTGCTGAATTCCTGCTCCCACATAGTCTAAATACAGAAATAGTCATAATTACTTCTCCAACACATTTTCTGATTTGTTACTTTTTTGTGAGCGTAAAAAGATTGTTTTCAAAGCCAGATTTAGGTTTTGTCGCCTACACATAAAGACGCTGGCACATGTTTAAGGAACTTCGTCTGACAAGTGATTAATGATCCAGGATTTAAAAGCAAATGAAGTATTTTTTTAATCTAGGAAAACATTTAACCAGAAAGCTTCCAAACAACTGGGATTTAAAGAAATGGAATCTCCCTGTGAAGGGCGTTGAGTCATTTTTCTAGAATATCATGAGACTAGATTAAATGTATTGTAATTAACCGTAAGCTGTGTAGGTGGGCTTGTGTTTCAGAGCAGGGGGGAGGTGATATGCTGTTCTCCATAAGCAGTTCAAACGTTTACGTTGATGATGTTAAAAAATAGGAACAAAAGTGGACAAAGCCACTGACATTGCTCTGTGTGGAGCCAACGCTCAATGATCTGTTTGTTTTTCTTAAATCTAGTTTATTCTATTTAACATGTAATGCAATAGTTGATGTTGATGTACAGACATCAGAGCTTTTCTGCAAAAAACAACAGCTCTGATAAAGTATCTGGACCACCACTGTTAATTTGCACCAGTGTTTGATTTATTGATGTTTTAGACGTGTCGTTAGATTTAGAGCTGAGTTAATATCAGTTAAATAGTGAAAGGTGATGCAAAATTACATATTTTTCTTAAAAAAAAACACACATTTACCTTGTTGAATATAAGGAGCTTGGGGTGTCTAAAGCTCGGACCACACTGTGTGCTTTTCGGCCGTCCTAGACAAATATCTCATCGTGAACAGAATCATGACAAAAAACGTTTTGCAAGTCTGTGGACGTCCAGTGTGACCCACTCTACGACAGCTTATCGAGCCATCTCACGACCAACATCAGCCTCCAACAGTGTTCAAGCACTACTTGAAAACCTACGACTCCCATCTGGAATCGACCAATGAGAATACACCCAGGGAGTGATGCGAATAGCTAGTGACGAGAGTAGAATTAGCAACATTAGCAACATTAGCAACAGTGGAAGCTACACGCAGGAACATGTGGACCGCTCCTTTTTTAGCGTTCGGTTCGGAGTATAATAAAAGAAGTGTTACCGGTGGCGCTTTTTTCTCTTTTCAGCATTGATGTTTTGGTTAGCTGTCGGCTTTTATTAACGTATGCTTTTCAGGGGGTGCGCTCATGACATTAGTGCGTCCTGCTAGAGCGAGACGTCGTGCAGTTTGGCTCACCGTACAGTACAAACACGCACAGTGTGGTCCGGGTTTAATGTGGCGTACCAAACAGTCTGGGCTGTCTCCGACCTGCTGCCTTATGTAAATTTGTGACGTTATAACAACCAAGGAGAAACGGTTCCTTCTGGGAAAAGCTGGATTAACACATCATAAGCTTAGACCGGGGGTAGGGAACCCTGATCCTGGAGAGCTGCTATCCAGCATGTTTTAGAGGTTTCCCTGCTTCAACACACCTGATTTTAATCAGCAGGTGGTTAGCAGGCCTCTGAAGAGCCGGATGCTGAACAGGTGAATCAACTGTGCTGAATGGTAAATGGCCTGTATTTGTATAGTGCCTTCTTAGGGTTCGACAACCCCCCAAGGTGCTTCACAACACAATCAGTCATCCACCCATTCACACGCTGGTGGGGATGAGCTACATCGTAGCTACAGCTGCCCTGGGGCGCACTGACAGAGGCAGGGCCTGCCGTACACAGGCGCCACCGGTCCCTCCGACCACCACCAACAGGCAAGGCGGGTTCAGTGTCTTGCCCAAGGACATAGCGACAGACTGAGCGGGATGCGAACCTGTGACCTTCTGAAGCAGGGAAACCTCTAAAACATGCTGGATAGCGGCTCTCCAGGACCAGGGTTCCCTACCGCTGACTTAGACACACCCTTAAATTAGCATGTCCCAACCCACTTCAGCGTTGGTCACTGTAATGCTAACCGCAGAACAACGTTAGCCAAAGCTATAACAAAGAAGAATGTTGGAACAACGCTCACGTTCCAGGATGTACTGGGAATATCCAGGATGTACTGGGAATATCCAGGCTATGATTGAATGCCAGATAGACCCACAGCTTGAGGTCCTTGTCACTTTCTCCCTCGTTCATCCACACTCCTGCACCGCACCGCACCCCCCACCCTACGGGCATTAGCCAGATGGACACTAATTCCCTCGTTCATGTAGTACGCTGACCAATCAGCTTGCAGCTCTTTTAATATTCATGTTGTGGCTAAAGGGGCTCCTGGGTCATTTTGAGCCCCAACAACGTTGTATGTGTTATTTAGAGGCTCAACGAACAGCTTCCTGTTGAAAAAAAAATAACTGTCTAAGAGGCTCATGATTTATAACTTTAAAAAAGGAAATAAAACCTTTTTGAAAAATAAGATTTTTCTAAGTAACAAAACTTGTATTTGGTGTGAAATAATACCCTTATCTACGGCTTTATAATTACGTCAACCTCCTTTGATGTGCAAAGGCACGTTTTCACCTGTTAATTGAAACAAGTATTAATTTAATACCGGCGCTCACAAACAGTCTTCAGACGTGTTTTTGCGTCAACAAACCAAAAACAAAAACAGACTTGTTTGGTTTTCAGGGCATGAATCAATATATTAATCAATCTGTGGATCTTTCAGCTAATTGGGTCGGTTTCAGTCTGAATCTCCTCACGTAATAAAAAGGCAGAAATAAAGTCACAACTTGTTCAGAAAACGAGCGTCCTTTAGTCAGTTCCACATCTTAATGAAACAGCAACAACAGCCCTGCAGACTACATGAGGCTTTTATTATGAAAGCAATAAAACCAAATGAAACAAACCCTTGTGGGGCCACTTTTAAACAGATTTGTCCTGAACTGATACATTTCCTCCCTGCCATGTGTCACAAACATTAAAGCTGATCGTCTACAAAGCAACTGAGGTTATGAAGGAATCTGCGTAGGAGTGTTAAGGTCAGAGATTTGTCATTTCCTCCTCTAGATGAGATCAGAATGAATAAGAGTGGTGATAAAGAGGTGAAAAACTCTTTAGGTCTTAAGATACATTAAAAGGGAAAACTTAACAGAGCCGGACGTTTGACGCAATTTGTGCTGGGAACAAACATGACGTGAGTCACAGCAGTTTATTTGGATTTCTTGGAGTTTTTTATTGCTCTGAAATGAGCTAGGGTTAGGGTTAGGGCTAGGGTTAGGGTTAGGGCTAGGGTTAGGGTCTGGGTTAGGGCTAGGGTTAGGGTTAGGGCTAGGGTTAGGGCCAGGGTTAGGGCTAGGGCTAGGGCTAGAAGATGGAGATTAGCGTAAATAGATGATTGGATTAACATATTAGGTGATTTGTCAAGCTGTCAACAGAAAAGAGGAATATAATTATGCTCCACGTCCTTCACTCACACCTGGTTGATGGTTTTGTTCACACTGTCATTAGAGTGATGGTGTAATTGATCCACTTCAGGGCTGCCCAGCTTGAAGCCATTTACCTCGGAGACAAGGCTTTGACCGAGAGGCACGAAGGCTATAATGGGATGAAATATCTGTGTCGGGCTGCACAGTGGCGCAGTGGTTAGCGCAGTTGCCTTGCAGCAAGAAGGTTCTGGGTTCACATCCCGGCCTGGGGTCTTTCTGCATGGAGTTTGCATGTTCTCCCTGTGCACGCGTGGGTTCTCTCCGGGTACTCCGGCTTCCTCCCACAGTCCAAAAACATGACTGTCAGGTTGATTGGTCTCTCTAAATTGTCCTTAGGTGTGTGTGTGTGTGGTTGTTTGTCCTGTGTGTCTCTGTGTTGCCCTGCGATGGACTGGCAACCTGTCCTGGGTGTACCCCGCCTGTTTGCCCGATGACTGCTGGAGATAGGCACCAGCCCCCCGCGACCCTGGTCGGATAAGCGGTTACAGAAAATGGATGGATGGATGGATATCTGTGTCAAGCTCAAAACACTGATCTGAAACACGTTCTCCTACTTTAATCCATCGTAAAGAATAAAATAAAAAATGCAATAAAAGTGATAAAGTTTGGCATTTTCAGGAGGATTGTATGGATGTGGAAATTATTAGTGATTAAAGGAACATTTTTATAATTCATAACATGATAAAAGCTTTTTTAAACCACGTTGATGTGAGTTTGGTGAAGAGCATAAAAGAGAAACTACTGTTTTTGTAATTAATACAAATGGGAAACGGAGATTATTTCTTAGGAGACAAATTAGCCAAATGAATACCCTGAAAGGATTAAATTGCAGTGTAGTTTGTGTTTGATAGAATTAATCTTTTCTAATGTTATTAATGTCTCCGAACACCTTTTGGTGCTGATCAGTGACGTCACTCGCCGCTGAAACGCTTGTGATGAGCTGACGTCTTTGCAAAGTCCTCAAAGGGCCGAATTTGTTTGGAGACACGTTGAAGCGGACATAGCCAGTCCCTGTTAACTTCCCCTCCCAGAAAATTCACTCCTATAGTGGAAATATGGCTTTCACTCACAATTTCAGCGATATTAGATCATTTAATTGGACATATTAAGCCTTTACCCCTTTGTAAGCAGATATTGAGAACCCAAAGATTTAAAGTCAAAAGGAAACAGACAGGAGGATGCAATGATTCATGGGAGGTTTTTTTACATGTTTTTTTGCCAAAATCTATATTTAAAATCTTCCTGCAGAAAATAATTTCCTCTTCCCACAGAAAAGCAGGAAAATGAGCGTTTCGTCCCCCACAGTCTGGAAATAGAGCCTCCGTGATTCACGGTTCATTCATGAAGATATTCTGAAGTGACTGACAAGCTGACAGCAGTAAACATGAAGATGACAAACGTGGGGACGTGGGCAGTGATGAAAGATTAACGGATAAAAAAAGTCTTTATTCGATGAAGTTGATTGTTGATGAGTTGATTTAGACCCAAAAATATAACAATGAGGAATTATTGTTCCTTAAAGTTTCGACACAGGGGTGGAACACTGAACTAGGTTATTTCAAAGCTTTATTTAGCAACGCACAAAAGGCTTTGGTGATGTGAGTGATCTCTATAGATGAGTTTTACAGTAGAACGCTTCTGAAAACATCACATCCTTGTTTACAAATAAATACAAAAAACTGAGCGTTGTTTTGTTGTGTCATGAAAATGTCAGCGTTGCATCTGAGTAAAAGCTTTGCAAAAATCCGGCCTGGTTGTTTAGAGCTGAGTGCTGTTGCCATGGCGTTCAGGATCACCACCATCCCGCTGACCCCACGTCCACTCTGCTGTGGAAGGAAAACAACAAAAACATCCGTTTTATAATATGTCCTAGTACAGAGGAAAAGATAAACAAGAAAATTATGTTTTCAGCCCAAGAAAACAGGGAGCTGTTCATGAAATATGTCAGAAAATCATCAATATTCAGGAGGCTATTAACTGTTGTACATCAACAGAACTAAGCACACCTCTGAGTGTCGTTTACTTTTATGATTGTGGTCTCAGGAAAGATGATGCTCTTCTGATGCAAGAAAATGTCAAACACAGTCATGCTCACGCTATACCTACAAGGAAATCAGATGAATCAACACCTCATAGGTAATAACTCAGTAGACTCGGGGGAAATCACCATTTTTTGTGTCATGCGTGCGCTGTGCTAGAAATAAAGTTTTTCATGTAGCGAAAGCAGAATGATTGCTGTAATACTGGGAAATAAAATTAAAATAATCATATTTATCTGTGGTTTACGTCCTAGACACCATAGGTTTGGGATTCTGGTGAAACTAAACTGGTAATAAATAATACAAATGAAATCGTCTCTTGTTGCATTGGCCTTTGATGTTTGATGTTCAGTCAACCCAGCATCTCAGAATGGTAAAAGAAGAGAAACAGCACTTTTCCATGAGCAGTGGTGGTAAATGGTTTGTTCATGCAGATGTTTCTGAAAGCGACATGAAGAAAAGAGAAACTTGTACAACCACTGGATTCATGCTGAGTCAGGTCGGGACGTCACCTCAGGGCTTGAACTTGGAGCGGTATCCTAAATGGAAAACTCATCAGAAATCCAGAGTTTCCACACTCTCACCATGACAACAAGCATGTTTTGGGACTAAGGAAATGTCCTGATGATCTCAGACAGAATAATTCCCATTTCTGTCTCCGTGACAGTGGAGCTGAGACCCGGGACAACCACAGTATCTACAAAACAGGCTTCATGTCAGTAGAGGTCATCGATGCTCCAAAGAGAAGCAGGCGGTTCCCTTGAAATCAGAAGCTGAAGTCAGCAGAGGCAGCAAAAGCTCAGGCAGGGGAGCAGCTCATGTGGTTCGGACAACACCACGTGCACCGCCCAGACTCTCTGGAAATGCTGGCAGCTGCTAGAAGATCAGCACCTTCAAAGATCTGAAAAGCTTGAGTGGAAGCGAAAAAGAGAAATTCAGAGGACTTGGATTGAAAGACAGATGTAAACAAATATTTGATGATTCTGGAGTCTGAGCTGGTTGGACTCTAATGTGTCATGTTAGTAAAGCTTGTAAAAGTCACATCTTCAAATTTGCATGAAATATTTTGCAGCTTTTGTTAAGTGCAATCTTTACATGCTTTTTAAATCTTTCTTATTTTAAAGCAGTCTGTGTTTACATTAAATGTTTGAAAGAAACAGTTTGAACATTTTACAGTGGGGCTCAGTGAAAAATGTAATAACAATAAATATATCTGCTGTACAACACTTTCAAAAGGCCTCAGTTAGGAGAAAATATGGTCAAGTTTATTTGTATAGCACATTTGACAACATAGCCCCAGGCACGCCTAAAACAAGTGATCTGGGGACATCGGAGCACCACTGAATCCCACACGGATCTGGCAGCCTGAGCCTTATGAAGACTCCACTGGTGATCACTAGTTGGGATCAGCTGGGCAGGCTGCAGCCAGACGGAGGAGGGGCAGGAGCAGAGGATTGTCAGGGCACTGTCCATGGTGCTGAAACTTGTCTCCTTGGGCCGAGGAGCTGTCCCTGGTCCTAAAACCCATAGGGCAGCAGATCTGCTCTCCTTGTGCTGATGAGCTGTCCATGGTGCTGAAACATGTAGAGCAGTAGAACCATTCTCCTTGTGCTGAGGAGCTGTCCATTGTGCTGAAGCCTGTAGTGCAGGAAAATAATTCTTCTTGGGCTGAGGAGCTGTCCATCACGCTGAACACATGGAGAGCAGAAGGAATGCTGTCCATATGGTCCAGGCAGGAGCCGTAACGCATGTCATACTAAACTAACGGTATTCTACAGCAAGAATTGCTATGAAGATTAAAGTTATTTTAAGATGACAGATTCCACTAAAGTAAGTTCATTTGAAACATTTGACTAGGCTAGCGTTGGCAGTAGCCCATTCTAGCATTAGCAGTAGCTTTGGCTAGCAATATTCTGCAGTTATCATTACTAAAACTAATGTTTTTATATTGCAAACGTTAAAGTAAGTTGGGAGATGCAGATTGAAGGTCTGTAAGTGTCAGAAACGACTCAGGTTGGACTGGCTGAACCGGGAGTTCGGTTGTGGCGTGTCAGAATAACCCAGACGCGGAGTGAACTGACGTCGGGAGGAACTGAGCACGTGGCTTTGATCTAGGAACGCGGCACGTCGCTCGATGAGTAACGAGGAAGTGCGAGCGCTCCGGCAAAAGAAAAGAGACTGACTTACAGTTAGTA
Organism: Aphyosemion australe; assembly: GCA_006937985.1. Taxonomy (NCBI): domain Eukaryota; kingdom Metazoa; phylum Chordata; class Actinopteri; order Cyprinodontiformes; family Nothobranchiidae; genus Aphyosemion; species Aphyosemion australe. The sequence goes on along the minus strand of SSNS01000104.1, from coordinate 532,426 downwards.
GACAGTCCGTCAGCAGGTCTGGAACGAGGGCTGACGTCGAACCGAGACTGGTCTGGAATGTGGACCGATCCGGATTAGGAAGTGGCTGGTAAGCTGGGTAAACTCTGAACCAATAGTTCGCTGTGAGCGATGGCTGAGTGCGGGAGCGGGCTGAATCACTTCCGTATATAGTCTTGGGGAGATGACGTGGATCTGAGGCGCCGGTGAGGAATGCTGGGAAGTGGAGTTCTGGTGACGGTGGAGCGCCTGGCGGGGTCGCTGGAAGTAGAAGAGGTGGGGGCAGTGGGACCCGTGACAGTAAGCTTATGACGCATTAAACTATCTTTTCTCAGAACAAACCGTTTCTCCATCCATTACAAAATGACTCATTAACATAAGAGAGACTTTTGGAGATGGAACAAACATTTTGGTACATTTGAGACCCTAAGCTGTCTATATTAAACAACAACAAGGTAAATGTGGTTTTGAATTCTAGGACTCTTTTAATTTAAATAAATTGTAAATAAATAAATCAATCATGCAAGTTCAAGTTTAACATCAGTTTACTCAAATTACTTCATTACTGTAAAATGTAAGTCATATCACTATGGTAATAGAAACCAACAAAGATCTCTGAAACAGCACCAAACAGCCAAAAAACAACAAGAAACGGCTGTTTGAAACAAAGAAAATTCAGTAGGACACTCCTAATTAATTCAGGCGAAAGAGTTTGAACTGAACAGTTGTACCTCTTGACTCTAATTACACGTTTGGCTGCACAGGAAGAGCAAAGTAACCTCTCTGCTGCAGCACAAGAGCTCTTCCAATCCCGGGATACATGTTTTATAACATCTTTACATCTCCAGGGTAAAACTCTTGTCTGCTTGATGGTAGCGCTGATATCTGTGTTTACATGCACGCAGCACACACAGATGTAGCCGGCTTCGACGTTGTTCTGTCTGAATGCTGTCTCATCTTGATGTTATCTATTTAATTGAGTCGCTGATGTCCTCGTCGAGCAGAGGAGTCTGGGGCTGAAGTAGTGTTTTCATGCTGCCTCAACAACTGCAATCAGCAGCGATTTGAAATGTGCATTATACTCTTTTAATACCAGTGGCTCTGCTCTGCTGTAAAAGTGCAGCCAAGCTCAAAGAAAATTGCACCTCTGTGTTTATGTGCACCTTTGACCTGATGTGCATTATTTTTTTAAGATGGGTGATGGATGAACAGCTAGTTTCATAGCTACTGAATGTGCTCTAACTCTGTTGTTGTGCATGATACCAATTATTTGCTTGAGTGTTCTGTTTTTGTATTTCATCAGTGTGAACTCAATAAATTGGTGTTTTATACTTAGTGTTGAGAATTTAGCTTCATTTTCTTCCTTTACATTAAACCACACACTAAACCCTTTCCTTGCGTCTTTTCTAAGAAAAATTCTAAGAAATGTTCTTAAAATGTCGACATTGTTTTGCAACAAGGTGGTGTTTGAGGCTGCTTCGGGTTGGATTCTGTGCATTTAGAAGAATAAGTTGAGGATGAAGTAGATATTACAAAACGTTGTCCGTGTGCATATTTTCTCCTCTTTTTTAGTCTCCAATTTTCTGATGAGCCACTATTTAAAGTTTGTCCGTTGCATCAGTAACCTGGGTTTGTTTAGTGATTCATCCAAAACCTAACTCTCTTTTAAAATCCTTTAAAATGATCATTTTCTGTCCAATTTTGGGTTATTTAACCCTTTAATTTGCAGGTCAATAGCATGGTACAGCACATTTTATTTCTAATATCAAATTAAAGAATGAACTGAACTGAACAGGTTGAACATGAAAATAGTCTCCTCCACCTATCTCCTGCATTAGCTTCTGATAGAAAATAAACTCTAGGTGAAACTAGAAAATCCTGACAGATCTACGTCACACTGTCACTTAACATTCATGGACTCACCCATCTTGACTCACGACGGGGAAGGCTGTTGTTGGTTTAGCGTCCAGGAAACAGCAGAGAACGTCTGGGCTAGTAGAAGCTAACCGTTAGCATTAGCAACTCCGCCACACAGCAGAACTCCTCCAGGCTTGTGTTATTGGTGGAGATAAAACATCAACGTTGCAGAGCAAACAGAGTCAGTGGTAGAGTCGTGTTGCTGTTAGCCAATCAGAGGAGAGATGTCCACATATCAGGAAATAAGACTCCAGATCCTGTCGTCTGAAGCTAACTGCTAGTTCCTGAAACAGGTGCATTGGTGCTCCCCCCGAATACAACTTACAAGGCATGTATTAATTAAAAGAGTGATCCACACCTTTAACCTTTATGTATAAGTTATATTTAAATCTTTTTCAGTATTAGTGCATGCAGTTAATAATTTAATTATGTCTGTAAACTGTTGATGTTGCTTCATCAACTTCTTTCTTGTCTAAAAATGTCTTATTTTCTATTTTTCATGTCTGCATCATCCACCCACTTCGGTGATGGTTCTTGTGCTTTGTCCAAACATAAAAAGTAAGAATTGGCTAATTATTGCCATGCAGTTTCAAGAAGAGTAGGAGGAATTCTGTGATCTCGTGTTCTACGAGGACACGTGCTTTAAAGGCTCGTGTGCAGCTCGGCACCAGTCACACCAAAGAGCTGATTGTGAAGTCCAGCACTGACTTTTGCAGTCCCACTGAGGAGGTGGCATTGATGAAAGGTCCTCTGAACCCAGGGCTGTGGAGGGATTACAAAAAATGACTGCAGGGTGGAAATATTTCCTCGTGCACCACGAGTGTTTGCTTCTGCAGCCTGAATGCTGCAGGATGAGAGGCTGCTCACTCAAAGCTACATCCAGAAACTTCCGCCTCACTCAAAGAAAAATGTGATCGAAAGAAAACTTAAAAAGGACCTTCCGCCCACCGTGGTAACCTGTGGATGAACAAGCAATAATGAGTTACTCAGCGGAGCATTATGTGCTTCACAGCTTTCAATCGGAAATCAATCAGCAGAAAGTTGCAGTGCAGCACGTGTTGATGCTTTAATAGGCTGTAAATTCATTCACATGAGCCTTTTTTTAGTCTTCCTCCTGCTGCTTCACCCAAACAACACTTTTATTTTAAGTGAGTCTTTATTATTTTGACCTTTTCCACTTCTAAATGATCTTCCAGCTTCACAATTACGCAATGCCGACCCTTCACACATTCATTCTACTCTCACTGCCCATTTGCAACAGAAATGCTGCTAAATGCACAAAAAGGTGCATCTGAATCTTGCTTTAATTCCCTCGTTATAAAAAAGGAGTCCCTGAAATGTGACAAATTCATTCAAACATGATTTCCATTTTAAAGTTTTGAACACACAAGTGAATCAGATGTCTCTGTGCCTCTGCACACATGTCTCGCCAATAAAACCCTGGGAAATTGAAAAGAGGGAGGAGGGCTGCAGCACAAGAGGAATACTAAACAGGAGGACAACCGGAAGTGCTGCTGATCCCAGATCGGACTGCGAGGGGCAGAAGAGAGCTGGAGATGTTTTTTCTCCTCCACCGCTGAGCTGACTGAGGAAGGAGCTAGCAGCGAGGTTACTGCAGGACAATTAGGATGTCTAGTCAAAGAGAACATTTCAGGAAGTGAATTCCTCTAGTTTATTTTCTTTTTTTTTAATATCAACCTGAAATTAAACAGATTATATCAGTAAAATGCAATCTGTTAATCTGAGAGCAACATTTCTGTCTAATAAAGTTATCCCTCCTCATTTGCATGCACTGCACGCAGATTAATGCAAAGTCACATATGGAGTCTTCACACCAGAGGCTTTTTCACCCCCCGATGACGCAAATCTCTTATTTTGATGACATGAAAACACTTTCAGCAAGTCACACAGAAGTCTAACAGGGACTCACATCAAAGCATCCTCACTAATCTGTTCTGTTGCAGCTGAAAACGAGATTAAAGTTCCCTTTCAGCCCGTTACTTCTGTTGAGCTTCTGCAAGAAGAACTCAATGTTTGGATCTTTGTCCAAAGAGCGGCTTCAGGTAGACGCGATGATGCAGAGCAAACATCTCATTTAATCATTTTAAATTAAGAATATAATGAGACATGAGGTTCTTTTGTGGAGGAAGTACTCACTCTGACGTGGATGTTTCCGTTTTTTTTAGTCAAAATGACTTTTTACAGGCGGTTTGCATAATTGCCCTTCTTGACATCTGCTGAAATTTCTACTAATGAAATTTCTTCAAGTGTAATGGGATTTTTGCTAATTTTAGATGAAAAGCTTGACTTTAAGTGGGTCATTACATTACGATCACTTCTTTATTGCCTTTTTTTTTACTTCTCGGTGTCTGTTTCCTCTTCATCGTAGCATTTTCCTCATTTCCAGCATGGTTTCTGCCAGATGCAGAAAAAGTTCTGATTTTAAACTTTGCATCAAACCTGGAACCCCTTATTGATCATTTTTGTCTGTAATTTATCACGAAGGAGGTGCTTTAATAAAATCTATGGCATTCACTCTGGATGGATTTCAGTAAAACTTCCAGAAAAGGTCATTATTGGACATAAATCTAGAGCTTATTAACTCTTAGTGTCAACTTAATTCTAGATCCTTATAGTTATAATTCAGTTATTTGATGGATTCTGATCTAAAAATTGGTTTTGTGGGTTTTAGAGTAATTTGCAATAACTATGTCTGGGATAATTGCTCGGTTGAGATTTTTTTCCTCAAAACTTTGGGATTAACTGTTGGAGTCGACCCTTTTGAGTGTTTGCTAAACATCTCATTGACCAGTGGATGGTTTGAATCTTTAAATGGGTCCTAGAACAACTTTTTATTTTTTTACAACTGAAAACTGTTCTCTGAGCCTCTATATAGCATGTGACATTTTGTTGGGGATCAAAATGTCCCAGGAGCCCTGAAAAATGGTCAAACACAACCCCATAATAAAGCTCTACACTGTAAAACCTAACAGCATATCTTAATAAACAAAATGAGTTCAAGTTGCTTATTTCCCTGAAAAAGTTGCAGTAACTGACTTCTATGAAGTTCGCCAAAACGTAATTACTAACTCATGTAATTTACTTCAGTTTTCAAGTATTAAACATCTGAATTTTCATAGATATACTTATTTTATTTTGGTTGATGTCTATAAACTCATTTTAAGTAAGTTAAAAGAGCAGGTCCTGCTGAACTGGGTAGGCGACCCTGTGTACCTGAGAAAGCCATGAGGTGCCCGAGGAACCATTTTCTTTCTGCACTGAATGGAGAGGAGCCAGAAATCATCATAGTTGATTGAAAAAGAAAACTACCATTTTTCAATTTAAGGTAAGAATGTTCTTGCATTTTGTTTTATCCTTGTTTCAATTACTAACAACTCAAACCATAACTGTGGTGCTAGCTTAAAGACGTCCAATGTTTAATATGCTGTGTGACCTAAAGCTACAACGGTCTATCTGCAAAAACAACAATAGGTTACAAAAATCTTTAAGGTTTTGGAGTCTCCCAATGACAGAGCAATGAAGGCATTTATGATATAACTTACAGGACAAAGTTAAAAAAAAACATGAGTTTTAATACGCTATATTCAAGAAATTTATACCCATGTGTTTGAAAACAAAGACATCGATCTATTATAGATCATTGTAAACTACTTGTATGAGTTAATAAATGTCAATCATTTCAATCTAAAGGGTATTTGTCTTAAGTGGAGCTTTGTTTATTTCCTATTTTTCAGAGGCGTTTCCAGGCCAAGAGCTGACCAAGGCCCAGACAAGCAGGGGCGGATTTTGGGTTGAACAAGTTCCAGGGGATAGCCCAGAGTGACGGATCTTTTTAATATGTGCAAAAAAAATCTTTATTTTTAAATGTTTAGTGGAGACGTACATCGGTAAGCATGTCTGATGATTTAAAGTTTGTTGTCTGACAATATTAAAGTCGGTCGGTAATTTTCCAACTGTCTGACATGTTTTCACAAACACTGTCTATAGTCTATAGTTCATCCCCATTGTTCTGTAAATATAAAAAAAAATCACTGAATCAGTACAAACCCAAATACTCTACTTAAGTAATCATCTTGCACAGAAAAAACACAAATACCTTTAACTTCAACTATGACCTGCTGCTTTTAGAAGTTTGACTGTGCAAAAACTCTGTGAAGCCATTTTATTTTTTACAACCCAAATATTAAACCACTAAGTACATCTGACTATTCTGAAAAACATTAGAAACTTTCCTGCTATGAGCTAAAATTCTCAACAGCAAAATGATCAAAAACATTTTCTACGCACTGAACAGTTGAGAGTAGCATCGCTACTGTGGGCTGTCCTCTTTCAAAACTGATATTCAGAGGTTGCACAAGGTTTTTTTTATATAACAAGGATCAAAAGCTTTTAAAGGCAGTTATTTTAGCATGATTGGTTATGCAAAGATAATCATTGGTGTGTATTTGCATTTAAAAGAAAACATCACACATTCAGTCAAATGCAGATTGATATTATTAAAACATTGTTTTGGGTTTGAAACTTTGACCCATTAAAATGACTTCTCTGGTCCATCAGGGTAAATATGGTGATGGTGACACTAAAACTGTCTGAACTGGTCACACATGTTGCTGCTGCTCTCTTGTGTGGGTCTGCTGGTGACTCTTCAGACTCCCTGAGGTAGTAAAGCGTTTCCCACACTGCTCACAGGAAAATGGCTTTTCTCCAGTGTGGATCCGCTGGTGCAGCTTCAGACTCCCTGAGGTAGTAAAGCTTTTCCCACACTGCTCACAGGGAAACAGCTTTTCTCCGGTGTGGATCCGCTGGTGTTCTTTCAGATGCCCTGACTGAGTAAAGCTTTTCCCACACTGCTCACAGGGAAATGGCTTTTCTCCAGTGTGGATTCGCTGGTGTTCTTTCAGATGCCCTGACTGAGTAAAGCTTTTCCCACATTGCTCACAGGGAAATGGCTTTTCTCCAGTGTGGATCCGCTGGTGCAGCTTCAGACTCCCTGAGGTAGTAAAGCTTTTCCCACATTGCTCACAGGGAAATGGCTTTTCTCCCGTGTGGATCCGCTTGTGCAGCTTCAGACTCCCTGAGGTAGTAAAGCTTTTCCCACACTGCTCACAGGGAAACGGCTTTTCTCCGGTGTGGATCCACTGGTGTTCTTTCAGACTCCCTGAGGTAGTAAAGCTTTTCCCACACTGCTCACAGGGAAATGGCTTTTCTCCAGTGTGGATCCGCTGGTGCAGCTTCAGACTCCATGAGGTAGTAAGGCCTTTCCCACACTGGCCACAGGGAAACGGCTTTTCTCCGGTGTGGATCCGCTGGTGTTTTTTCAGACTCCATGAGGTAGTAAAGCCTTTCCCACACTGGCCACAGGGGAATGGCTTTTCTCCGGTGTGGACACGTTGGTGACGCTTTAACTTTGATGGTACCTCAAAGCTCTTGTCACAATGGTCACAGCAGTAACGCTTCTTGGACTTTTTGGTAGGCTGAAATAAAGAAAAAGTCCACAAAAAACTTTTAATACAGGTGCTTCCATAAATGTTCTCTCACAAACTCATGTTTACTTTTGGAAAAATATAAGCACATAAACTAAGTTCTATCATAATACATTTACATAACAGTTGTGTACCAGACACCACATTTATAAGTACAACATTATATAGCAGATTACACTTATTTCAAATGCTTCAGATGTTTCCTAGCATCAGATTTTATCTTTGTGTTTATGCATTTGGCAAATGTGTTTATCCAACCAAAATCTCAGCTCTACAAGTGAAGTCAACCCACCTTTTCCAGTGATGACATTTTCCTGTTGGTGACGCTTCACTCCTCTCCTCGATCCAGGAATTGCCTCTGGAATATTTAAAAAAAAACACAACATATCTAAGGAAATGCTGTGGAAATTAGATATTAAAAGATGTAGCTATGTTTAACTAATTCTGGTAAAGATATGATGGGCAGCTATGCAAACAGTACTTTTTATAATAAATTAAATTTTACAGATATCCATTTAAAGATCTCACTGGCAGCCCAAATCACCTTAATTATTATTATGATTCTGCTGCATTCATGCACTAATATCAAAATAATTTAATGATAAAACTGATAAAATCCAAAGTTTCCAAAAATCAAAGTTTCAGAAAGCTACTTCAGAGGGACAGAGGAGTATAAAATCTTACAAAAAGTGCAAAAAGCATTATTTTTCTTACCGTTTCTGTGAAGATGTACTCTGGATGTTTAAAAACGTCCTCTAGCAAGTCACAGAATCAGAAGGATTTTTTAAAAATGCAGCGTTATTGTCATGGTAACCAATGGATACATTGGCTGAAAAATTCCAGAATCAATTTTAAAATTAAACAAATCTATAATGCTTCCAGAACCTTTCACCTTTGTCTTTGTTTCAGTAAAAACAACAACAACAATGACAAGGTTCTAAAGTGTTAAACCATACAACTGAACTGTGTGCGTGAGTGCGTGCATGTGTTTGTTGGACGGCCTTAATGCTAGAGCTGCGATGGCTAAGGAAACAGCTTTGCCATCAACTTTGAATTATTCAGACTTGGGCTTTTCTTTGAGACATGAGCAGATAGAGGTACCTAAGTCATTTATTTAGAAAAAGGATGTATTTGCTTCTTCTTCTTCTTCTTCTTCTTCGACGGTATATGGCAGCCTGCCCCGTTGCCTCACTGACATTCGATGACAGAACCTCACTAAGTTTAGTTGGATTTATGTCCAAATCCAAACCAATTCCAGGAATAAAACAAACATGACTCATAAACAGGAAAAGCTCAAATGTTAAAGCGCTGAAAATAAACCTCAGCGCCATCATTAAAACCCTATTATTGGACGGAGAACTGTATCTCGCATGGTCGAAGGCGGTCATCAACCTTTAGCCACAACGGAGCAAAAAATAGCAATCAATTATGAATCTTCAAAGCGCTCTGAAGAAAATAGCATCGCCACAGATTTAGCTGAACAAACAGCCTGATTGAGCCTTTTAAAGAAAGCCTTGCCTGACTGATATTCTGAATTTGTTTTCGGTTAGCATCAAACAATCTCAGCCAAGATAAATGTAGAATAATTGATTGTGCCTGAAAATTGGAATACAAAGTGGTGCCTGTAATCTAAAAGCTATTTTTGCCTGAGATGTCCATTTTCAACAGAAGTCTAGAAAAACAAGGAGGATTTTCAACATCTGCCGTCGATTAAACGGCCTGTTTTCTGTTTCAGTGACTTATTTTTGTTCATTTTTTATGTAACGTGTGAGAAAAACATTTCTCTATTAAGTTGTTTTGCTTATGTAGGGCTTGTTATTTAAACATAGATTAGATTAAAATGAGATTTTACAATATTTAAAAGATAATTTGCTTGGTTTTATAAAAAAATCATAAATGACCACATTTACTAATTCTTAAAACTCAGTTAACGAATCGTCTCTGACCACCTGGAGATGTTGAATCTTGTATTTAGTCTTGTTGTTTGGGCTCTTTGACAGCTAAATGACCAGCTGTGGTCCTCAGACAGCTGGCTGCTGCTTTGGCAGGTATAGTTTCTAACAGGTGTTCCTAAAAAAAAGCAGCTTCTGAACTGAAAACAGGTATTTTTAGTGTTAAAAGTGTTAAAATTGAATAAAAATACATGAAAAAGAATGTTTAAATGTTTTGGCAGCTCTAAAAATCGAAACCATCATTAAAATAAGCAAAATACACAAAATAAAAATAAAATGAAGTATTTGTGAGAACAGAAAAAGGCCATTTTTATGTAGTGTTATTAATATGCATTTTCAGTTTGTAATAAGTGTGGAAGTTTGTTTCCTGTCTTTGCATCTGGTGGATGGTGTAACTCCTTAGTAAGCGGATGTCTTGGAGGGGATGGAAACCATCTGCCTCTATATTGAGCTGCTCTCTGGCACACTTTGACTCCTTCTGATGAACCCCCTGTCCCCTCCAACAGTCAGATCTGACTTATATAGCTCAGGATCACATGGCGCAATCTCAGCTGTCACCCACAAATAAATCAGTCCAACTCTGTTATAAACTACTTTTTAAAGTTCAGACCTTTTTGGAGTGGAGGTTTGTAGAAAGTTTGTGGCCAAATGTTTTTCTTACCTTTGAAATGTCCCAGTTTGGAGAAACAGATTGGGTCTGAACACTCAACTGAGCTAACAGCTAGTTTGAAGACTTAAAAGTTATGGAACACAGACACTATAGCGACGTCTAGTGTTCAGAGGTGGTATTGCAACAACAGAACTAACAGCAGTCGGGGTGTCGTTTCACTGCTGATATGTGCAGTGGGCAGCCAGCACCATGTCCAGTGATGAATCGAACAGGGTAAGGACTAATTGCTACTAATAAGTTTATTTTACAACAGTATTTAAAATTTTGATTATTATTTTTTTAAATATAGCTTTTAAAGGAAGAACTCTACATTCATTCTGCACACCTCTAAACGCCCCGTGGAGGTATTATTTTTTTTAAATATAGCTTTTTAATAAATTGTTCCATATTCCACCTTTAAAACAGCTCCAGTCATAAAGAAATTCAAGGCGGTGCATGCATACACTTTAAAAACATTGACAATATTTATTTATTAAATAGTAATCGTGCTCCTTGCAAGGTTGCAACTGGTACAGAATGCTGCAGCCAGATTTTTAGAGCGTAAATACGACCATATTACTCCTGTCCTGGCAGCCCTGCACTGGTTGCCCGTTGACGCAAGGATTCGTTTTAAGATCCTTTAATTGGTTTTTTAAACGTTGAGTGGTTTGGCGCCACCTTACCTGGTGTCATTGCTTCAGCCGTACGCCCCAGCTCGGACGCTCCGTTAGGAGAACCTGCTACTCTCGGTCCTAAGGTCATGCCTGAAGACGCGGGGAGATAGGGCTTTCGCCGGAGCAGGCCCAAAGCTCTGGAACGAGCTTCCACTTAGCATAAGGGCTTCTACCTCTGTGGAGGTTTTTAAAGCAAGGCTGAAAACCCACTTTTATGACCTGGTTTTTAACTTTCCTAGCTAGTTGTATTGTTCTGTAACTGGTTTTACTGTATTTGCTGTGTTTTTATTCCTGTCTTATTGGATTCCTATGTTTTATGTGGCATGCATTGTGTCTGTAAAGCGCTGTACAAATAAAAGCGAGTTGAGTTGAGTAAATAACACGTTTCTCAGTTTAGTCATCAGGTACAGATTCCTGCTTCCTCATCGTTTCCTCTGATTGGTTCGTTGCAGCTCTCTTGTTTGATGTTTCTGGTCAACTAGCAACCAGACAAGAGCACGCTTTGGTCCTGGCTTTGCTCAAACTAGCAGCTGGCTCACCAGTTCCATTGGAACAAATCTCTGTTTCTCCAAACGGAGGTTGTTCTAAGAGTTCACAACAAGAAAAATGTAATTTTTTGCAACTTTTTCACTGAATCCGTTTTAAAATCCCTTTAACTGAGTAACTGAGGGACAGAGTTTAAACAAATGCATCAATAAAATTCTAAATGTTACCAACTTAAAGTCATTTTTGGGGCTTTTGACAGTAAATTTTGACTCGGATGGAAATGATTTTCTTGTCACTGTTTGTTTAAACATGAATTGCATTTATGAATTATGACATGGTTGAGACAAAGGCGTGAGGTTTTAGGCTGAGATATGCTCTGAATCATCAGTTTACATCTTAATTTTCAGCTTTTAGGCGTTGAGTAAGTGACTGGAACTGGAACTTTACCACCTTTTAAATCTGAACTCTCTGTTTCTGGTCTTTTCTGGCGTCTGGATAACTTTCAGAATTACAGAACTGCTTTGGAATCACTTTGATCAGCAGCGTCTCGCTTCGATGATGCTTCTGATTGAGCTCATGAAACTGAATCCTACACAGCTGCTAAAATTATAGACATCGCCGCTGTGACATCACCGCTTCTTAGTGGAAGACAAGAGACAAACAGGAGTCAAGCTGTCGATCCACTACAAGTTGTAGAGTGAGTAAGCGCTGACACACCGCTAGTGTACTCCCACCTCCGCCCCGGGTGGAGGGAGTGGGACGGGCAGGACTCGAGCACGAGGCTTCTGGGCCAAAAATGATTCCAGGCTGCTGCCCAACCTGCAGAAAAAAACCTGTCACACCCACACAGAAAGAACAGGCCCTCACACCGCCATCACACACACACTCACTCCTCCTCCTTGGTTCCCACGCCTGAAGTTAAAACTAGATCTGCTTCCATGGGGGTGGTGTTTCAACAAACAGTCTGAAACTCATTAGGATCCATTCTAATACCAGGTCAACGTTTATTTTCTATTAATGTTGCAAAAAGGAAGTTGGTGCCGTTTCAGTGAAATCTTGAATTCAATGTCAAGCACATTTTGCAATAATGTAGCCATTTTTGTGTTTGCTAAGGTAGCTGGAGATGCATCTTGACCTAGTTCTAGACTTGAATCTATAAAACATTTTGGTGTAGCATCAGGAAAAGGCCGACATCCTTAAATTTGCTAGAGGAGTAGAAGAAGAGGAGTTTTCTACCTCCTTCACCAGGACAGAGGGAAGGGAGGAGGGTTTGTTTCAGAGGCGAGTGGCTCTGAGTCGTATCGTTTTGAACCAATGAGCTGCCTTGTTATTCCTACTCCAACTCAGGGAGGCGTGGCCTAGCCCGAGACTCGGCTGCTTCTATAGCGACACCGTAGCTGACGTAGTGATGTACCGGAAAAGTCCCAGAGTACCGTTTCAGATGATTCTGAATGATTACATTTTAAATAAGATGCACTAAAATACCAAAATAATGTATGTCTACAGCACTATTAGACACTTATTTATACAGTTTATCAGCAAAAAATGCTGATTTTGGGATAGCTTGCTCTAGTAAATGACTTGTTGATTGACAGCTTTCTATTGGTCAACGCTCTAGACTTGTTTTGCTGTAAAGGCCAGGGGGAGGGGCTTAGGGGAAATCTAAATTGTTACACCCCCTCCTGGCTAGGAGCTCGAGGAGGGGGTAACACTAGAAAAGATAATAGAAAGAATCGAGGCTTTGCAACAAATAAAAAGATTTATTATAACAAAAGGTTCAATCAAATAAGATGAGGCTCAAACAAAAACAAGTCTCCTGCATCTATAACTAAAAATAACCCACTAGGAGAAAAACCAGCTGGACTAAATTAACCAAACACAAAACGCTGGAATAACCCACAGCGGCATTGCTTATAACTAAAAGCACTCTTCTATAAATAAAGCAGGAAACTAAAACAAACAAAAACTGGAACTGCAATGCTCACTGGTGGGAAACTGGGTCAAACACTAAAAAGGCACTAAATCTAAAGAAACCGCACACAAAACTCTACAAGTTGTCTTAATGACAACATGAAACTAAGCAGCCTCACAAACTATAAGTTCTCTGTTACCAACTTCTAAATAGAACCACAACAGATTCCTGGTAAAGCCTTGAGCTGCTAGTTGCAGATCCTCATCAGCTGGTCTGAGCAGGAGCGTTCCTCTCTCCATGGTGCTGCAGCGTGGAAGCTGGAACGGCGCTGGAGAGGAGAGTGGCAGCTTGTCCAAGGTGCTGACTCAGGGGCCGTAACATAAATTATGACAGATTACCTACTTTATATCATAGAACACGGCCAGATAGTCAAATATAAACAAGTTACTTAAACAACATACACCACCTTTAAGGAAGCACCAGAATAGTTGCTTCTCTGTTCTCGAATCACAATAAAAACATCAAGATAAAGAGGTGCTGGCATGAGAACCGGTGAGGGATTTAGCAGAGCTGCCTGATTGTGCCTTGCAGCTCATGCATTTCATTTCAGAGAATTCTTGATCCACAGAGCTCCCTCAAATCAGTGCGTGTTAAGAGACAATTTGCAGAATTACAAAATGCATTTTACAGCTTTTAAAGTGCTCTCACGTCCCCAAAGATGTTGGAAATAAATGACTGTGCTGTTTTCAGGTGGAAGTGCTTCATTCACCTCAAATCAGTGGGGCTTATGCATTTCCAAAGCTGATCATGGAGCCATGTTTGCTCACAGGAGGCTGAAAGTAAAGGGCAAACATTCTGAAAATCACAAGTCAGATACCTGCAGCAACCCTGGATGCCTCCTACAGGACGTTTTACCCTTTCACATGAATACATACTGTATACTGCAGACTCATATTGTCTAATGTAGAAAAGGCTGGACAGCTTGCTAGTGATGGTCAATACTTTCTCACAGCAGGTATTGGATTTGCCATTAGATATTGAACACAACTATTCCTCCAGGCTTTCAAAAGCCCTCTGTGCAGAAAGGACATTGCTCCCACTTCAGGGCACTTACCTTTTGAATTTTAATGAAAGTGTTTGTTTTTCTTACGAACCCTGCCAGCGCTGTATCCCCTAAAATGCTCAGATTCAAATCGGGGCAATTGGAAGCCACTTCTGTGGCTCGAGCTCTTTGTTGTGTTCTTCAAACTGCTCCATGGATTTCTTTTTGCAGCGAAACAGAGCACGGTGACCTGTTAGGGTGGAATTACCAGAGTCAATTTTAGGAACTCACACTATGATGCATCAAGGTAATTATCATTAAAGTTTTCATAGTTTTATGGTTGATACAAAACATGTTTATGATGTTCTTAGCACATTTAATTTCAGAAGTTTTATTCTTGAGAGTTTCATTACCTTCCAGAATGAGTCGTTTCAGGGCTCTGTCGCTTATTGCTGGCCACGCCCACCTATCCTCTGACTGGCTGCTATAAGCTGAGAAGCTCAAATATTGGGAGGGGCCCACAGAAGAGCTGCTGCTCTTCTCCCGTGCACGTGAGAGGTGGTTCTTTGCTAATTTCCCTTTTTGTGACATCACAAACGGGGAATTTTTGAAATGGCTTATTTAGGCACATAATTCCTAAAACCAAACACTGACAGAAAAAGGATGGTTTTTATTCACATTTGGAGTGTTTATAGAGGCAGTAGAGACCCACATTGCAGCACAAAAGGATGCAAAAGGTGAGTTTTGAGTCCTTTTATCACTTTTCCTGGGAGAAAGTTGAATAATTTTGAATGGAATTTAGAAAAATTGTCTTGTAGATTATTTTATGGTGAGGATTATTCTCTTTTTGCATCATATTCATGGATCTTAGAGAAGAATAAACACATTTTGAAATGCACATCACTGGTTTATTGACAAACTTTGCAGAGAGCAGAAACAGCGGTGCACGTTCGAGACGTATGCATATTAAAGTCACACATTAATAACATAAGTATAGAAACGTTCATCAGCTCAAACATTTTACTCCATCCCTCTGACTCTTTGTCTCTTTTGTTTCCTGCGAGAGCTGATTAAGCTCTCGGAAGTAGAAGACCCATTGCTAATGCGAGTCCTTGAGAATTCACCACCTGCCTTCAGAACGATTCCCCGTTGCCACGGAAACCCAATCGGCTGAGGAAGAGAGTGACAGAAAAGGACAGCGTCTGAGCGCAGACAGGATGAAAGACAGACAGGAGGAAGAAATGGATGATAAAGGTGTTTTCTGGAATAAAACCCGCAGACAAGTCCATTACCTCACAGGCTTTCACTTCTTTATTACTTCTTTGAATCGGTGGGTGTGCTGAGTGGAGCGAAATAAATGATGGTGTTTCACTTAATGAGTTACACATCAGTCTGGATGTTATGAAACATTTGAGTGAATCTCAGCAACACTAAACTTTTGCACAGTGAGCATGCATGAAGAAACTTTAATATTTCTCTAAATGTATTTTATAGCATCTGAAGATAATTCCAGGCTCCGAAGCGGCTGGATGCTAGACTAGACTAGAAGCATCAAGTGGTTTAACAATAAATATATTTTTTTTTAACAAAAAAAGCCTAAAATATTAACATTTCATGCTAAAAAGTATGAGAATTAACTAAATTGCCTCCCAAAAATTATATATTGCAAAGCTATAAGTGACTCCTTTATTGCAACATGCAGAGATTTGCAGTTTTTAATGCATGGCTGCATCATTTGATTGTTTCTTTACAAAAGAATAGGAAGCTGTCTATTATAATCGGGAAAAACCTACATTAAATAGAGGTGGAGGTCTTAGGTTTCACCTTTCCAACACCTATAGTGCAGCTCTGAACCTAATCCCCAAACAGCTTCTGTCAAAGTCTTGCCTCTAATCAATGCAACGACCCCGAGGACTCCTCAGCAGGTAGGGAGGAGAGGTATTCATAGGTAGTTTCCGCTCGTTACGCAGCAATAGACAGCTACAGTTTATAAACTTGACCCTCCCATATTCCACTCAGAATTGACAAAATATCTTCATGAAATCAAAGAAGTCCAGTTGCCTTCACTCGATGGTGAGAACCTTCACCAGCATATTTTAACCCCTAGTGGTTTTGCAAACCCTTATTATTAATTTGGCTAAGGTAAAACATGCTTTATAATGTTGTTTAAGGCACCAACATCCCTCCCTCCTCTTCTTTATTAATTTCATAATCATGCATAATGCATGTGCTGCAGGAGAATGACCTCACCACCGCTGTCCTCCTGTCTCATCCTTGATTATCTCTTTTTTGTTTTATCCCCCGACACCAAATTCTCATCAGCCCTCACTACAGAGTCTCAGTCTCTGCAGCGGCTCTTATCTCTCTTATCGCTGCTTTTCAATCAGTCCAGCTCAAACTCAACATATTGTCTGCATCTGCCTCGCCCACCACTTCCGCTCGCTCTCACATGCACGCCCCTGCCTCCGTCCTTGTATCTCTCTCTTTATTCAGCGGCTGCTGTCTCACAGCCAGGTTCACGTAAGCATAATGTGAAGTTGTTGTGTTTCTGCCTGCAGCTGAAAGCTGTTTCTCTCTTTTATAATGGGGCGTCTGTCACTTCTTCGTCTTTGTGGCTTTCCTGGCGCACCGTCTGTCTTTGATATTCAAACAGTGGGCAGCTGTCTGTGTGTTACCTGAGAAAACCACCATCATGAGGTCAGAGCGACTGTCAGGATGTATTCAGGTCATCCACACAGACTGGAAAACAACAGCACACTGATGACGAGCCTTGGGGCAGGAAACAAATGTGCAAACAGATTTTTTTGACTAATTTCTATGATCTAGAGTTTTATTTTTTATATTAAGGATGCACTTAGCATTAGGAGTGTGCAAAGCAACCAGTATTTGTATTTGTTGAGGAGGAAAGTATTTGTATGTGTATATGTATTTGAGTAAAACTCAAAATAGGTGTAAAAATACTTTTTTTTTTTTTGCATTACACTTTTAAACTATAACATAAATTAAAAGTGTAATGCAAAAAAATGAAGGATTTTTAAACCTATTTTGAGTTTTACTGGAATACAAATACAGATAAAAATACTGGCTGCTTTGCACACCCCTAGTTAGCATGCTAAGCTAAATTTATGCTAGCCATGGTCCATATAGTAATGGGGTTATTTATTATTATTTCTGAGGTCTTTTTCTAACTGTTTATTTGAATGCTTAGCTGGACTGGGATAGGAAATCTATTAGCACGTTAGCTACACCAAGCATTTTCTTCCTCATTTCCAGCCGTATTCACAGTAAATCCATGAAGGCTTCGTCGTATTTTCTCATCTTTTTCCTCTGGTGCCGTCGCCGTTTCCTCCGTCAGTTCAGTGCACCGGTGTTTATAGACGGCTTCTTCAGATTGGGTTAAACAGGCAGCCTGTTGATTAATCTGAGCATTGCTGCCACCTACTGCCTGGAGGCCAGTTTAGCACGCATGCATGAATAAAATGCTAATAATAATGGATCCTCCTGCTGCCTATGGAAGGAATACAGTCCCACCAGAGTATGACTCTTTTTAGACACTGAATTTATAACATTGAATTTTTATTCTGTCAAATTATGTTTTTTCATTTTCTTTACTTAAAATATTCATCTGTAAAAATTCAACATCAGAAATTCAACAACAGCTGAGGTGACTTCCTGGTGACTCAAGCCAAAGTAATCGTCACTCGATCAAGTCGAGTGGCTTTTATCCAATCAAATTACGCTTCTCTGATCATGTGACACCAGTGAGGATCGAGTGATGATTACTTTGGCCTGGGTCACCAGGAGGTCACCTCAGTTGTTGAATTTTTGCTGATGAAAATTTTCCCGGTGTATTTTAAATCCATTCTATGCAACTTTTTCATATTTTAGATCATGTTCTTGAGCCAGTTTGTGCTAAAATGAGCTTTACAGGGTTAATGAAATGTCACTCAGAGCCCCACCACCCTCTGTGGCCAGAATACCACACTTGCAACTTCAGAGTGGCGGTCCGGTCCCTGTTGGACTTAGTAAAGTGGAGCTGACATGCCTGGTGCTGCAGTCTGCTTCCAGCATGTTTCCTGCATGTTTTAGATCATGAACACAGCTGATTTGCTTGATTTAGTGATGAACCGCTCCTGTAGACACTAATGAAGGCTGAGGAGACGTTTCAGCAGTTAGATTAAGGTGTTAAAAAGACGAACGCACAGCGAGGAGATAAGTTTCACTTTTGGTTTCACTAACAAACACTAGGGAGTGCTAAAAGCAAGCCAGAAATGCATAGAATTCCTTTAAGTTAAACATTGTTAAATACATAATTTCACAGAATATAAATTGTCTGGTGAGACCGTATTTCGTCCATATACGCCCCTCCAGGGTGGCACGCCCCACTAATTGAGAAGCAACGGACCAACATGATTCTGAAAAGAGAGAAAGGAGTCAGGTTTGAATTCAAGTTATTAAACACAAACGTTTCATCTTAAGGATGAGCCTTGGCCAAAATTTAAACCAAACAAACTTTCAAGTTGCTGCACACGTCAGCACATGGCTTTTATATCATCTAGACGTTAAAATTAAGATCACTTCCAGAGTTTTTCATTCAGGCAGTAAACAAAAGCTTCCACAGGGGAACAAAAAGACAGAAAACAAAAGTGTTTCTCTACCTGCAAAGTTGTGTCACCGTGTTATAAAACTCTACCAGGCTGGTTTCAGCTTCCAGCAGATTCTGTTATTTTATTTAAATCCATCCAGCATGTCCCCCCCACCCCCCCTCTGATCTGAACTATATTCAGAGGTGGAATATTTTCAAATCTTAATGGATCTCAACAAGCTGTATTTATTTATACAGCTGTGCCTAAAAACCCATTTTTCAGGCCTCTAAACGGGGGAAGGGCAGACAAGACTGAGCTGAAAGGCATAATGGAGCCACTTGTTGGCCTGTTTTAGCCGCCGTACCGTACGAGCGGGACGACACGTGGGAGAAAAACATGAATGAGTGAAAACATATCTCTTTATTTATAGGTATAAGTTTGCAGTGTGAGCAAAGTGCAGCAGGAGGTTGGGGATGGGGGGTGGGGGGGTATGAATAACTATTTTTTTGAAAACATCTGAAGATGAGTCAGGTCTGATCAGCACGTCGTGTTGTGTACTGTACACGTCTCACATTCTGCTTCTGTGAGCGTTAACAATTGAGCCCGGCTGACGTCAGTAGGATTTACACCTCTATTCCCGTCCAGCATTGATACATTTTTTATACATCACAACGTTGGTGGCTTGTTGTTCTGAAGTATGCATGTGATCTATGCAAATAAACCTGTTTATACAAAAGGTGCGAAAGCGGAGCATTCATTCACAGCACATGAGCTGGCCTTCTGGAGCGTCTGACCATCTCGTGAAGCGGCGACACTGAGAAGGTTTCCCTGCTGGTGCTCGCTCGCGCAGAGGCGGGTGTTTGTTGTCTGAAAGGGGTGAGAGGTCAGCAGCAGGGTTCAACCCAGACTCCAGCAGCCTGCACAAGCTTGCACAGACCAATCGAAGCATGTTTCATCGTCTATTAGTAGGCAAACGTGGGCAGAGTGATATCTAAATGAATGAAAAAGCTCTTTATGGACATGCTTTTGAATATTAATGATATGAAACATAAGAAAACGTGGCTAGTTGTGATATTGCAAACTGTTTAGCATTTACATATTCTCTCATTAGGTCGGACTATGTGCAACGAAAGTAAAATATTCTGTATGCAGGAATATCAGACAGCGGGTTCATCTCTTGTTTATTTATGAATGTTTGTTTATTTAGTCATTAGAAATCATATGCATGAAAAAAAATCCCATGAGTGCAGTTTTAGCTAGAATACAGCAGATATCACACATTCAACGCTCTGACCTTAAAATGCATTTAAACAAATGTCTGCAGGATTTTCTAACTACTATTAAAGCCCCAAAAATTTACTTTAGTTAAACGATAAAAATAAGTTTGTTAATTATTCAGTTGGACCATTTTTACACCACTTTTTAGAAAAAGGACCAAAGTTTAACACTGCAAGCCATCCTGTTATGTTATGAGGTCCGGTTGTGGAAACGGTCCTGATGCTGTGGATTTAAAGCACAAAACATATTTAAACTGATCTTTTTCTCTCTAATAGTGTTAGTGGCTGACCAGAATGATGTTTCTGTGATACTAACTTAAAACGGAGACACAACAAACTATAAAACTCTCTTGGGTAAAATGTTTCAGCTGGAAACAGGAAATTAAAATCCCATTCATAAAAAATAAAAACTTGTTGCTTTTATTTCCGTTCTAATTAAAAGGTACGAATCTAAACCTGGAATCCCACCACGCCACCACTACAAAAGCCTGGAACTCACTTTACGCCCACAACTATTTCCCTTGGATCATTTTACACCATTGTCTATAATTACTCCAGGTCTAATTGCAGCTCCTAAAATTAAAATAACTCGTCAAACTGCTAACAAAAGAACATGATGCAGTTCCCATTCATACACAGGAAGGTGATTTCATCAATTAAAATGTGGCTTAAGAATTAAACTTTTTTATTTTAGACATATTTACTAAAATAAGTTGCATTAATTTTAATCAAAGGCTCATTTTGAGACTTTCGTTTATTCTAAGCCTAAAACTCAACATTGAAATGTTGACATTTTATTATCATTTTGTTATTAAAGAGTTGATTTTAACACATTTTGATCATATTTAGTGTGAATCTGTATAAGAATTTAATAAATGTTTTGTGACAAATTTATATGGACTAACAGCTAGTTTTAAAGTGGAGCTAGAATGCAGTTAATCAACAATCTAAAACAGCTTTGAGCCTCTAAAAAGCATCAGAAATGTTCTTTAGGCTTTCATCTGTCCCAGGAGCCCTGATACAGGCCATTCTAAACCCCCTAAACCAGCCTTGCTGTGAAAAGAGCTGTTGACCCCGCCCGCTCGGCCAGGACATGAATATGATAATGAGCTGCTTGCTGATTGGTTGGTTTCCCCAGAAGGCCTCAGACACTGGAGACATGCAGGTTTCAGAAGGAAGGGCTCCTCCTAGTGACGTGTTAAGGAAGGCTTTCTCAGATCAGAAGTTTTTCTCTCGCCTTTTTCAACTTTTTACATAAAAAGTAGGTCACACACGGCTTTGACTTTATGGAACGCTACTGTTGACCACCCAAGCTGTCTTATTCAACAACAACAAGAAACATGTTGGTTTAGAATAGAATAGAATAGAATAGAATAGAATAGACTTTATTGATCCCACAGTGGGGAAATTCTCTTGTCACAGCAGCACCATCACTCAAAGGGTAATTAGAAGATAAAAACAAGGATGCATGTATATACACATAGGCAGTAATCTAGTATTGTAATCTTAGATCACTAAAAAACCACAAATAAAAGATGAAAACAAACTTGGTATCAACACTATGCAGCATACTGTAAGAGACACAGACAACACTGTGAATCCGGTATTGCACAAGTATAGAACACATGAATATTGCATTGGTGTTATTGTGTACCAGGATGATACCAGTACAGCTTAACCTGAGGAGTTATACACTCTTACAGCAGAGGGGATGAAGGATCTACGATAGCGCTCAGTTTTACATCTGGGATGTCTCAGTCTACCTCTGGAAGAGCTGTCCATGACCTCCACAGTGGAGTGCAGTGGGTGGGAGGGGTTTCTTAAGAAGGAGGTCATTCTAGGTCCTCTTTATTTGCTGTTTGGTGCTTTTATGTCTCTTTCCTTCTCAACGCTACACACAGACATGCATGCAGACGGATGAGTTGTTGTCACCATGAGCGGTTGATGCGACGCTGGGTGGAAACACTTAATCTGAGAACGAGGGCTCGTTTATTCAAATGTCAAAGATCCTTTTGTTTCTGTCAGACTCCTACATATAAAGATGAACGACGGTGTGACTAAGCCCTCCTTTGACAAGATGAAGCTGTTGCTACGGGTGACTAATCATCTCATAAACAGGCTGATGTTCTGACCTTAGCGATGCGAAGGCTTTCTTCTGTCACAGCTTTGTTTTGGAATGTCTCCACTTCGTCTTGTAAGCATGCATAGATGATTTTTGCTGGTTTTGGTGATAAATCACGTCTGTTGTGTTTATTAGAAGCAGCAGAGGTTTTACACGTATGATCATTTTGAACTTTTCTGCAAAGACTCACTCAGTGGAAGCAGATTGGGTTAGGGGGGAGTGTGTGTTTGTCTGTGCACGCTCACACAGATCACACATCCCATCATAGTTTCACACAAACTCATTCACTTTCACACACATGGTACAATACTCCGACACACGTCAGCGTTCTGAATCTAAACCGTGCTCTCCCACTCAGACCGCTGTGGTCATAATCAGCTCCGTCCTACTCATTCACAATATCTTATTCATTAATATAACTTCATAAACGTCTATGTTTCAATCCTCCAACAAACACGTTGACTTTCTTATAATCTTCTATTTCTTCTAGCGTTTAATACAAAGTTGCTTTTTTCCAGTCGTTTTCACCAAACTTAAATATTTACAAAGGATTTTATGTTAGATGAATGAAGTTGTTTAATTCAGACAAATGAAAAAGGATGCAAAACTCAAGGGATGAACCGTTCAACACTTACAATTTTGAGAAAGAATGCAATTTCACACACATTTTGTTGACATTTGTTTAGTTTAATTTATTTTTAAAAATTACCGAAGACTTCACCATTTAAAAAGAAAAGTTTGGTATTTTAGTAACAACAAAAATAGTCATATAGTGGATCAGGGGTCCCCATCTGCCTGCTCCAGTAAACCCACAAATAAATAAATAAATTAGCTTCTCATCCCAAAATGTATCTTATATGGACATTTTCTATTTACAGCTGTCTGCAAAGTCTTTTATTTTGAAAAATACTAAAAGTATGTAAATTTCAGTAATGTAAAATAAATTAAAATAAATAAAGTGAATATTGATTATATTTTGTTGTATAGGAATATATATGTTGGTCTTTGGATCTGGATGGTGTATCTGTTAGGTCCCATTAGGTCTTCTTATAGGTCTAATTCAACTTAAACTGCGAGACCATCTATAGGCTCAGGAACCCTCTGCAGGTGTTCTGGATTCATTAGAGTCTAGAATATTGAACCTTTTCACAATATCCTAATTGTCTGAGATTCTGAATGTGGGGTTTTCATTAGCATGGCTGCACAGTGGCGCAGTGATTAGCTCTGTTACCTTGCAGCAAGGAGGTCCTGGGTTCACATCCCGGCCTGGGGTCTCTCTGCATGGAGTTTGCATATTCTCTCTGTGCACTCGTGAGTTCTCGCCGGGTACTCCGACTTCCTCCAACAGTCCAAAAGTATGACTGTCAGGTTGATTGGTCTCTCTAAATTGTCCTTAGGTGTGTGTGCATGGTTGCTAGTCCTGTGTGTCTCTGTGTTGCCCTGCAATGGACTGGCAACCTGTCCAGGGTGTACCCCGCCTGCAGACTGCTGGAGATAGGCACCAGCCCCCCACAACCCTGAGTGGATAAGCAGGTTTAGAAAATGGATGGATGGTAAGCCATAATCATCACACTTATTACAAATAAATATCTGGATTAGCATGGAATGAGTCTGTCTCATAGATTAGTTTCACCTTTTAAGTTGAATTACTGACATAAATGAACTTTTGCACCAGATTCTAATGTTTAAGTTCCCTTGTAGTTTCTGTTTTAGGGGTCAGGTCAGAGGACGGCACATGAGTCAAACAATAAAAACTTGGAAAGATCCATCAGTCCTCCTATCACTCCATCCATGAACAAGAAACCAAGATACCAGAGCTCCTTTACCCAGCCCAAAGGCTGCATTCCATTTTTCTCTACACCATCTAGAACGTGAGAGAGGGAAATGAGTCAAAGCAGCATCAGATTTATTATAATTGATGCACCGTTTACTTTAGTAAGACCCACTGAGTGTAAACATCATGTTTGCTTAAAAGAAAAGGATTAAATCAAATCTGAACTGTTGGGTTAAAAAATATGTTTTCCTTTTTAAATTCAGCTACATTTTGGCTCCAGGGGTGTTGAAATTATTCCACTCAGGCTTTTAAGATTTGCTGAAATTCAAAGAGATTAGCTGGACCAAAAATACTGAAGAGGTTGTTTGTTTCTGATCCGTTAAAAACCACGAGGGAACTGGAGGCTTGTTAGGGTCAAACTAAAATCAGAAAGTTTAAAAATGAAGGAGAAAAAAGAATAAAAATGCAGTAAAAACCCACAAAGGTATTTGTTTTGATTATGATAGCAAAAGATCTGCTTATTTTCCCCCTAACCACACATAAATTTATGACGAGTGACGAAATAAACCGTCTTTACTTTAAGCTTCAGTTATTTCTTTTTTATTGTGTTGAGAATTAAAATGGTGTTTTGACAGGACTGTTTTTTTAAATGGAAAACGTTGCTGTAGTTTACTATGTAACAGTATATGTGATGTTAGTACAATATCTCATGAATCACCAGAAGGATTTTGATGAAATATTCAACAGTAGGGGTGTGTATTGGCAAGATTCTGACAATACAGGATTTCACAACACTGGGGAGACGATAAAAGCCTGACGATATTTGTCATTTTGCTTCCAAGGCACATTCAGTGTTATCGCCAGATGTCGTTGCATCAGAATGAAGGAACTGCTGCCACCTAGCAGTCGGACTTTGTATTGCACCCAGGGGAAAAACTCCGTCTGCTGAAAGTGAAGCCACCATGAAAGTGACAAAAATTGCAGTTCCTCCCTCATCCACTAGGGGCTGGCACCAGAGAGGAGGACGCTCCCATTGACTCCCATGTTAAAAATGCTAACTTCACAACAGAAATAAACATGTTTACAGCCTGGTTCAAAAAACATTTTAGGTTTAATAGGTCAAGTTTATCGTCATGACAACTCTGATAGGTATGCATTTTTTTGTAAATCATCCGTTTGGATAAAATTAAACCTTGAATTATAAATAAGGGGCGTGTCCTTTTGATTGACAGGTAGCAGAAGAGCCGTCAGCAGTCAAGGCCTCAGCCTCACATTAAATTTTTTTTTTTTTTTTTGCTAAAAGCGCTCACCAACCTAGCTTCTGTTAGCTCAGTTAGCTCGTAGCTACGTCGGCTCAGAGTTTGATGGGTGTCAAACATCTGCCCCCTCACTCACAGCCCCGCTCTATTTTTGTATTTTCCGGGAGTGACGAGATGCGTGACGCAGCCAAGATGGCGGTGGTGGGAACTGCCCACTGGGCTTCATTTCAGCTTTTCTGAAACCCACGAGTGACGGGGCAGAGGGTTTGTCCATTTTTCATACAGTCAATGGCTGCACCACACAAAAGAAATGTAGTAATTGTTTGCATATTTATTCTCAATGGAAATACTCTTCTTTAAAATATCGATTTAGTATCATAAAACGACATATCGATGTTTCCTTACATCCCTAATCGAGATCTGATTGACTTTTAGAGTTGATTACATTTGAAAGGATCACCAAGCTAATTCAATTTAGCAAACAAAATATCTTCTAAATCAGTCAATTTTACAAATTCTGAGCTAAAATTCTTTATAGTCACTTCAAATCTTCTGTTTGTGCTGACATGAGATCATGCAGGGTATTTCTCAGCATGATTCAGTTTAAAATCCTTGGATGAAAGTCAGCCGGCATGTGCATTCCTTTAAGTCACATGGACCAAACAATAGCATCAAAATACATAGTTGCAATGAATATTCTGGGAATTCTGGTGCTGATGTTTATGCAATCCCCTCAAAAGATGTGCAAAATCTCTTAACATGTGTAAATATGTACTTTCAGGATGATCTGTAGGACATTAAAGTAAATATTTCTATGTGAAAAATGTTTTTTATGCAATGTAAAACATTCCAAAGAAAGTATGTGCAAACAATTTTTTGTCAACACTTTCAGGACTCGGTGTTCTCTAACGAAGTGCACACCAACTCTGTCACCTCCTCAGCTGCAGCCTCACATGATGGTCTTACAGACCCAGATGGCTGCAGGAGATGTAATCTCTGCATCAACTCCCCAAATGTGCTGACAAACACGATCACGTCTGGATCCTCAGCCAACTCTCTGTTGCCTTAAACTCACCAGTACACTCAATCCTGCACAGCAGCATTTTGCGCCGGGAGTCCTCGATCCCCTCACAGCTTCTTTGTGTTGTTTCTGAAAGTTTTGCTCGCTCAGGAGAATAAGTCACAATTGCAGGATGTAATTTCACCCTAACATGACTCAGTAACTTAATGAGAGGAAATGCTTTCTTGTTTGAACGCACGGAAAGTGACATTTCATCATCGTCAGCTTCAGCTAGTAGTTTCCTTTGTTATGATCCACAACAGTAGAAAAATCTACCATAAATCAGTGACTCATGCATATTTATACACATTTATAAGAGAGAAATCCCATTAAACATGAGGGAGTTGCTCTTCTGAGACTCATTCTGAGTTTGAAAGACGTAAGAAGAGCACTTTTTGTCTGTTTTTATTTGGAATTAGAGCAAATAGAAGCAAAGGCTCTAAAAACTGACATTTGGCAGACTCAGCAGGTGTTATGTTAATGGAGACAAATCACAAAACAAGCAGTGGTGTGCTGGTGGATGTTATTTTCTCCAATCTGTTACGACTTCAGAGCAGCAGGAAAAGCGTTTGTTTCTATTTTTGTCCACCCCGTTTAATGAACTCGTCCCTGGTTTGGTAATGACACCATTATCATAAACCTCTCTGGAGCAGCACGTCAGTCACAAGCAACAAAGATTTAGTTTCCTTTTACAGTTTGTTTTGGGCTTCTCACACTTCTAAGCTTGTATTGCTTTAAGTTTCTGATTCGGTGAATGATGCAAACATTTAGCATATTTCTCTGCACTGAAAGCTGAAAAACAGACAAACAGCCTCATCCAGAAGCAGGAAAACCTCGTTAAAGTCGTCAATTTTAATTGAAGAGTTTCATGTAACTTGCCACCAATGTTGTTTCATCACTGTTGAGTTGAGTTGAGTTGAGTTGAGTGGCAGTGACAGCGAACTCAGCTGCTCGTCTGATTAAAGCAGGGCGTCCAAACTTAAATCGTCAAATTAAAGTTGTATAGGTTACCTAGTACTGCAGAGCATTCTTGGTGGTGTTATATGATCATATGAGAGTGTAATGTTGAAATTACTATTAATTATATTACTGATTAGAAACCAAATGAATTAATTATAGTGAAATAATAAAAAGGGGTGGGTCACTATAAGTGTTCTACTTCATCCTTTTCAGATTTGTAAATTGATTAATTTAAAGTATGATCTCTTATTTTTCATTTTATTTATTTATTTTCTTATTCATTGTTTATTTAATACTTTTTTATTTTCATTTTCAGTTGCATATTTTGATTATTATGTGTTGTTCTTTTATTTTCTTTTTACATGTTCAAAATAAACACAAACTAAGACTAATAAAATTCATTGCATGTCACAAAAATGTGTTTTATTTAAAAAATTCAAAATCTGTTTTTATGCATTTTTTATTTGCACTGTTCAAAAATAGGCCTAAAATGGGCATTTTAGTAAGAATCTTGTCTACATTGACATCCTGCAGAGAGACAGAATCACACCATTCTAGAAATGCTGCACAAAATCACGATGAGGGCTATAAATGGTTTTACTCTTGAAAAAAAAAACACTTTTTGGGGAGTAACCCCCTTATTTTATTCATTTATAATTATGATTTTTTTCTTTTAATCATAAAAATTTGGTTTAGGTGGCTTAAACTCTAGGATTAGAAAAGCCTGACAGTGTGACATCACACTGTCACTTAACATTCATGGACTCACCCATCTTGACTCACGACGGGGAAGGCTGTTGTTGGTTTAGCGTCCAGGAAACAGCAGAGAACGTCTGGGCTAGTAGAAGCTAACCGTTAGCATTAGCAACTCCACCACACAGCAGAACTCCTCCAGGCTTGTGTTATTTGTGGAGATAAAACATCAACGTTGCAGAGCAAACAGAGTCAGTGGTAGAGTCGTGTTGCTGTTAGCCAATCAGAGGAGAGATGTCCACATATCAGGAAGTAAGACTCCACATCCTGCCGTGTCCAAGAATTTCTGGGCTTTTTTGTTGCCCTGAGTACGGCTTGCAAGGCCCAGAGACCACTGCAAATGTATTAACCACACCTTTAAGATGTGTCACTTCTCATCTGAGGAATTCTGTCAAGTCTAAAAGCGGAATTGCAAAGTATAAAGCTTATAAATTGCAAAGAGAGCTTAATTTGATCTAAGTTAATTTTCAAATCAGTTCCCATCCCTTCCTCCTGTTTTATTTGGTCTGAGAATATCCTGGTTTTGTTCGTTTTGTCATTTTCTTTCTCCACCGCTTGTTCCTCAGGGGTCACGGTGAGCTGGTGCCTAATGAGAGGCAGGGGATACCCTGGACATGCTGCCAGTCCATCACAGGATCACAGACAACTATTCACACACACACACACATATGCACACCCACGGACTATTTAGAGACCTAAAGATGCATGTTTTTGGTCTGTGGCAGAAAACCAGAGCACCTGGTAAAAAATCCTCATGCATGAGGAGAACGTGCAAATTCTGCACAGAAAGACAAACCTGCAACCTTCATGCTGCAAGGCAACAAAGCTGCCACCTGTGCCGTGAAAATACAATTAAAATGTTCTCAGATCTCCCAGAAAATAAAATATCTAACAATGATATTAAACATTCCCCCACTGTTTTTTATACACAAAAAGCCAAATTTTTCATTTTCAAATTTTATTTCTATTTAAAATTTGATTTAGTTTAAAATTCATTCAAATCATGGTAATCCTGAGTATTTAAACTAGTCAGTTTTGTTTTTAACTCGTTTCACACACACCCCAAAACGAGCTCAGAAGCAACCAAAACATCTTCAGAAACTACGTGAAGACGTTTTATTAACGGGCAACAACCTTTTAACTTTTAAAATGTTGTCTTTGAAATAAAAAGTTGAATCAACAATTAACTCTGCACATTAATAAATCTCTAAAATCAAACATTTAATTTAAAAGTTTCATTAAGTGAAGAAAATAATAAATAAGCCATTAGTGTTGAGGATTCAGTGGTAAACACAATCAACTTTAAAAGACTCTGAGTCATAGTAAAGTGTTTTTCATAGCAACAAGGAAACTTGAAATTCTGACAGATGAATAGCATCACTGTTCTGTCTGTTCTGACGCACGGTCGCTCCACCGGGAAGGTTGGCAGGCTAATGGTTCCCAGGCTGCAAGTGGTTAATTTTAACCTGAGCTCCACGTAGTCAGCAAACCCAATAAACTGCGTAAGTGTTCAATTTTAAAGGGAGATGATGTAAAAACGTGGGCTACACTATTCTCCGCCGTGCTCGGCTAAAGCCAAGGTTTTCTTGGCTGGTAATTGCAGGAGACGATAGTAAATGGTTTCAACGATGGTGGGAGATGAATCAACGTCATTCATGGATTCCACCAGAATCGTTTCCTGCAGGTTCATCAACCCACTCATATCAGAAATCACACTGACAGCTTCATAGAGCAAGTTTACTTTGAGAGGTCTGATATTCAGACTCCTTAAACCTGGAGAACGTAGTTGAAACTTAAAAAAATACTTAATTGTGACTGTCTGACCTTGCTCTATGATACAAGCAGGTAATCTTTCATAATTTCTATTTTTCCTAAGTCCCTCCCCTGGCCTCTACAGCTAAACGAATGATTTATGTGAGTCTAGAGCGTTGATCAGAGGGAGCTGTCAATCAACAACAGTGCGCCCCAGTTCCCAGCATGCACTAGGGGCTAACGCAGACACCACCACAGACATAAATACGTAGACGCCCCGTGGACTGGCGCTGCCTATTGGAGCTGCCATAGTGGCCTGCCGCCATCTTGGATGGGTCTCCATTCGCTCCCAGTGCATTTATTTCTACTGAGGAAGGTGCTTACCCAGCTAAAAAACACATTTGATCAAACTTTTTCACAAAATTAGACACATAGTATGGCATGATAATTAAATTATAAATATGATTAAACAAAATAAATTTAAATATAAAATCCCATCAGAAAGGCTAGAAAAGTCAATAGTAATCCCTCGTGATGGTTGTTACAGTCGTAGGCTGCACAAAAACAGGCATAGTTGCTCACTCTGCATTGACTTTGGACGGTGAGATGACTCCAACTTTAAGCAAATGTTACAAAAATATATGATGCATTTTTTAAAATTGATTTGGCAGTTTGACTTTCTTTTCAGTGCAAAAAGATAAGTTCAGATAAATAATCTAATGCACCTTTAAATTTATATCAATGTCAGTCAACAGTAAAGCAAAAACTATTTAAAATGTTTGCACTTCAAATTTTAGTAATCATTATTTATGCATTCATATATATTAAAATTTAACCTTATTTTGGTAAAATGTAAGAAACCTTAATGCACTACATAATACATGTAAAAATCAAATTCTAACAAATACATAAATAAATAAATGTTTTTTGTTTCAACCTTAACTCTGAAGTAGAGTTCCTGCACAATTATTTCTTTCTAAGTGAGATTTATAATAAAACAAATTTTTTTCTGGAAATTGAAATTTCACAAATATAGTCTGTGCTTAATATTGCATCTTTTTCTCCAGCTGATTTATGTTTTGGATGTTAAATAAAGTTTAAGTTAATGGAAAAAGTGTTTTAGAGCAATGCACGTGTCAATAGCAACAAAATCACACTTTTGTCACAACGTCATAATAGAAAAAGATGAATGATGTAATTTTTTAAGAAGATAGAAAACACAGGGCCTCCCCTGCGCACATGTTGATTCTGTACTCCCTCGTGAATATTCTAACGCTAATAAGGAAATGAGCCTTTTAATCAGCCACTCCAACCCTTCTGTTTTCATCTCCACACCTCTGATCCTGTGGTTGATCCTCCACATTGTGCACCTCGTCTACGTTGTGTCCCCCGCTTCTGAGTCATCACATGGCCAAGTGTGTGAGCGCACACATGCACATGAGGTTTCTGCAAAGAGAAAAGCGCTCACATGGTTGCCACAGCTTGAAAATTGCTTGTTCTCTTGTTGACCCAAAGACTGCAGGGTCATCAATTGGTGAATTAAAGTAGTGAAATTACAGGCAGCAGCCAGAAATGAGAAAACCCAACAAAAAGAGTGGAAAGGACTGGTTTTAAAAGAGAAAGACATGGATAGTAGAATGAGGTGTTAGTCACCTGTGCCCCATCTTTCACATCATAATTAGGCAGGAAAAATGAACACATTGAATATAAATTGCATTAGAATACATTAAGTAGGCCCATCTATCCCACACATTACAAATGCTGATCAGCACAATGGATGAGAAAAGACAAAGGCAGCGGACGAAGGTTTTTGTTTAGTCAGACCATTGAGCGTGTGTGGGACGTGGGTGCTGCACACTGAAGAGCCTGGTTGGTCCTTTTGATCCACGAGTGTCCAGAAATCATGGAAACCCTCACATTCTAATGCAATCCACCTCTGCAGGCTGGACGTGTGTTTTATGACAACTAAAACCTGCTTAAACACACATTTGCAACCCTTTCACACTTTGTCCTTTGTTTCATCAGAGTGACAGAATACAGTACCGTCCCATTTACATGTTTTATTGTCCTTTTTCTGACTCACCGTCTGGTTTTTCCTGCAAATGCACTCAGGCTTTTCACCACTTTTTCAAAAATGTCTTAAATTAAGAGTGAAGAGGTTTCGTGTCACTCAAAGGAGAAAATAACCAATTGCAAAATCTAATTAGTCTTTGAAATTATTTCCAGCTGTTGTTCAATAGTTATTACCATCCAGATTATTAAATATGAAAGTAAAAGAAGGCTGAAAAGTATTGGAAATGCACTCATTTGCGATTTTATTAAGACTAATGGAGCACTGCCGCCCACCAGGACCTCATTAATGAGCAGAAACGAGAACTGTCACCTTTCTCAAAGTTTCAGCTCAAGTTGAAACTCTTATTGACTGAAGGGTCCAGCAATTACAGCTTTTTGATATGCAGATTCATCTTTTTTTAAGAGAATCGCTTGTTATTTAACTCAAAAGCTGCAGTGTGGATAAAAAAGTGTGGCGTGTTCTGAACTAACATGTAAACTGCAGAATCCCTTCCATGGCTTGACCTTCCCATATAGTCAGAATTGACAAAGCTCCTCGGATGAGAAGCAAAACATCTTAAAGTAACCAAAGAAGTCCAGTTGCCTTCATTCGAACCCCTTGTATTACCATGACCTGGATGACCGAGAACCTTCACCATCTCATCTAATAAATTATTTTAATGAAACTCAAAGGGAAAAATGTTTCTGTACATCTCCACTAAATAGGTTGTAGCATCACTCTGGGCTGGAGCAGCACTGTGTCCATCCAAGGGGTGGCGTGTATAAATACCCAGGGCTGCACACGGGCGCACTCTACAAGAAAATACAGTCAACGGCACTTTCTGAGTAAAATAAAGTCTGGTCCACATCCAGGATTTTTAAATTGTCCGTCAAGTTTTTCAAACATGGGAAACCACATGTTTGGTGATTATAGAAAATCACAGATATACGAGTTTTGGTCATACAGTGTGTGGTGTGCAGCAACTCGGCAAATACTCCACATGAAGTGCTTTCACTCACGGAAATCAAAAATCAGACCAAGACATTCCAACACGTTTGAAAGCCCAGGTTTATCATCGGAGCGGTCCTGACGTCTTTTCAAGCAGACAAGAGCGCTCATTAATACACCACACAAGGTACGATCATCTGATAGTATTATCTTTGGAGTTGTTACGGCAATCGTGGACATCCTTAAGATAATCTGAAGGGGTGGGGCTGGTCAAAAATCTGCATGATTATCCTGCCGTGTGAATTGGGCTTAAGGTTCTTGAACATCTGCAGAAAATGAGTGCTCATGTATTAGTCTGTGGTAGCCTGTATCTTCATATAGCATATAATGGCGTCTTCACATCTGGCTTGGCCCGTTCCGGTCTTAGTAGCAACCCCCCACCCCCCAAAATTTCTGCAATAATCTTATTTTGAAAATGACCTGATGTTTTACATTGATAGTGTATGATTTCCTGTCTAGCCTATGTTAACTGCAAAAATTGAGATGTCCCAGAAGCAGCTTATGGCAAAAATAGAACCCAATCCTATCTTTAGCGGCGCAGCGCTTCTGGGATGCACCTGAAATGTTCCGTACCGTGGTCAGTGTGAATGAACCCGTAGACGATAAAGGATCCTATTTGAAGCAGAGACATTCCGTGCCATTGAACACCTGTGTGTCCTTGGGCAAGACACTTAACCCGCCTTGCCTGCTGGTGGTGGTCGGAGGGACTGGTGGCGCCAGTGCTCGGCAGCCTCGCCTCTGTCAGTGCGCCCCAGGGCAGCTGTGGCTACATCGTAGCTCATCCCCACCAGCGTGTGAATGGGTGAATTGAGTTGATTGTGTTGTGAAGCGCCTTGGGGGGTTGTAGAACCCTAAGAAGGCGCTATACAAATACAGACCATTTGACGCCTCCAGTGTGGAGTGGGATTAAGGTGGTGCACGATTACCGTAATTTAAAAGTCTGGCATGAAAAAGAGGATTAAATTCATTCTTCAAAGCAACTTTAAAGTTTTGTATTTTGGCATTATGTTAATGTTTTTGTTGTTTGTAGTTTTGTCTAATATGTTATTTCACATCTCTGCTTTAGGCTCCTTTAGTTTAATGTTCTGATTCTTATTGATCTTCCCCACTTCGGTTTCTGTTATCCTAATTTCTGCCAGATTCTCAGCCCAGATGCATTAATAATCTTCGAGTCAAGCCTCGTTTTGATCCTTGTCGTGTTCAAGTCGATCTATTTAGATTCATGTTTTCTGGATTTGCTGCAAATGCAGCACCTTAATAATTAATAAGAGCTCTCTGGTTTCTTCACCCTGCTGGCTGCTGAGCTTTAATTTGTGCAAACAACACACCTCACACACAGAACAGCTGAGTTAGACTAGTCAAAAACAATTTAATCTGCAAAACATCCAGAAGCTGCTTGAGTTCTGCAGGATTATGGTTGTTTTTCCAAGATATAGAAAAGAAAACATCCCATGTACAAGTAAAGAATTCAGCTACAGTTGATTTTAAATGATTTGAGTGGATAGTTATAATATTCAGATGGTTCTGTAAGAATTGTGAATGAGGGAAATACAACAATAACAAAAACAGTCAGCCTTGTTACACCCACATGTTTCCCTTCCCTCCAGACGTTCTCCAGCCTCATTGAGCCTAATCCCTTTTAAACGCTACAACTTAATTTGTGCCGAGTGCCGCTGGCTACTGTTGGCTTGTTTATTTATTTGGCCTCTGAACGTCTTCAAAGTTCTCCATCATCCCTGTTAAGTTTTAGTCTGTGCATGGTTTCCTCTCGGCTATTTCACTTGAACTTTGACCTGCAAATCCCTGAATGTCAAATTAAGAAAAATAAACTCACGAAAACATTTTTTTATTGTCAGATATATGATGTCAAAGGGCCTCAGTTTCTATGTGTGAGCTCCAGGGATGTGTGAGTTGCAGGACATTTGAGCAAAATTCTATCTTCCCTATCAGGAGAGGTTCTAGACCAGGGGTAGGGAAACCTGGTCCTGGAGAGCTGCTATCCAGCATGTTTTAGAGGTTTCCCTGCTTCAACACACCTGATTTTAATCAGCAGGTGATTAACAGGCTTCTGCAGAGCCTGATGAGCTGCTGAACAGGTGAATCAACTCTGTTGAAGCAGGGAAACCTCTAAAACAAGCTGGATAGCAGCTCTCCAGGACTTTACATTATTGCTCTGTTAAATAAATATAAATAGATAGAAAAACAAGCCTTTAGGTATTTTAAATGTTAGTGATTAATTACAATATTATAAAAATTCAGTTACAGATACAATAATTTCCAACCAGTTTTACAGTATTGCTATGTAGCCAAAAATGGATTGCTATCTTCATCATTTATCTCAGTAATAATATGAGAATCAGACAAATGCATTCATATGATTTGGTTCCACGTCTTCCATTAAATTAAATTATCACAAAAATTTTAATGCTTAGGGTCTGAAATCAGCACGGGGGGAAACAGGGGGCCCTGGCCCACCCTGGACCCCACCTAGAACCACCCCTGCTGCCAAAAAGTCACAAGAAGGGTCCATAACATCTAGAATCTGCCTCAAACCTTTCTTAACTTCTATTTTGAGTCAGAAAGAGAGGGACTGACACTCCGTGACACTAAGTTGTGACTGAATGAAGAAGCAATATTCCACTAATGTGCTCAACCTGTTTACCCTGCATGCCTCATAACAGTCCCATCGTCCACTCAGGCTATCGGCTTTCTGTCCTGAGTAAGCAATGGCACACAGGGATATGTACATGTGTGTTTTGTGTAGATGGTGCAGGGAGTAGATGCACTCATGCATCTGTGTTGGACAGAGAACTGACAACACAGAGGTCAAGTGAATCACAGACTAGGTGTGGAACTCAAGAGACCATGACAGTTTACAAATTAGAGAATGACATTTAAATCATCCTCTGCTCAGACGGAGGGGACCTGAGCTGTGAGATCTCAGTGTTAATCTGAGGGTGGAAGGGTGTCGGTTCTACCAGTGAGTGTTAAAGGGTGAGTTGGCTGAATATGCCGTACAGTACGAGTCACCGGTGCGAAGACCTCGTGGGCGCTTCCAGATGTTACAGTGAAAGACACACAACAACCCCCGCCTCCCTTCGCCTTGACATTTTCTAGAAAACGAGCCTCGCATGGCATTCAAAAATCCAATAAACATCGTCTCCAAGGAATATAACACTGAAATTAATATTGTCATATAAATAAAGCTGGTCTAAATTAGTGTTTTAATTTCATGAGGATGCTTTGAAAAGCCCACACGTCAGAAGGAAAGAGAGAATTTTCTGAAAGCTGCGTGATCCATTTACACTCAGCCAACAATTACTGCCGTCAAAAGAAAAGTGAGAAATCAAGATGGAGAAATGATAAAGAAAACTCTGAGAGGGGTGAAAAATATTCAAATAGACGTGTCATTTAGAAATGTGCCTCCTTCCATCCCTGTTGCCAGTTAGCGACAAGATTTGATGAAAATTTACCAGAAATGATGGGAAATGTGTGATTTTACCAGAATTGTCCAGAACTGATTGGGTTTGCACGTGGAGCTCGGCAGGCAGGTCATTTCCTGTTCCTGACAGCGAGATCATGACGTGACTCGAGCCGGCTTTTCTTTGAAAAGCAGGGGGAGAGTATTGCTATGAGGCTCAGGGACTCGGCTGACGCCATTCCGACGAAGGTACATGGCGTTGTCATGGTGATAAAGGGATTTCCTGTGCACCACTAAGAGCATGGCATTACCAACTGATGACCGCTGCCACTCCATCGGCGATCCCCGAAAAGTCTCTTCCTACGCTTCTCTGCAGGAAACAACACTTAAACTCACGGAAAAGCCAGTTAGTTGGCACTGAGGTGAAGCCAACAACACATTTTGAAGAACACTTATTTTGTGCAGCACCTCCTCCCACAGCTGAAAGACACTGACTTTTTGCTTCTTATTAGGTTTTGCAATACTTTCTTTTAAATTCACAACTGCAACAAAAACAAATATTAACTTTGGAAATGATCAAAACCCAATTAAAGTTTTTATATGATTGTGATTTTATGCTCTGCTTCCCTTCAGGTAAAGACAACAAATCCACTTTCTAAATACAAGCAAATATATAAATATTGTTTATACATGAAACTATTTAATTCCTTGTAAAGGAGAAATTTTGGATTTCTGAGACTTTCTTTGTGTGGCTGCTGCGTTATTAGAGCAACAATGTGGATTACAAGTTTATATTTTATCTTTTCATTGATCCAAAAGGCTCAGACAAAGGATCGTAGAGGGGATTTGATGTAATTTGAAGGATTCAGGGCAACTCTTTGAGGGAAAAGATGCCCCTCAGCATCCCCACAGGCCTTTCAGGGCAGGATTATTGAGGTGTTAGAAGGACTTGGGTGTTTTTTTGTGAAAATTATGATCATTTACCAGGGGATCAACAATCTTTCAGCATCCGAAATGCATCAAATACAAGCTTAGCCCTTAATTTCTGTCACCTCAGGGACTGTCAGTGAGGCAGTTTCAGTTCAGTAGGTAACTAAGTAGCTTAAGTAACTAATTAGCTTTAAGAATAACAGAAGGAGCAGTACAGCTGAACATCATTGGTATCCCAGCCAGCACACATAGGTGGGCCCCATATGGGATCTATATGGGCAAGCCGTTTGGGTCCCAACAGGGTTTGTCTGCGGTTTCCATGGTGGCCCCACAGGGGTTTGCTGGTCTTTGAGTCAAACCCTCTAAAAACCCATGTAGGGCCCATTAAAATCTATGTGGGCAAAAATCTCTCTGGGAAAAACCCTGTTGGGACCCATATGGCTTGCCCATATAGATCCTATATGGGGCCCAACAATGTGTGCTGGCTGGGTATAGTAGTAGATTTTATTCAATTTATTAATGATCTTAGAGGGTATAAAACACAAGAGTACCAAAAACACATCCTTGGGGTACCCCACACAGCAAATAAAGAGTATTTGACATGATTTAGTTCATGAGGACACTTAAATGAGTAATATGTAAGAATTCTCCCAAACTCCCAACTCCTTGTTCCCTGCTACGCTTCGCTCAGCGGAGCCGACACTAATATATCCCTCCACTGCATACTGTAACCCTTTTGCCTCGATCTGGATGATATTGAGGAGGAATTGCTCCAAAAAAATGTCGCTGACACGCATCTGTCTACTTCTTTCCATCGCGGAAATCTGCGGAGCTGCAGTATTTGATCCACTTATTGTCGGAGTTGGCAACAGTAACTAAGGGGGGCGGGGCTCGGCGAAAGGTCAATTGAGGTGCTCTGATCAACGACCTCAAAAGCCACCGAAAGGTCCAACAAAACTAAAGTTTTAAAATACTGCAGCTGTCTTCATGTCAAGTATATTCATGGGTGATTCTAAATTTACAGTACTCGTGAGTGTGAGCTGCATGGTTTTGGTGTCTTAGCCGTGTGACTAATGTGTCAGTGGTGCACACCGCCTCTTGTTTACTGTCAGCTGGTGTCAGCTTCCCCTGCATCTATGAGCTTCCCCTGCATCTATGAGCTTCCCCTGCATCTATGAGCTTCCCCTGCATCTATGAGCTTCCCCTGCATCTATGAGCTTCCCCTGCATCTATGAGCTTCCCCTGCATCTATGAGCTTCCCCTGCATCTATGAGCTTCTCCTGCATCTATGAGCTTCCCCTGCATCTATGAGCTTCCCCTGCATCTATGAGCTTCCCCTGCATCTATGAGCTTCTCCTGCATCTATGAGCTTCCCCTGCATCTATGAGCTTCCCCTGCATCTATGAGCTTCCCCTGCATCTATGAGCTTCTCCTGCATCTATGAGCTTCCCCTGCATCTATGAGCTTCCCCTGCATCTATGAGCTTCCCCTGCATCTATGAGCTTCTCCTGCATCTATGAGCTTCCCCTGCATCTATGAGCTTCCCCTGCATCTATGAGCTTCCCCTGCATCTATGAGCTTCTCCTGCATCTATGAGCTTCCCCTGCATCTATGAGCTTCCCCTGCATCTATGAGCTTCCCCTGCATCTATGAGCTTCTCCTGCATCTATGAGCTTCCCCTGCATCTATGAGCTTCCCCTGCATCTATGAGCTTCCCCTGCATCTATGAGCTTCTCCTGCATCTATGAGCTTCCCCTGCATCTATGAGCTTCCCCTGCATCTATGAGCTTCCCCTGCATCTATGAGCTTCTCCTGCATCTATGAGCTTCCCCTGCATCTATGAGCTTCCCCTGCATCTATGAGCTTCCCCTGCATCTATGAGCTTCCCCTGCATCTATGAGCTTCCTCTGCATCTATGAGCTTCCCCTGCATCTATGAGCTTCCCCTGCATCTATGAGCTTCTCCCTCATCTATGAGCTTCCCCTGCATCTATTTTACTTTATGTTCATCCTTCATCCTGCTCATAGATGCAGGATGAAGGATGAACATAAAAAAGTAAAATTATCTGGTTGTTTTTTTCCACTTCACATACCTCTAACGTCACAGAGGAATGATCTAACTAACATCGCTGAAGCAGTTTCTAACTGTCAGGTTTACAAATAAGATTTCATGTTAGAAGAGGAAAATACGAGAGAGCTCATCATCTTTTCTTGGAAACATTTTACAGCTAAGTTGAACAGAAAAAATATGGTCTGTACGGTCACTCATTCATTAACAATCACTGTGAAAACTGATAATCCACTGTTAAGTATTCAAATCCATCTGTTGCTTCGTGTCACATACGGCACCCAGGCCGTGTGATTATCATCTCTGATCGTACATTCCCCCATTTTCCCCCGCCTGCTTTTATTTTGTAACATTCAGCTGTGAAGAAAAGACATTTTTATGACATCTGCGAGGGTTGCATAAGTGTGTGAACAGGCCAGTGAGCTGCCTTTTGGCCCGTTAGGACGTAGGTGTCAGCAAGATGTTTGGTACGAAAAGATCAAAAAGTGAAAATGCTGAAAACCAGACTGTGATTCTAAACACTTGAGTGTCTGCTACCTCTCTCACAGGCAGGCTGGATTTGTTCCTCTGCCTACTGCGCTCATTAAAATCAGACGGGTTTCTCTTTGCTTTTCACTTTTTCTGACCTTTTTTTTCCTGAAACCAAATGTCAGTTTGCAATAAAAGTGTTGTCTTGATATTTTATAGTTTCCTTCTTGGTAAATGAAGAAACTAGCTTGAAAAATACTTGAAATCCAATTTATGCGTTGTGCATCCTCTAAACACCACACGACTTACAAAAAACACACTGTCCCGAGTGCCCCGATGACCACGGGCACCACCGATGTCTTCACTCTCCAGGCTTTCTCAAGTTCTTTGAGGCCCTGGTGCTTCTCTGGTTTCTCATGTTCCTTTTTCCTGATGTTGCCATCATAGATATTATATTTCAGCAAAATAAGGCTAAATCATTAGTCATAATGTGTCTTTTATGATAAATTACAATCAGATACATTTATTAGACATTGGCCATCCATCAATCCATCCATTTTCGTCCGCTTAGCCGGAGTCAAGTCGCTGGGGCAGCAGCCTTAGCAGAGAGGACCAGACTTCCCTCTCTCCAGCCACTTGGGCCAGCTCCTCTGGGGGAATCTCAAGGCGTTCCTTGGCCAGCTGACAACTGCACTTACACACTAGCATCGACTCTACACGGCCTAGATAGGGTAAGGACTGCTTACATCCAGGTAGCCCGGTAATTTTCCGTGTGAAACTGGACGTATTTTCAGCCCTCTTCCCAAGGCGGTCTGCCTCGGGCTGAAACTGATCCAACACACCCACTGCCGACTGATTGGCCGGCTCAAATTCAAGCTTACTTTTAGGGGGAGCTCTTTTGCCCCGCCCACGTGCTCGGAGATGCGCTCATGATATCTTCGCGCCAATGTGCTCAATTACATTCCTAAGGCAGTGTGGAATGAACGCAGCCAAGCTGGGCGGGGTTAGGGAGCGGAGTCGATGCTAGCATGAAAGTGCCAATAGTCCCTCCCGTAGACATGAATACGTAGACGCCCCATTGGGCACTGGAGAGCATAACAGCATGATGCCATACTAGATGAGTTCCTCAGTCTCCAAACCCAACTGGAGTCAACGCAGTTTGGGCAACTATGCTCGTGTTTTGTGCAGCCTACGGTTGCAAAAACCGGCGCACTATTGAACACAGATCATGTGGGGTTACTACTGATTTTTCTAGCCTACCTGATGGGATGTTAGAGTTTAATTTTATTTTGTTTAACTATATTTATATTTTAATTATAATGCCGTACCACATGTCTGATTTTGTGAAAAAGCATGATAAAATGTGTTTTTTAGCTGGATAAGCACCTTCCTCCATAGAAATGAATGCACTGGGGGAAAATGGAGACCTATCCAAGATGGCAGCCAACCACTACGGCAGCTCCAGTCCACGGGGCGTCTACGTATATATGTCTGTGGTCTCTCCAGCGTGTCCTGGGTCTTCCTTTAGGTCTCCTCCCGGTTGAACGTGCCCGGAAAACCTCACCAGGGAGGCGTCCAGGAGGCATCCTAACCAGATGCCCGAGCCACCTCAACTGGCTCCTCTCGATGTGGAGGAGCAGCAGGTCTACTCCGAGCCCCTCCCAGGAGACCAAGCTTCTCACCCTATCTCTAAGGGAGAATATTTTTCTTCTCGTTCTGTTTATCAAAGAGCAACACTGAGATTGCAAATAGAAACGTGCATTAAAGAAATAGTTTCTAACACGCGACTCAATAAAAAATCTTAATGCAGAACTCTCTCTTTGAAGCTTTTCTCCTTGAAAATCTTGACATCCAGTTTAGCCTTTTGATTTCCTGCAGACGGTTTTTTTTCCAACCGGATGTGAAGAGCGTCGTTTTTAAAAAAAGATCATTTCAGAATAACTCACAGTAACAACCTCATGAACTTAACTTTGCTCTTCCTGGAAGCTTTCCTGCTGATTCACTTCGTCATCAACTTTTATTTTTATAATATTTTTGAACCAGTTGGCTTGGCAACTGGATCATGAATAACATCCTGGCAGATATTTTTAATGGACTTACCCCAACGGCATTATCATGTTGCCTAGCGAGGCTTTATGAAAGAGATGGAGAATCATTTTCTGCTCACTAGACGAGCTCTCTCAAGAGTCTCAAGTCTCCAATTGATAAATCTTTTGTGTTTGAGCATCAAACCAGTTCTGTAAATAGAAAAAACCTTCGTAATGGTTTTTTGATGGACCTCGGATTTTAAATCCAATACTCACATTTACGCCAAGTCCAAATTTAATCGCTCTATTTATACGTGCAGAACATGGGTCACAACTGTCCTCCTTAGCGAGTAGGGCTGAGTCAAGAATTATTCTGACGTAAAGCCGCTCTTTGCTGTTCCAGGTCAGGCTGCTTAAATTCATCGTGGCTGCACAATGAACAGGGCTGGGTTAAAATTAAATGCAGATGATGAAGTCTGAGGTCAGGATACTTTCAAAAGTATCAAACTTCTATCTAAACATGAATTTGTTTTTTAAATCTTTGAGTTTTTAAAAGTGCTTGAAAAACTAACTCAAGGTTATTGAATTTTAAAGCTCTCAAACAGTCATTATGTCAATAAATGTGCGGAGGTCTGTCGTATGAACGAACACCTTGTGAGTTGTTTTCTTGGGGAAAAAAGCTCTGGCACGTTTCAGGAAGTGAAAGTTAGTCCGAGGAGTGGAGGGCAGAAAACGGCAGGATTTGGACCGACTATAATTTATAATAATCAAACATCTCCTCTCTGATTGGCTAACAGCAACAAGACTCTTCCACTGCTTCCATTCACTCTGCAACGTTGATGTTTTATCTCCACAAATAACACAAGTCTGGAGGAGTTCTGCTGTGTGGTGGAGTTGCTAATGCTAACGGTTAGCTTCTACTAGCTAAGGCGTGCTCTATTCTCTCCTGGACGCTAAATCAACAACAGCCTTCCCCGGTCGGAAGCTAAGATGCGTGAGTTCATGAATGCTAATTTTCAGTGTGACATACACTCACTGGCCACTTTATTGGGTACACCTGTCCAACTGCTCGTTAACACAAAAGACTAATCAGCCAATCACATGGTGGCAACTCAATGCATTATGTTGACATGGTCAAGACGATCCGCTGCAGTTCAAACCGAGCTTCAGAACGGGGAAGAAAGGTGATTTAAGTGACTTTGAACTTGGCATGGTTGTTGGTGCCAGACTGGCTGGTCGGAGTATTTCAGAAACTGCTGATCTTCTGGGATTGTCACGCACAACCATCTCTAGGGTTTACAGAGAACGGTCCGAAAAAAGGGAAAACATCCAGTGAGCGGCAGTTCTGTGGGCGAAAATGCCTTGTTGATGCCAGAGGTCAGAGGAGAATGGCCAGACTGGTTGGAGCTGATAGAAAGGCAACAGTAACTCAAATAACCACTCGTTACAACCAAGGTCTGCAGAAGAGCATCTCTGAACACACAACACGTGGAAGCTTGAGGCAGATGGGCTTCAGCAGCAGAAGACCACACCAGGTGCCACTCCTGTCAGCTAAGAACAGGAAACTGAGGCTACAATTCACACAGGCTCACCAACACTGGACAATAGAAGATTGGAAAAATGTTGCCTGGTCTGATGAGTCTCAGTTTCTGCTGCGACATTCGGATGGTAGGGTCAGAATTTGGCGTCAACAACATGAAAGCATGGATCCATCCTGCCTTGTATCAACGGTTCAGGCTGGTGGTGGTGTACTGGTGTGGGGGACATTTTCTTGGCACACTTTGGGCCCCTTAGTACTAATTGATCATCGTTGCAACACCACAGCCTACCTGAGTATTGTTGCTGGCCATGTCCATCCCTTTATGACCACAGTGGACCCATCTTCTGATGCTACTTCCAGCAGGATAATGCTCCATGTCATAAAGCTGGAATCATCTCAGACTGGTTTCTTGAACATGACAATGAGTTCACTGGACTCAAATGGCCTCCACAGTCACCAGATCTCAATCCAATAGAGCACCTTTGGGATGTGGTGGAACAGGAGATTCTCATCATGGATGTGCAGCCAACAAATCTGCATCAACTGCGTGATGCTGTCATGTCAATATGGACCAAAATCTCTGAGGAATGTTTCCAGAACCTTGTTGAATCTGTGCCACGAAGGATTAAGGCTGTTCTGACAGCAAAAGGAGGTCAAACCCGGTATTATCAAGGTGTACCCAATAAAGTGGCCGGTGAGTGTAGCTCTGAGTGGCTTCTTTGACCCGAGCGTTTCCCCGTCTATTTTCTATTTGTCCTTAAATTTTGTCCTTTTATCCGTTGTAACAGAGTTTCTTGCTAATGAACCTCACACCAAGGCAAAGCCTGTGTATTTCACACGTGTGAAGAAACTGCATGTGTTAGTCATCCTGAAACTGTTTAAAAGTGCTTAGGTTTAGATTTCACACAAGAACCCTCTTAAAGAGAAAACACGTGCCCTGATAGGAGTTTGT
Organism: Aphyosemion australe; assembly: GCA_006937985.1. Lineage (NCBI taxonomy): Eukaryota > Metazoa > Chordata > Actinopteri > Cyprinodontiformes > Nothobranchiidae > Aphyosemion > Aphyosemion australe. Next base: position 488,284 of record SSNS01000104.1, on the reverse strand, counting down.
GGTCATTATTAGAAGATAAATCCTTTCAACAAGTGAAAACGTGACTTTAACGGGACAACAGGGACCCACTTTTGACTCAGCCTGCACCTGTTACCTCCTGTTGCTCTGAGTGTTTTCCGAAAGCATCACACACGCTCCTCCTTTATATAAAAGTGACTTTTTGTTCTGCCTTCTGCATCTTTCCCACCACAAGCTGCCACAAAACGCTTTATTCATACTGTAAATCTGCCACTTCCTTCATATTTGGCCAGAGGAATAAAAGAGAAATTAGACGCCTGAGGACTTGGTCACTCGGACAAACGCTGCCAACGCTGACGGACGTTATTAGGAATCAGTGAATCACCAGGAAGCCTCGTTCTGTTGTTATTGCTGTGGGAGAGCGCGGTGATGTCAGCGAGGGAAGTAACGTCACCAGGCGATTCCACGACAAACTGCAGAAGGTCGTCTGACTCTCCCACCATCTTTCTCTGTTCCAGGAGACTCCACGCTGATTCTGCTGCTCCTTGTTGGATGAGGCACAATTCCCAACGAGGCCAATTAGAGATAATTATATCACCTTCTATCAGTTTAACATTTATAGCTTTGTGATCCTGACGGGAAAACCCTGAATTATCCGTCTCTGCCACGTGCAAAAGTGGCTGCACTCCCAGATCTCGTGCGTGCCAGCTGACCCCGACACCTGCCCTAGATTTTCCTCCTCCATGCTCACCACTCGCTTTGCCCTCTGCCCTCGCACTTCACATGAAGGAGGCCCGTGTAAAGATAGCTCACATCTATGACGAATGGCAGAACAAACCTAAAGATGCCTCATGTTAAATGTATGAACGGAGGAGGGTGAGCAGCGAGAAATAAAAAGATGCATCATCCTGGATTTGATAAGAATCCTATTTTTTTCTTCCTCTGTGAGCCGGATGTCTCTGTGAATGGTTGGGTCTCCTACACACATTCTGCTGCTGAAAACAGAATGACTCTCGTGTGTGTGTGTGTGTGAGAGAGAGAGAGTGTGTGTGTGTGTGTGTGTGTGTGTGTGTGGAGGGATTCCTAAGTGGTTATTTTAGATGTCAGATTCACAGAAAGTTTGGGGGAAATACACACCGTTATTTCCTGTAATCCAACCGCTGATCAGAATGGAAACGATCTTTTCTCCTCATCTATCCCCATCATTCACGTCCATGTTGTCTCTAATGTGGTCAGATCTATCATGAGTTATTTGTCCACCTCAGATGTATCAGGCATTAATTTGACCAGAACAAACTAATCTAAACACCAAGTTCTTCCTAAATGAATGACACATAACGTTCTCATAACGCCTCAGTTTGTGCGTCGCTGTTCATTAGAGCACACGCGGAGAAGCTAACTGATAAAATCTGTTAGTGATGATCTGAAAACTTCAGGTGTGCAGCTCAAATGTGGAGGACATGGCCAAACAAACTAAATATGGAGTAATCCTGATAGCCCTCCCCTCGGGTATCTTCCCTGGATCTGCGTCCCATACTGCCGGAGGAAACAAGATAGTGCTAAACACCAGTCTCCATCTTCTAGATCCAAACATCTTTTGTTGTCCATGAAAAAAAATGATAGCCAATTTGTTTTCCAAATTTGCTATAGCAGCTTAAACTTTTTCACATTTTCTTTCAAAGCAGCCAGAGGTTTTTGAAACTTATCTTTCAAAGTGGTTTTGATCAAACGTTCTTCAGGCTTTCTGGAGGTCTTTGAGATCTCCAAAAAGGTTTTTTTGTCCCGTGTGCATGCACATACAAGTGCATGTGTGTGTTTGTGTTTGTTCTGACTAAGTCCCCACTTTCCCGATGAGCCGAGAATGAGTGTGTGCAGCAAAGTCCGGCTGCTTGTAGAAGGGTTGCAGACGAACAAGAAAGTAAAATACGAACCGGACCACAAGTTATGGATCTATCTGGCATTCATTACCAGTACATCCTGGAACCTGAGTGGTGTGTTGCTTTTCTCTCTTTCAACAAGGCTGTTGCTAGCTGAAGCTAACAGCAACAGTTTGTTTTCTTAAAGTGACAGAGCCCTGAAATGGCTGATTGTAGAACGTAATGAAAAGGTCAAGAATAAAACTGCTAAAATTGCTTCATGTAAGAAGGATTTTGTGCAAAGCACTCCATAAACATGTTTTGTATCGACCGTAGAACTACTACAACGCAAAATAAGTATAATATGTCCCCCTTTAACAGTAAAGTTGGTAGCTGTAGTCTCACATCAGTCAGTTAAATGTTACTTTTGCAGATAGAAACAAGTCAGAAGGACATTTATCAAAAGTTTTCAAAAGTAAAACATTTATTTCATCTTCTGAGTCACGGTGATTGGGTTGAATGTGAGCAGATGATAGAACAGATTTATTGTCTTTAAACCAGGAGTGGAGTCAAAGTGAGTCAAGGTGGCAGCAGATGTGAGTGACTCAGACCCAACGGCTCATTATCATATCTGCTGCTGCTGCATTTGGCTCGCTCATTAGCTTCTGTTAGAACAGACTTGTTTTGTCGCTTGGACAGATCACATCACGGCACAGTGATGGCGCCGTACGTCACACATCAAGGCCTGATGGGTGGCTTGGTGGCACACCGATGTGGAAAGATAAAGAACTTGGGAAAGGATGGACGGCACGTTTGAACCTCCTCACCCTGATTTATTTGTCATTTCAAGGGTGGGAAAGGTGCTAAAATCTAATTATTCACGTTAAAAATGGTTATCGGTGCAAGAAGTGTGACTTATCCCTTAAAAATGATTTATTATCTAGAATAAACATCCAGGAGGAAAAGGGAGGATCATGAATCCCATTCGGAAATAAACAAGACCATTATCCAAGTGTGTGGGCACCACAATGAGACAGAAGTCACGAGTCGAGAAGTGAGCAAGTTCCTGGGTTCCATGTCATTACAAGTTCTGATATCAGCACAACGACCTGTAATGCAGCCGCACAAAAGCAAAAATCATTACAGGTAATCACTCCACAAAGACGGAGTCCTGAATCCACAGACCTACACGCCTCATCTGGCTGGGAAATGACCGCAATTATTGGACTCATTAGCACGGAGTTTATTCAAGCATCAATGATTGTTTTTTGGGGGGGAAAAACATCAAAATTGTAGCTCAATTATGTGCGCTTTTATACTTAGACATCTACTTTGCAATCATATATTTTATTTTGCTGTCTATGTACAAACAGGATTCCAGGAAAAAGACTTAAGGGAACATTTTGTTAAATGACCTCAGCGACATCGGAGGAGAGGCTGAGACAGAACAAAAACACCAATAAATAAGAGTAGCAAGCTGTGGACGAAGCTGGCAGGATTAAACGGATTACTCGCTAAAGCTCGGTCCAACTGGTGCGTTGCTTTGTCAGAAAAAAGAGAATCAAAGTCTGTCCAGAAGTGGGACACGCTTCTGTGTTTAGCTGACTTTACTCCACGCTTTGAGGCTATTTGCTGGGGTGGATGTGGGTGAATCAAGTAAACAAATGTTATGGAGGTGTGCACAGGTGTGGGCGGGCAGGTGGGTACATCTGCAAGTACAAGACTAAAGAAACCAAACAAAGGATTTCTACCTACACTAAACAAATTTGATTCTTTAAAAGGAAACTTTTAGGTTAAATCTGCAAATGTTGGCAGCCCGGGATAAACAGTCGTGTTTTCACTATACGAGTTCTGGGAAATTTGTGGGAGGGAGGAAGGTGACAGGTCCTCTCAGCCATTGTGTCCAGTGGCGTAGGCAGAAACTAATTTTCGGGCGGGCCTAATAAAAAATGCAATTATCGCGCTTGTCTCATTGAAAATGAATGGAGGAGAGGCGATGTGTCGAGCCTATTAGACGTCAGCATATCGCATCGGTTACAGCAGCGAGTGATGTCACTGATCAGCACCAAGACGCGTCCACGGACGTTAAAGACATCAAAAGTTTTATTCCGTCAGAGTGGCTGTGGAAAGTAAAAAGTGCAGGTTTTTTACAACACACATTTTTCAGCGTTGGGAGTTTGGAAACGTTGATTTTTGAAGCAGCATGAATGTTTTTTTTATTCCGCTTTACCAGCAACTCTTTCCCTTTTACAAAGGTCGGTTGTTTTGGTGACGTCGGCCAATTTCCTTTCCTACCGAGTTACAACCAATCAGCTTGAGTTAATTACAAGTCCCGCCCAGCGTCTCTAATGGGCCATTTTCAACTACTTAACCCAGTTCAGGTACTGTTGGTCCCTGAAATGGCTCGGTAAATGATCCTGTTAGACCGGCTCGGTGAAATGGAGACACGCCTATACCACGAAGGTCCGGAAAAATTACCCAGACGTTCCGATAGTGGAAAAGGGTCTGTGTTGCACAAGTTCAGTTGAAATCATGCAGAATTGGTATGTATGACACAAACTTTGATAATTTATTCAAAGTGTCATGTCGCCATTTTTCTGTAATTTAACCTCTTTGTTTCACAGTTGAGTGAGAGGTGCACAAACGTTTCAAGGAAAGGGCCAAAACAGGAGGTAGAAGTTCTCGTGGGACACAAAAAGTTATTTTTTAATAAAAAAAAATTTCAAAAATTATTTTATGGTGTTTTTTTTATTTTTACTGCTCAAAAATAGGCTTCATATTAATAAAAATGAACATTTAAATGTTAAAAAAATGTGTGAATCTACAGCAACTGTCAGCTGGAGAGAGAATTCCTCAACAGAAATGCAGTTAGGGGGTCCGCTCATGGGACAGGCTCGGTTTACTGAAACAGGAAGTTGAACTCTTGGTTTCCTGTCAGAAACGGTGAATGTCACTTAAGATTTCTGACAGGATTTTAGTGTTAGTTACATTTTAAAATAATTGTCCAGAATTATTCTAACTTTTCCATTTTTTACGTCAACAAAAGCAAAACTTTCCCAAAAACAAACAAACTCTGGACCGGTGCAAAGGTGATGTTTGCACAATTGACCTTAAAGAAATGATTTGCATTGTTTCAGGTGGAGTTAGTTTGGTCAATGCTTTGCCTCAAACATCTCATTCAACAAGGAAAAATACACTTTAGCAATTTCCTCAGGCAGCATTTGTCTGGGAAGTCTGTTTTAGGAGCCCCGTGAGATTCCCCTGGAGGACATCAAGTCCACGCCTTCGTACTACGTGATGAACACAAATACCACCACAATAAATCGTAGGAACCACAGTAGGAGGCACCCAGTGACATCCTCTCTGTTCAAACGAGTCCATGTTGGAGTCACTCACAGTGATTGTGTGGGTGGGAAGCCCTGCAGCGAAGCACCAAACTCAGGGATGATTCAACCCTAACGGCACTTTCAGCAAGGAGGGGGAAACTCAGTCGAGTTCTGTCCTTGTTGCTCAGGAGTTCTGTCAGCTGTCGCCAGCCTGGTATGGGTTACCTGCCAAGTCATCAGTCACCAAAAGAAAAGAGCATGGCGCCGTGCAACGTGTCATTCGAGTGATATTGGGGCTGGGAGGGACAGCGACCGTCAGGCCGGAGCCTGGGGCGGTGTGGGAAGAGGTGTAAACTAAATCGTCATTACCTCCCTGCTGGTTGTTTCATCACCACACAGCCTCGCTCTCGGGGCAGACATCTTCGTCACTGCCTTTTCTGAACAACATCTCCCAGCATGGGCATGCTGTTATTTTTGGGCAGTGACAGAAGGGTATTCCATTTCCATACTGCACAAACAAAAACAAGTAGAACGAGGAGGAATAAACAAGTGGAACACAGAAAAAAGGGGGTTTCAGTATACGGGTGGAACCCGAAAAATTAGAATAGGGTGCAAAAGTTCAATTATTTCAGTAATTCAGGCGAAACTAAAATATGAGACGGACTCATTCCATGCAAAGCCAGATATTTCAGCCTTTAGTTGTTCTAATTGTGATGATTATGGTTTACAGCTGATGAAAACCCTACATTCAGAATCTCAGACAATTAGAATATTGTCACAAGTTAATCAGCCAAGTCATCCAGGACACCTGCAAAGGCTTCCTGAGCCTTTAGATGGTCTCTCAGTCTGAGCTGGATTACTGACATAAATGGACTTTTGCACCATCTTCTCATTTTTTCAGTTTCACCTGAATAATCAAAGCTCTAAAAGTTATTTTTTTCTTGTTTGCTTTAAAAAGCAAAGCACCTTTTTCCTCTAGATGATTAATAATTATTCATAAGAAGTAAACGACTTCCTGTAAATCGTTAAATCAGCTACACTTTCTGATTAAGCAGCTGCTTCAGCTCAAACTTCAACAGCCTTCCAGCTCTGCATGAATCAGTCTTTCATTCAGAAAAAAATAGAAAAACAGAAGAAAACCGACTGAAAGCTGATCACAAACCACATGCGTACACCAAATACAATCAGTTTGTGCATGCACGTGTATTTTTAATGATCTGTTCATGGAGAAAAGCCACATATGAAGATTTTGTAGTTTATAGTTCTACGTGTTTGTCATGTGGTGGAGGTTGTTGTAGGATGCAAATGATGCAATACAATCCAGGAGGCAGCCAGGTAAGGTTTCAAAAATGAAAAGTGTTCATTAAAGCCGTGGTCTGGAGCAGGAACAGGCAGCCAAAACCACGAGGAACCGACAAGGAGCTGGGAACATGATGGGTTTAAATACTGCTGAGGAGGTGAGTGAAGACAAGCAACAGGTGTGATGAGTACTGATGATAATAATGGACAGGTGTGATTAATTAGCTCTGGGGAAGGGAGGCAAAATACAAAGACACCAGGAGGAGAATGATTACACTAAAGCTAAAGACACAATGAATAAGATGAGTTCATGAATAATTTCAGCTAATCTAAATGCTAAATCTAAACCTAAATGCTAAGCATAAATGTTAAATCTAAATGTAAAAGTTAAATTTAAATCTAAATGTTAATTCTAAAGCTAAATGTTAAATCTAAACGTTAAATATAAATCTAAATGTTAAATATAAATCTACATCTAAATGTTAAGTCTAAATCTAAATTTAAATGTTAAATCTAAACTTAAATGTTTAATCTAAATCAGAAAGTTAAATATAAATGTTAAATCTAAATTCTAAATCTAAATTTATGAGCTAAATATAAAACAAATGTCTGCTAAATAATTTGCACCGGTAATTTACGCTTAGCATCCCATACCTCCCAGAAATTGGAGCTTCTCAGCTTCTAGCAGCCTGAGCGGGGGTGGGTGGGCGTGGCCAGCTCCAGCTTCTTTTCTTAATGTGACAGATCCATGAAACGGCTCATTCTGGAAGGTACTGAAAATGTCAAGATTAAAACTGCTGGAATCGTTTTATGTGAGAGGGATTTAGTGCAAAAAACTGTATAAACATGTTGCATATCGACCACAGAACTATTATAACTTAATTATAATATGTACCCTTAAAGTCAGTCGGTAAAGGTGGTCGTCTGACCATCTGACCGTTTTGCTTTTATCTGGAGGTTTTCCAAGCATGGATGACTGGGACCAGGAGGAAACTAGAACTCACCATATGGGATCCATCTGGAGGAGCTGGAGAGTCCCTATGGAGAAATATGTCTGGGTTACCTTCGTTACCCGTGGATAATGAGCAGAAAATAGATTATTAATATTCTCCCTGCATGGTTTCAATTAATCTTGTCATGATCTTGTTATAACGTGTTGTGGGAACAACCTGAGATGATTTTGTATGCAAAAATAGTCGGGTTTGGTGATTTCATTCAGCAGGCACAGCCCTGCTACATCATGTCTGTATTTTTAATTGGAGTCATTTTGTTCAAAAGGAGAGCTGTAAAGTTCAGCTTGACCCAAAGGCTGGTATACATATGGAAACTTCATTTTTTTGATGTCACTTTGCTCCACGATGACAAATCTCAGAGAAATCCTCTCTATCAGAGTTATTTTATTGAGAAAAGTTGTTTTTTTTTTCATCTGTTCCTGGATTTAGACCAAACATTTTACTTCTTTGTGACATCGAAAAGGATGATTCTGTGGTGGTTTAGATGTTTGATGTGATAAATATAATTTTCATTAATTGGAGATTGGCTTTTGGTAGGGTTAGGGTTAGGGTTAGGGTTAGGGTTGCTGCAGGATTAGGGTTAGGGTTGCTGCAGGGTTAGGGTTAGGGTTGCTGCAGGGTTAGGGTTAGGGTTGCTGCAGGGTTAGGGTTAGGGTTGCTGCAGGGTTAGGGTTAGGGTTGCTGCAGGGTTAGGGTTAGGGTTAGGGTTGCTGCAGGTCCACTAAAAATATACAAAAACAGTCTTGCTGTTTGTTGAAAGTTTGAGTGAAGACAATAAATATGAATATAACAGCAGCAGAGCTGCTTCGCTGTTTCTGGAGCTGCAGATACATAAACTCCTTGAAGAAGAACGCTTTTAGAGTCAAAAATGACACTAAAGAAGCATCCACCATGAAAAATAATCTAATATATCCCTTTTCATTGTTTCCACTTGTTCTCCTTCCCTTGTTTATAATAAATGCTGACTTTATTTTAGTGGAAAACTCCTAAACCATTATTTCAAATCCATTCGGTTTGATGTTCCAACCAGCAGAGAGCTGCGTTAGTGACTCTAATAGAGCAGGAGGTTGCAGAGTCTCTTGGGAGCAAACAGGAGAGTTTAATAAGAGCTTCCTGGTTGATTTAATCCTAAACATCTCAACACTTTCATTTAAATGAACTCCACCCCTGGAGCTGCTCATTTGTTTGATACAATCAGCCATTTCCGTAAGACCGAATCACCAAATCTCACCGTTGAAACTTCACACTTGGCCTAAAAGCATAAATTAAGACGGTGTTTCTGGCGAGTGTGGATTCTATTAAAAGTACCTTCCATTCTGAAGCTGAGAAGAGGATTTCAAGAAGCTTTCACGTCTAAAATCTTTAACAAACACGTGTTTTCTCCCACGTTTGCCTTTTTTTTCTCCCAACAGGAAGTTTTGTCGTCACATGGAGAAGTGTTATTCATGCAGCCATGTGCACTCGCAGGAAACGTCTCCTTTTCAAAAGAAACTTCTTGTTTTGTTTGCATCACCGTTGATGTCTTGATAGTTTTGTTGTTGTTTTGGGTTTTCAATAATCTCCGGCACCTGAAACAATTTATCTGGAAGTAGCAGCTTTCAGGGAACTCGTCTAGTTTTGAGAAATGAGAACGATTCAGCGCCGCTCTCTTTTTTTCTCTCTCTCTCTCTCTCTCTCTTACACACACACACACACACACTGTTCCAGCAGGAACAAGGTTTGTTTTTACTTCCAAATATGGCCATTTTAAGTGAAGGCGGAACATTATGGAGCCTTGATTCCAGGTAAGTCAGTTCACTGTAAACAAACTGATTTTGATGCAGTAAATGTGGTAAACAGGTAAAAGTGTGCCCATCCTTCACTGTCCGTCAAACTGCCAACAGTCTCCTACAACATGAGCCAAAACACCGACAGGTGAAGTGAATAAAAGCTTTCTTTTCTGCAGTGGAATCTGTCAAACGTGATTCTTTACAGCAGGAGAACAGATGGTTGCTCACTTAAAGCAGGAAAAATCCATTTCCACCCACTAAATAAAATTCTGACTAATTTTTTTAGTTATTCCCACAGCGTGTGGGTTTTTCTTCCCCTAAAAGTACAAAACAAATGGAAATGAGCTGAAATAGATTTGCAGAAGCAGACATTGACCCCTTCTTTCCACTGGATGTGAAAACGGCGTGTAACATAATAACAGCGTTTTACCCACGATTTGGGTGCGAAACACACACAGTTGATCCTGTGAGGTCACAAAATCACGTGAGAATTGCAACACCACGTGAGATTTTACAAGTTAAAAGCAAGGAGAAAGACAGCTGCATTTATCCAAAAAGGACTGTGGCTTCGGCTACGGGGAAAATGACGTACATTTAGCTGCACGTGACTTTTATTTTGAAAGTTTCCGGATATTTTACACTGCTTTTGTCTTAGACTTCCTGTCTGGCCCGATCTAAACTGCAGAGTTTGATGTGTTTTGGAAGCATAGCGTGTAAGAAATAGACTCGAACTGTAATAATAGCGTCACTTTGTTTCTGGGACGCGTCCAAAACGTTACACTTTGCTGCCATTGGAAAGGAACTCATCCACTTTAACGGCGGCTAACTGCAGCGTAGTATGTTTCACGGTTGTTTCACGCCGCTTTCACAACCAGTGGAAAGAAGGGGTAATAAATAATTTAAAAATTGGCATACAGAAATGTTTTAGAAGTTACGAAGATGACGAAGCACGGAACAGATTGTAACAAAACGTTCAGAAAGTAAACATCATGTGCACGTCTACAGCTGACTCAAGACGACCTCCACATCTAGTCACCTTGACAAAAATGGCTTTTAACTTAGGTCAGTTTCACAGAATTGACCAAAAAGATCAAACAGATATGAGCTGAGTTATTTACAACATGCTCTTGCTAGCATGTTGCAGAAAGCCTTGCAACATTGTTTGATATTGTGCACAATGATACTGATCAAGATGTTATCAAAGTGGCTGTGACTCCATCATTTCCCAACATAGAGTGTTCTAGATCCTGGTGTGAAAGACAGGAAAATGGAATGCTCCGCCTTTAATCATCAGTGAGCAGCTCAGACCAGGTTAACACAGCAAGTCTCCCTTTCCGCCAATCTTAAGGATGCCCTAGATTACCATAACATCTCTAAAGATAATCTCATCAAATATTCCTGCCATGTGTGGTGTGTTAAGAGTGCTACGGTCTTCTTGGAAGCATGTCAGAACTCGAGGATTTTCAATACGTTGGATTAAGCTGAAAGTGAGGTGACGGAAGCTTATTGCACACTCCTCTGCCATGTTGGTTTACGTCAAAGTCACATTTGATCTCGAGAGGTTTTGTGAGATTTCCCATCTGGCCAGGGAATGTCCGAGAGTGAAATTGGTTTGGTGAGCAGTGTGTAGTTTTCGTCGTGTGGCCATAATCACCACGTGATTCTTAAATCCTGGCACGTGAACCAGGCCTAAGTTTTCTGATGCAATTGGATTTATTAGGGGAACTCTAACCAATCAGAAAACCAAAAATGGTAATCATGATGCAATGTGAATCCAAAGATGTAGAAACGTGTTGTTTGAGACCAGAATGTCTACTAATTGAAGTAAACTAAATAACTAAATAAGTGGAAACTACTTCACTTTACTTCAGTTTTTAATCGATAAACTGACAAAAAAAGATTAGAACCAATCCACCCGAGCAGCAGAAGGTACGACAACAGAACACATCTGCCACAGTTAAAGACAGAAATGAATCATTTAGTCTTCATCTGTGAGTTTAGCAAAGAAAATCATGACATAATCAGATGTTTAAACGCCATTTTTGTCAGATTGAAGATTAAAAAAGTTTCAGGTTCTAGTTGTTAAAGTTGACGCTCAGCTGGAACACTTGCCAGCATCAAAGGTGCTGCAGTGACAGTAATGCACTACTCAACACTATTAAGCCAGAAATGGGTCAAATAACCTCAAACGACCTTCTGAGTTGTCCAAGTCGTTCCTGGGAAAGGCGGTTATTTTCTGGCTCTGTCCTGATTTCACCTGAAACGTTTTGTCTTTTTGGTCGTTTTTTCTCATCCTTAAGCTGTCAGGGTTCAAGTGTGGAGCTTTACCTTGTTCTGCTGATATTACAAATATTAGTTATGAAATTTGTTGGATTCAGATTTTACTTTGATGTCTTTCATGCATTCATCAGCCTATGAATGAATGTTTCTTAAGCTGCACCTTCTGCACTGTAACTGCTCACCCTTTATCTTTAATCTGATTCTTAAATCAGAATTTAATTTGTTCTAAGTTTATTTGCGTATTTTAATTGTGCTGTCGTGTTGATTTTAATGTTCTTGCTACTGGAAAGCACATTGAGTTGCCTCTGTGTAAATGTGCTATACAATTGCTGCTTCTTCACTCTTCTTCTTTCCTCTTTTTCTTCTCGCTCCTTGTCCTGCAGGTGGGTCATCGGGTCGGTTAGTCGGGTCACATCTGTAATTGATCTGCTCATCACGCTGTGCCGTTTATCTAACTTCCTGTTGAGTCATCTCTTGAACATCCAGGTCAGTTCTTTGCTTTTTGTCACCTGTTCCTGTTTCTTCTGAACGTTTGAGGATGACCTAGTGATTGATCAAGTTCCTTCCCAACCTTATTCCCAGCCAGCACACATAGGTGGGCCCCATATGGAATCTATATGGGCAAGCTGTATGGGTCCCAACAGGATTTGTCTGCGGGTTCCACGGTGGCCCCATGGGAATTTGCCCAGAAATATTTTTGCCCACATAGATTTTAACGGGCCCTACATGGGTTTTTAGAGGGAAACAGCAAACAAACCCTATTGGGACCCATATGGGTTGCCCATATAGATCCCATATGGGGCCCACTTATGTGTGCTGGCTGGGATTTTTGTGAATTTACTCTCTAAAAAATTCTGCATGATGCAGCTCAGGTGCTGCTTCCATGCCAACTTCAGTTAAATATTACACATTTTTTAACTCCTTGTGACATTTATGTGATTTGTTTGAGTTTTGCTCAGATTTTTATATTTTTATGTGTGGTTTTGTTTAATTTTCTCTGTGTTGTTTCTTCTTTATTAGTTTCATTTACTGCATTTGGTTAAAGATAATTACCACCATTAAAAATCCATCGTTTCACTTGTTATTCACTCAATTCCCCATAATTCAGCTGGTATTTATACATCTTTACCTTCTCAAAAAGTGTTTTCTATTCATGTCAACTTTATTTTATTTTATCTTTCATTTTTTATGTCTCTTTTATCACACACACACACACACACACACACACACACACACACACACACACACACACACACACACACACACACACACACACATTTTTCCTTTATGGTGTCCAGCACCCTTCAACCTTTGCTGAGCTCCAAAGAGCTTGCTGTAATGGTTTTTCCCCTTCAGCCAATCAGACACAATCACACTCTAGCGGCAGAAGAGCTGCCGATCAAGGTGCTCATCTACCATTAGGGGCCAGCGTCAAACATTTTCTCCATAGAACCAATCGGCACAAGCAGAGCGACCAGAGATTGTAAAAAGCATTTCATAACTCACAGAACAAAAGAAATTTTAAAAATCATCTGATATTTGCAGCTCGAAAACAAAAGTCAGTAAAGTTTAGCAATAATTTTAGTTATTTTGGATAAACTATGTATTCATTTAAAAGGCTTGCATTCCTTTTAGGGTCTGAAATCCTTCAAATCTCAAGAGAAGCTAAATAAAATATTTCCTGCAATAAAATGACGGTTCTGAGGTTGTGGTTTTGTAAATTGAAACCGCAGAAGGCTGGGTATGCACGTCTCCTTTTGGATCTCCTGGGTACCAGCTGCTTTACAGAGACTGAATTAACTTTTAATTTAACTCTTGTTTGCTTGTGCAGGAACTGACATTGTAGTCATGTCTGCAGCTCTGGTAATTAAATACAAAGCTGATTTCTTGGGGTGCTCCAAACCCTGTTGAGCCTGTTGGAGATAATCCGGCTTAAAAACCCAATTTAATCTGGAATGGGTGCAATTCCTGTTTGGAAAGTGGCCCAAATTATTTGGAAGAAGAAAATAGGAGGCCTGGGTTTCTGTTTGCTATATGAAATCTCTCTCTCTCTCTCTCTCTCTCTCTCTCTCTCTCTCTCTCTCTCTCTCTCTCTCTCTCTCTCTCTCTCTCTCTCTCTCTCCTGTTTGTTTCTATGACCTTAACCCTTATATTCCTTTAATTTGTATAGCGTTTTTACTCCTAGTGCACAAAAAAGTGCACAAAGGCTAAAGGTGTACTAGAAAGAGTTTTAGTGTTATGATTTTATGATTGGAAACTGTTCTTTGAGCATCTCTATAGCAGATGAAACTATTGGGGCTCACAATGACCCAGGAGCCCTGATAAATGGCAAAACACAACCCCATAATAAAATCCCACAATGGAAGGACTAGTTTGCCCCGCCCACCTGTGCAGGGCATGAATATTAATTGAGCTGCGTGCTGATTGGCTGGTTTGGGTGGCAGGCGACGAACAAGAAGTGAGTGTCTGGCCGACGTTGGGGTGGGGTGGTTGTGGATAAATGTGGAAGAGGACAAAGAACGCAAGCTGTGTTTCTATCTGGCATTCATTCAAAGTCTGGATATTCCAGCACATCCTGGAACATGAGTGGTGCTCCAACAATCTTCAACAATCTTATTTGTCGTTTCCTTCTCATCCAACTAGGATGTTAGTAACTCTGGTTGTCATTAGCAGTAGCTTGGGCTAGCGTTAGCAGTAGCTTGGGCTAGCATTAGCAGTAGCTTGGGCTAGCATTAGCAGTAGCTTGGGCTAGCGTTAGCAGTAGCTTGGGCTAGCGTTAGCAGTAGCTTGGGCTAGCATTTATATGTGGTTAGTCATTACCGCTACCAATGATTATAAATTGCTGACATTGAAGTGGGTTGGTATGCTAATTTAAGGTTGTGTGTAAAAGCTAATGATGGTTTCTCAGAACAAACCATTTCTCCGCAGCCAGTACAACCACAGACATCATATCCGTAGACGCCCTGTGGACTGGCGCTGCCTATTGGAGCACCCGTAGGGGCTGGTCGCCATCTTGGATGGGTCTCCATTCGCCCCCAGTGCATTTATTTCTACTGAGGAAGGTGCTTACACAACTAAAAAATACATTTTATTATGCTTTTTCACAAAATCAGACATGTGGTATGGTATGATAGTTAAAAATATAATAAAATAAAATAAATTTCTAGCCAACAGGTAGGCTAGAAAAGTCCCAGAAAAGTTCCACGTGATCTGTTTTCAAAAGTGCATCAGTTGTTTCAATCGTAGGCTGTAGAAAAAAACGGGCATAGTTGCTCACCCTGCGTTCACTCCAGTTGGGTTTGGAGAGCGAGGAACCCATCCAATATGGCGCTGTTCCGCTCTCCAGCGCCCAATGGGGCATCTACTTGTTCATGTCTATGATTACAACATACTAATTTATATAGGAAAGCAGGTCGTATTTGACACCCCTAGCTGCCTTTATTCAACAAGGTAAACGTGGTTTTAAATTCTAGCCTCTTGAACATCTCAACACTTGCACCTGCAACTGATACCAAATATTTTTGCATTTTATTTTAAGAAGTACACAATTCTGCAGATTTGACCCAGAAAACAGCTTTCATTCAGTGTCTAGATGATTATATCTGATTCAGCTACCTGTTCGTATGTTTTTGCTGCATTGATACAAGTGTCTCCTCCTCACTCAGGAGCTGCTGCTGCTGTCTGCTTCAATGCTGGTTGTCACGGCAGCGGCTCACCTCTGCTGCTTGTATGTCTGCTTATTAGAAAGCATTAGAATCAGAGGACTTGCACAAACTGGGGCAAACCTGCAGAGACACCTCACAGATGGAAAAAACAAGTGTTATTCTGCCATCATATCCTGCACAATAGACACGAGAAACAAAATATTCCTCACACGTACGGTCATTAGCAAAGGTTTCGTGGAAAACACTGAGTGTGAAGAGGAAACACTGCTGGGATGGAACACCTTGAGCTACTCTGTGTATGTGCCGACCTGTGTGTGGATTCTAGGCCGTCTTCGTGAGAGCTAGTCTGACATTTAGGAGTCCAAAATAACTATAATTTTACACACAATGTAACAAATCCCTGCTTGTGTCCTAAGTTTGGTTAAGAGTTGCAAGATCTAACTTTAGGGTCACAATGAGTAAAGGAATAAGGTATGATGTTACATTAAAACGCATGTTCATTTCTGGTCAGTTTTCATGTGTCTTATTTCATTGATTTTCTTCACATGTGCAAAATAATAAAAATACAAAGTCAAAATGTTTGGTTTTCCTTTGTTTTTGTCCAATCCTGGTCCTCGAGGACCGCCATCCGGAATCATTTAGATCAGGGGTAGGGAACCTTGGTCCTGGAGAGCTGCTATCCAGCATGTTTGAGAGGTTTCCCTGCTTCAACCCCAGCCAGCACACATGAGTGGGCCCCATATGGGATCTATATGGGCAAGCTATATGGGTCCCAACAGGGTTTGTCCGCAGTTTCCACGGTGGCCCCACAGGGGTTTGCCAGTGTATGAGTCAAACCCTCTAAAAACCCATGTGGGGCCCATTAAAATCTATGTGGGCAAAAATCTCTCTGGGCAATCCCCCATGAGGCCACCATGGAAACCACGGACAAACCCTGTTGGAACCCATATGGTTTGCCCATATAGATCCCATATGGGGCCCACCTACGTGTGCTGGCTGGGAACACACCTGATTTTAATCAGCAGGTAATTAACCGGCTTCTGCAGAGCCTGATGAGCTGCTGCACAGGTGAATCAACTGTGTTGAAGCAGGGAAACAACTAAAACATGCTGGATAGCGGCTCTCCAGGACCTGGGTTCCCTACCCCTGAATCACATGTTTTTCTGATCCAACACACCTGATTTAGTAGTTGAATTATCTCCTCATGTTGTCCTCACGTTCTGCAGGACTGGACACCACCACCTTCAGATGTTCAGAGAGTTAAAACACTAAGATTGAGAGAAATTTGCTGCGACAAACAAACTAAACAACTAGATCGAGGAGAGCGGGATGCAGATTGAAGATGTATGTTTTAATAAACTCAAATGCAGATATCCAGAGGAGTAAGCTTTAAAAAGACTGGAACAGGAACTACCTGGAGAATCTGAGTATGTGCTCATGGGAGGGATTACCCGAATAGGGAGTGCTGGTTACTGCTGGTTGCTACCAGGAACCAGGTGGTGTTAAAGAAGCTGGAATCAGAGAAATGAGTTAAAACGGACAGAGAAAACCCAAGAATCCGACCGATCAATCCAAAATGAACAAGCCCAAACTTCCTTTGTTACAATTTACAAAAAGTCATCATCACACACTGGTGAAATTATATCTCTGCATGTGACCCATCCCCATGGTGGGGAGCGGTGAGCTGCAGCTGTGGCCGCGCTCGGGAACTATTTGGTGGTTTAACCCCCCAATCCAACCCCTTAGTGCTGAGTGTCAAGCGAGGAGGCATTGGGTCCCATTTTTTCAAAGTCTTTGGTATGACCCGACCAGGACTCGAACCCTGATCTCCCAGCCCCGGGGCGGACACTCTACCACTACGCCACCGGAGCTGGTAAAGAACCAATAATCCAAGGTTAGCTAATTAAAACATTCCAGGTCTCACATTTTCCCTTTAGATAGGAAATCTGTGGGCTGCAGAACATCTTAAGAAAGTTAACAGAAGTAATTTAGGTCATAAAAAGTTCTCAGGAGCATATCTCTGCTCTTAGACATAGATTGTTTTTGTTTTTTTTATTTGTGGGCAAAAAGATTATATTTAAAGCAAAGAGCGTCGTGACCTTTGTGCTAATTTATTTTCTGCTATGAATCAAATCCACAAAAATACCACGAAAGCTTTTGCGTATGTGATGCTACTGTGGAGGAAATCTATTTGGGTCCACTCAGTTGAGCAAAAATTTCAATTGTCTGGTCATATCTACCTATCAAAACTCTGTGCAGCCTTGAGTCGAGACATAGTTCAAGTCCTCGATGTTCCAGGATGTGCTGTGAGGGGAAGGTTGATTCATGCAGATTTTTTAGAAATGCAAACTGCAGATGTGTGCATCGTTAAGAGAAATAGACCAAAAATGTCACATGTGATGCATCTTTTCTCTAAAGCTTGATTCACTGAGCATGCTTTCTTATTGGACAGAAACACTTTGAAATCTGACATAATTTTTGTTCTGATGATGAAGAAACCCTCGCACTCAAATGAAAAGACCTTGCTCTGAGAATAATGCAGAAGAAAAGGGACACGGCAGAAAAGAGCTCATCATGTTGTCTCTGCATCGCCTGTTCCTCTCCGCTAGACAAGAGCAGAAAAATGAAGTTCCGGGAAGCCCAAATATGGTCAGGCAACGATGAGGTGTGCAACAGATGAGTCATGCTGCAGACTCCCACTCTCCCTGAGCAGCACATGTGTGCAAGACAGAGATGGAGGGTTTCAAGGGAGAGACTAAAGAAGAAAAAAGTGCTGCAAAACCTTTGTAAAGCAAATGTTAAAACCAAGTAATGGAGTTCACATTGTGACTGCCACACATTTCCTCAGAGGTAATAATGAGAGAAGAGGACAACAGCGATGACTGGGTATTACTCTGGTCTCTGCACTCTGTGATAAAAGCTCTTTTCCTATTTGGAAAACCTCTTTGCAGCGTTTCACCTGCAGCCAGCAGCTTTGCACAGAAGCACCGCCGGACATGAGAGCGTCATTAGTGCATGCTAAGTCAAAGTGCTGGCACTAATTGTGTGCACAGAGCGAGGTACATATTTCAGGTGCATTTTTGCATTTTTATCGTGGTTTTCACAAATGTCTTTGTATGCACGAGAAAAATGACAATCGTTATTTTCAACGCAGTGGGATTATTGAGATGCTTCCTGCAAAAAATGTGCTGCAGAAATGATAAAAGCAAAGAAAATCGTTCGTTATTGCTGCAAAACATTTACTTAAACTAAAGCATTTGACCTGAGTGGATCAAACAGAGGAAGGTTTATTTTTTCTTTAATTAAAACGAAACATCTGTGTTCCATGAGTTTCTAAATGTGATGCACTAATACCCAAATCATGACATTTTTACTCTTTCTTGAATAGATATGCATATTTTAAAACAATTTTCACATTAAACTCTTTGGAAAAGAAACATATGAGCGCTGAATAGTCACGCTGCCTAAGTTCTGGAGATGGAGATTAAAACTGTATTGACAGAGATTGAGTAAACGTCGTTTTTTATCATTCTGGAGCAAATCCAGCATGCTCAAATGAACACTGTCAGAGTTGATTTCAACACTTTTAAAGTGTCTACATGGGTCCACACCAGAAAGAGTTCTTTTTGGAGAGTTGGTACTTTAACTCTGATTTAGTGTCATAAACCAACTCTTCTGGAGTTGACCACTTAATATAGGAACTCTTAACACTAGTGTCTGTGAATGGACTCTGCAGAGTTCAGAGTTAGCTTTTCAGGAGTTATTTTGTCCAAAATGACTCCTACAGAGTTGATTAGCAAACCCTCTCATGTCAGTGTTACATAGCAACTATTTAACTCTTTTAGTGTTAAATTGGACCAACACCCCAGATAAAAACCATGAAGCATACTTTGGCTAATAGGAGCCTGATTTTTTATTAAAGCATCAGTTCATTTAATTTTTCACAACAATTGAAAAAAATGCGTTGATTCACTTTCATACCTCATGACGAAGCTTTCTGAGTTGTGCAACATGACTTCTAGCATCATGGCAACACTAGCACACTTTCTCTGTTTTATTATTAAATAAATAATTGAATATCTCTTTTAAAATGTAATGGTGCACAGTGCCATAGTTGTGCATCATTTTGGTCTGAGAAAAACGGATTTATTTCTGAATTCTGCAACGACTTGGGTCCATGTTGGTTTTTGCTTTTGGGTTTTATAACTTTAATTTTTTTTCTAGCATTTTGGTTTTCAGAATCACCGTTTTCAAAGTTTTATTTAGTTCACTGGTTTCTCTGTGGTTGGTCTCCTGGTTTTTTTGATCCTCACACCTGTTTCTCATCAGCTCACCTGGTCCTCGTTTGGTAGTCTGGTTCCTGTCGTGTCCTGTGTTCAACATTGTGGTTTTGATGCCTTGTTGCCCTGAATTTCATCACAATGACAGATTTATTCAAGTTATAATAAAGTTTATTGTTTTAAAAATCCCATTCTGAGCCCAAATATCTCCTATTTCTGCAGAATGACGTTGTCATCACTTGTCTCTAACATGCCTGCTATTACACAAAGGATATGTGTAAATAGGGTATATTTTTATCTTCACGTTACCTTTTCGGCTCTAATTCAACTCATTCTAAAAGCTATCCACCCGCAGAACGAATAAAAGCTGTGATATCACTTCTTTTCTTGGTGTTTGTCTGCGGGGAGACGGCCAAAACACGAGATGCTTCGCCAGTTTCCGTGTCATTCCATTCATGTTGCACATAGAAACCTGTGATTATATTTAGCTGATTGCTCTTTATTTATACGACATTAAAATAGATTAAATCCACTCTCATGAGGAAACGCCGCAAAAAATGGAGAATTTTGTTTATTTTTTACGTCAGAGTCATGTTAAAATCAAATTACGAGTGTTGAAAATATTAGTTTTGTGTCTATTTTTGCTTTTCTTTCCATTTCATTTATTTTTAATGTGGTTTTCCTTGTGCATACCAGTCAAGCTCACTCTGCTTGAGTTTCATTTTTGGAAGCAACATTTAATTTTCCTCTGCTGGTAACATTTTCCCGTTTTTTTCATTTTCATTTTTCATCTTCTTGTCTTGTTCAGGTTGTACCAGAACATTTTTATGAGAAGGAGATACAAGCAGACCTTTAAATGACTCATAGAGAGTGATCTTTACAAAATGGGTTCAAAAACTCTTCAGTGGAAAGAAAAATCCATAAACCCTCGTTTGAAAAAGGCAAGAACAACACGGCCTTTAAGGATCGCGCTGCACCTTTGGGGAATAAATCAACCCAAAGAAAATCAAGGCAAAGAGGGATGATCGACTGATTAGTTGATAAACATGAACGTAAGCAAAAACTACAGCAGGAAGTAAATCCTCAACACATAAAAACTAGACTTTTAAACTATATTCCATTCCAGATTTATTTCCTCAGTATTTAGAATAAAAGAAAACTAAATCTTTCAATGTCGAGTTGGCTTTTACCGACTGATGTCACCGCTTCATTAAACTGAACGAGGAAGCCGTCAGCACCAAGGACAGCTCTGCTCTCTCGGCTCGCTCAGGGATTCACCGCACTACTCATCCACAGGTAACACCATGTATGTCTTTCCTGCAGCTGAGCCGCCCCTCTCAGAGAGAACCTGCTCAGGAGAGGCCTTCCTCTGGCACTCAGAGCTGTGAAACCACGGTGAGTCACTCTGCAACATGCCCACAGATCTCTCTCTCTCTATCTTGTATTTATTCAATTCTCACCACCTGCCCTATCAGCGCCTAATGAATCGGGGTCCTTTCATGAGCACTGATGATGACTAAGAACAGTTCTGTTTGTCCTCTTTGCTCACTCTTGTTGTCGCTGGAAGTGATAAACAGCAGGGAAGCCTCCTCTAGACCTCGCCGGATGTTTTCATCTTCACAAGTCACGTATCTCTCCTATCAACGTGAAGCAAAATGGACACTTTGATAAATAGGCTGAAGCAAACATGGACCACTGACCTCAGTGTGACCCAAAACAGCTAAAAGGATGAGATTTAATTCTGCTCTGCAGGATGTTGGGGTAAAAATTCTATTTCCTGTCTTAAGTCAAGTGGGAAAATGTGTTTCCTTCTTTCATCCCAGTGACCAAATTGATCAGCGATACAAGTGTGCTGCTGTCGTGGATGCCCACAACTACAGCTGCAAACGGAAATTGGGGACTGCAAGAGCTTATGACCGACTGATGAGCTCAGTGGGATATCGATAGGACCAAACTCTGCTTTGTGACTGTTTTGCTGCGTGTGCATCGTCTGATTGTGTGGTCCTTTAAAACTCTCTGATAAACACTGAATAAATACACGAATGGCTTGCCATAGACAAGTGTGCCACTTGACACATCAGTGTCTCATTAGCATCTTACATAAACAAGTCAAAAGCATTTCAACGGTGAAGACGTTGTGGTTTAATAGATACAATTTGAAGTCTTGCTCATCAGCTAGCATGTCCTTTTGATTGTCATTAGATGATAAACAGTCTGAAAGTCACAAATACATTTCTAGTCTTTCCACTTAAGTCTCAAGTCAAATAAAGTTGTAAGGTATGCTAGTCTCAAGTCAAGTCCTGAGACATCCAAGTTTCGAGTCAAGTTTGAAGATATGAAAGTCTAGAGTCAAGTTCTAAGACAAGCATGTCTCGAGTCAATTCATAAGACATGCAAGTCTCAAGTCAATTCATATGACATGCAAGCCAAGTCAAGTTATAAGACATCCAGGTTTCGAGTCAAGTTTGAAGATATGAAAGTCTAGAGTCAAGTTCTAAGACAAGCAAGTCTCGAGTCAATTCATAAGACATGCAAGTCAAGTCAAGTTATGAGACAAGCATGTCTCAAGTCAATTCATAAGACATGCAAGTCTCAAGTCAATTCATATGACATGCAAGTCTCAAGTCAATTCATATGACATGTAAGCCAAGTCAAGTTATAAGACAAGCAAGTTTCGAGTCAAGTTTGAAGATATGAAAGTCTAGAGTCAAGTTATGAGACAAGCAAATCTTGAGTAAGTCAACTTTGAAGATATCAAAGTCTTGAGTAACGTCACAAGACATGCACATCTTGAGTCAAGTTATAAGACATGCAAGTCAAGTTTTAAGATTTTCAAGTCTTGAATCAAGTCCAAAAATATGCAAGTCCTAAATAAGTAAAGTTTTACTCATAGTAATAATAAGTAACATGAATGCTTCTTAAAAGGCAACTGTTATTTGACTAAATGACCAGTGAGAAGTGCAGATGTTGTGGTTTCCAGTAAATGCAGATTTTGTGTTCACTCTGTGTAACATAAACTATTTTCAAGTCTACAGACTCAAGTTAAAGTGAAAGATTGAGTTACTGGTTTTACCATCTGAGCCAAATCCCGAGTCTTCCTTAAAGACTCGAGTCCACAGCGCTGCTTACGAGCTCTCCTGTCAATCAGTTTAGTCCAGAGAATAAAAATGCTGCACTAAAAGTGAATCACATCGGTCAACTAGTAGGACATAAGTGCAAAAGTGG
This sequence comes from Aphyosemion australe, assembly GCA_006937985.1. Lineage (NCBI taxonomy): Eukaryota > Metazoa > Chordata > Actinopteri > Cyprinodontiformes > Nothobranchiidae > Aphyosemion > Aphyosemion australe. The sequence continues at coordinate 465,613 of SSNS01000104.1, read as the reverse complement.
TACTATAAGTGCTGTAATGTACCAAACTAGTGTAGTTTATGAAAATAAAAAGACACTTGATGCAAAGGATATTGAATATATACAACATTCTTGCCATATTATGCTTTCCTGTCCAGTATATATGGTCATAAATAATTATACTCTCCCTTTCATTAAAGTTTTGTCTTTTTAATCAAACTTTTTAGAGGAACACAACATTTTTATGCAAGGTTTTCTTTAAAACAGGGCAAAATTGCACAAAACAAGCTAACAATCCCTCCTTAACCTTAATGGTCCATTATATACAATGACTTGGTATTGTCTGGCTTTTTCACCTGATGTGTTTTTCTGTAATGACCACACGACTCACGGTGGAGGTGACCAAATCAAACTGATGCCTCCAAAACATTATGTAACGGAGCACAACCAGAAAACAACAAGGCACATTTTTCTCTGCTGCTTTTTTATCTCAGCACCAGGAACGGCGTCTGTGTCCCTAGCAGATACACAGCAAAGCTGACAGCTCTATAAGCTGCAGGTGAAGCAGCACGTTAGCTCACCGGCTGCCTGCTGTCAATGTAAGGATTTATTCAGGGGTGAATTACAAGGAAAAATAAGCAGATGTGGTTTTTAAATGGGTCTCCTCGCTGCCAGCTGAGCCTCTTCCTGTCTTGTAAATGAGTTTTTAACGTATAAACAGGAAAACAGCTTAGAGCAAAAACAATAAGAGAAGGAAAAAGCCTGTGGCTGGCTCTGGAGTAACTCCTCTTCGTTTAAAGGGTAAATATGTACCAACTTTACACAAATAAAACGCTGCATAAATGTTAGTCGTATCTTCAGGGTATTTAACACATTGCATCATCCATTATCTACACATGTAAGAGCAGGTTATTACAGTTGGACAGCCTCTTTCAGCAGGGCTCTTATCTTGGCCTGAAGGGAGAGGAGGGCAGCTCGTTCCTCCAGTAATGCTGAATCTGTTACTGAGAGTCCAACACAGGAAGGATGGTAGCTGGGAGTCAGCTCAGGAAAACTGAAAGGAAAAGGTCGGAAGTCCTAGCATTATGGCACCAAGTTTGTCACGTTTCAGTCATTTTTGATTAATACTGACCAACAAACATGTCTCATGTATAAAACATGTTTGATGTTATTTTTAATTCATCACGAGGGTTCGGAGGAAGAACGCACCACCCACGTTCGCCTTACGAACACTGGTGGCAGTAACAGACAGGAGCCGTATCATTCTGTATTAGCTCGTGAGTTGCCGAGGCAACCGGCGTCGAGTCAGCCAGAGGCATGGCCGAGGCTCGCCTACAGTGCGGTGCAGCCACGTGAGAAATACATGATGACGTCACAAATCACTTCTGAGCCAATCACAATGAGTCATTCAAATTGAAATGTAGAGCAGAGTTTTCACCTGGAGAGGGCGCCACACTGACGGGATATTTTTTAAAAGATGCCAAAATAATGACTACACATGTCTACAGCACTATTAGACACTCATTTATACAGTTTATTAGCAGAAAGCTTGAGTTGGAGCGGACTTACTCTTTAAGTAAAAATATTAAAGTATGTATTTTCAAATGTACTGTAAGTAAAAAAGTAAAAGTATTCAACTAACTTTTAACTTTTGGAACTGCAGTCAGCTAAAACAGGCGCACCAGAGCTATTTTCCCCAGATTATGATTTGCAAAGGTAGCCAGCGCACATAGGTGGGCCCCATATGGGATCTATATGGGCAAGCCATATGGGTCCCAACAGGGTTTTTCCACGGTGGCCCCATGGGGGTTTGCCCAGACATTTTTGCCCATATAGGCCCTACATGGGTTTTCAGAGGGCTTGACTCAAACATGGGCAAACCTCTGTGGGGCCACCATGGAAACCACGGACAAACCCTGTTGGGACCCATATGGCTTGCCCATACAGATCCCATATGGGGCCCACCTTTGTGTGCTGGCTGGGTTATTCCTACTAGAGACCGCTGCAAATGTATTAAAAATATGAGTGAAGGACCTCCTTAAAATGTAGTGGAGTAAAAGTAAAAAGCTACACTCAAGAAAATTACTTAACAGATACAGAAAATTGTACTCAAGTACAGTAACGATGTACCTGTTACATTCCATTACTATACCCAACAGAAATTGTGAAATACTTCATAAAACACTTGAATAAAAATATTTCTGTGCATACTCATAAAACCCAAAAAGCAAAACAAAAACTACACTGTGAGAAATAACTTATGTCAACTGGTTCCACTAAACCTAGTTGCTTATATGTAAAGAGTACTACACATTTACTTTTAAGATACCAATGTATACGACTCTTTACATTTAATGTTTGCACCAGTTGACTTAACTGGTTAAGTAAATTCAACACTTCCTTTTTTCCAGTGTATGCATGCTAAAACTGCTGAATCGTCTCTTTCATGGGTGCACAAACCACATGTGTATCAGAATTATGCATTTTATCATTTTATTAGGACACTCGTCAGGCATCAGTAAATTATTAAAGGATATTTTTTATTAACAACACAACGCCATTTCAAATTTCACGTCTTATTTTTATCAGCAGCTCCATTATTAAGGGTTTAAGAAACCGCGTGTTGTCTGATTATCACCCAGCATGCTCCCCTTTCATTAGTCCAGTTTTATTCAACAGTTTTTATCCTGGATGTGACTTGTTTTTTTCTATTATTATTATTATTAATCACGTGACTCAGGTGCATTTAAGAAAGGATGAAGTGCTGCAGTTTATCTTCACTGTACAGTCAGGAAGACGTAAACCCATTTAGCAGAGTGGCGTTTCGCCCGCTTTGTGAGCAGTCATTTGCAGACACGGACGTCGTAATTGGCTTTGGACTGGCTCCAGCTCTGTTTTCTTTGTGGCTGTGCCTGCCCTACTTCAGCTCTGTGCCGATGGAAACGAAAAGACTTGTAGTGACAGGAAACTGCCAACTGATCCATGAAAATAATGTTTAAATGCATTAAAGTATCAGCTTCTCGTGCTCTGAATCGAACTGTGGCAATGAAACTACAGGGACCGGCTTTGCAGAATCTCAATCAGTTTCATTATGCAAGCACCTGTTGAATGCAAAGGGATGCTCCTCTGTGGATTGATGGGCATTAATGCAAATCTAGTATGAAATCATCATAGATAAGACACATTATTCACAAACTGCAGGGAAAACAGCCACATGAGCCGTCAAGCACTTGCAGCAGAGACACTTTTGGTCAAAATTGAGCAAAATTCTGCAGCATTTATGCAAATTGCAATTCTGAAAGCAACCATCTCTGCAGAGTGGTTTTCTTCAGTGTGCAAAACGTCTTGTTTATTATTTATTTTCAGTTTTTTTATAAAGGAATCAGAATTGCTTTATGTGTTGTTCAGATTGGAGCATTGCACTGGCTCTGCCTGCAGCTGAATCTGAAAACAGCGCCATCTAGGGTTCACAACACGCCATGGCTACAATCCTCACAGCAGATGGAAGAAGAATCTGAGGAAATAATCTTCATTGTGATGAATTTTAGCGGGTTTGTTTCAGAAATTATGAGCTAAAAAGGCTGCAGAAACCACTCAAATGAAGCCTGTTACGCCTTTTACTCCTAAAATCAAAGCAAACCTGAAAATCAGACTCCCACTTTAGTGAAAAAAGTGAGAAAACTACATCCTGTGAGTGGGATTTATATATGCATATATAGATACGTGGGGATTTGCTTCTGTTTGAACGTGACAGCAGAGCACTTTACCGGGCCGCCTCCAAAATACCTGAGCACCGAGAGGGCTGTCCTGGAAAAGAGTGCGGAGGCATGAGGCCGGCAGGTCTAGTGGTGATTCCTCAAACTTTTTTCTCACTCCTGCTGTCTTATATGGGCATTTGTTTATATAACTGTGCCTGCAGCAGCCCACGCCGCCCTCGCAAATGAGCAGCAGCAAGCCAGAACGAGGTTCATGTCTAAAAGTGCAACGTTTGAGGCTTTTCGTTTGCAAAAAGAAAATAGTTGATGAGCTTTTTTGCTCATATGTTCACGCATAGAGCTGATTAGCAGCTCTGCTTTATAAGAAAGGGATTTGATAAACTGACATAAGGACAAACAATGGTGCCAATTGTGCATAATGAAGGAGAGAAGCTGTTGAACATTGAGCTAAACTCTTCTCAACTTCTCACCTGCTGGGTTAGGGTTTGGGTTAGGGTTAGGGGTTAGGGTTAGGGGTTAGGGTTAGGGGTTGGGTTAGGGTTAGGGTTTGGGGTTAGGGTTAGGGTTGGGATTAGGGTTAGGGTTAGGGTTAGGGTTTGGGGTTAGGGTTAGGGTTTGGGGTTAGGGTTAGGGTTAGGGATAGGGTTTGGGGTTAGGGTTAGGGGTTGGGGTTAGGGCATCATGTAGGAACTTCCATGGAGAAGTTCTCAACTCTGATTTTTAAATAAAATGGTTAAAATTATAGATTTAATCAATGATTTAAGTGGTTTTATCCTTGTATGGGAAGCAATATTATTTTCCCCAAAAATTCCCTTCAATAACAAACCAAGTGTTCATTTATCACTTGAAAGCAGGTCAATAACAAGGTTAGACTTAGCTGGAGAAGAATGTAATTACAGCATGAATGAATGATGGGTTTTAATAGCTATAATCTCTACAGTATATGAGACAACAGACGTGTGTGGGAACAAATCAGAGTGTGACAAACGGCCCCTGAGTGCGTATAATCTGTTTTATTGTGCAGCGATGTACAGGAGTTTGTTTTGTGGTGACACATTTCGCTCGTACGCATGTGTGTGGAGAAAAAACCTGGTTTCTGTTGTTTTTGCTCAGGATGCAGACGTCATGGACCTGCCTCGCTGACATCAGTCCAAACAACAAACACAATTTTGCTGCAGGTGCTCCCCTAACTGTCTGAAATGTGATTAAGAGAAGCTCAGCAGGGAGAATTGGCTTTGCAGAGAACTAAAGGACACAATTCAAAGAGTGGGGAGCTAGTTTTAATTTGAAATTCTTTTTAAAAATTTTGCGATGCCTTTCTTTTGTAATTGAAAAGCTGAGAGGACGTAAAATAAGAAACTTATCTTTTTTATTTGGAGGTATGATTAAAAAAAGTAGAACAAAGCAAAACTTTATTTAATTATTTAGTTTTGGATCAATTGAATGTGATATACATTATAATGTAACGTGTGGTAATAATTATAACAGTAAATTGATCAAGTAGGGGGTTTATTTGTTGGTTTAGCACATCATAAAATAAAGGAACTGACATGTGATGAAGTGGTTGAGCTGCAGGTTAAAAGGTTAAATTTGAGCCTTGAGATGCTTTATAAAGATAAAATACTATAAATTAAATTAAATAGGTGTTATATCACATCAGAGTTCAATTTGATCAAAATCGACCTGCAGACAGGCCCGTTGCAACAAAAAAGTTGTCTGGGGGCCCCTGGCGAGCTCGGGGCCCCCAGACAATGAGTGTTTATGAAATAAATGCAAAGACAAATGGTGTAAGCTTGTCAGGCTGCCCGTTTAAATATTTCTGTTTTTATGAGATGGTGGTGAGTTTTTATCAACATTACCAAAGGTCAGAGCCGGCCCTAGACATACGCGAGTCAAGCGACTGCTTGGGGCCCCCATACCACCAGGGTCCCTCCATGAGCACCAAGGTAGCGTCAGCGTTATAATGTGAACAGTTAACTGGATATTTATACGACTTTTGCTAAATAGAAACCTGGAGGTCTCGAACTGCGAGAGAGTGCCGCTCATGAACCTGTTCACACACGCCAGAATGATCGCGCGCACTTTCACGGCAAAAAACGAGCTGTTCACTAAAAAATGAACAAGTTCACGAATGATTTGCTTAATGAGCCTGTTCAAGCACATCACTGCTTGCTGGTATGGGGGCCCCAAAGGAACCTCTGCTTAGGGCCCCACAAAGGGCCGGCCCTGCCAACCGTGCAGTATTATACACCATATGTAAAGAAAATCTGCAATTACCCAAAAGTATTTTATTCATTTGCGTGAACCGTTTGTGGATGCTGTGCATTTGAGTGCTCGGGGTGGGTGGGAGCTCCTAGTCCATTTCCCCTTGGGCCCCCACATACCTTGACCCGGCCCTGCCTGTAGACCACCTGCCATTAAACTGTGATTAAAGCAGTCCCAGCTGTATCAGATCTCTTTAAATGGACCTGAAAGGAAATCGAGTGAGCTGAGTCATGATGTTTCCCCAAACATTGACTCCTCACTCCTACAACTCCAGAGTAAACTCAGGAACAATATTGGAAAAACAGAGAAAGAAACACGACAGCTGAAGCCATGTTTAACACTTCCTGACTCATGCTCATTGGACACTCACTCATTTATTCTTTTTTTCTCACTCTTAGCTTTGCTAGAGAGATGGAGCCAGCATTACACCAACAGGCAGACACCCACGTCAGGTTATCCCTGCTCACACTTCGAGAACTACCCAGATCCGCCCACAGCCCCCTGAGACAGAAACCAGAGGCTGGGGGGGCTGTTCCTGTGTGCACGTGTGTGTGTGTGTGTGAGAGGTGTGTGTGTGTGTGTGTGTGTGTGTGTGTGTGTGTGTGTGTGTGTGTGTGTGTGTTGTGTGTGTGTGTGTGTGTGTGTGTGTGTGTGTGTGTGTGTGTGTGTGTGTGTGTGTGTGTGTGTGTGCGTGCGTGCGTGCGTGCGTGCGTGCGTGCGTGCGTGCGTGCGTGTGTGTGCGTGCGTGCGTGCGTGCGTGTGTGTGTGTGTGTGTGTGTGTGTGTGTGTGTCTGCAGCTCGTCGCCACTTTTAATTGTTTCTGCACAGATTAATTAAAAAATGATCTTTAAATCAAATATGAACTCAAACACACTTAGAGTCATAAACTGAGTGTATTAATGATTTATGTCTCTGCTCCGCCACCGTGACCGTCCTCCTCTCCGCTCACAGACCGTCGGTCCTCTTTCCGGTACCTTTTGGCTGTGCGTTCATATCTGCGTAGTTTGCTGCTCGTAATCGTTTGTCTCCCTGCACCGATCCCTCCCTCCCCCTCCCTCCCTGCGCTGACACACGCTCTCACACATCCACGCGCACGCGCGCGCTCACACAGACGCGTCTCCTCCGCGCGCACGCGCTCCGTGCCCCTCCCCTCGCGTCTTGGCGCTGGCTCATTCACTTCGGTACTCCATCCACGCACTGACTTGAATCTGGGGGGGGCGGGGTTGGATAAATAGCACCGAGAGGAGGCCACGAGCCACACTCAGACTGGACCCACTTGCAGTGCAAAAGACCACAAGCAAGAAGACTCCGAAGCCGGGAGTAGAAGTACCAACATTTCTTCTGGAGCTGAGAGAGAAACGCGTTTCCTTTGGTTCGTTCACGGACTTTCTGCTGGAGCTCCGATTCAACCGATTCGTCCTTCCGCTATCAGCCAGCTTCCTCTGGACATAGCAGCCAAACCACGTTGGTAGTAAACTCTTTGGAGTTTGGTTAGAGTCGCATCGTTATTTCTTTGCTTGTGAGAGTGGACTGCACTGAAACTTGGGATCGACCCCGCTGTCTTCTTCTTTGCGGCGGGTCGCGGGTTTGGATCTGGCGCATCCTTTCGCAGCACCTGCGGAAGTTTTTGGCCAGAGCGCAGATCTGAAGACTTTGAGTCGAGTCAGAGTTTGAGACAAACTCAGCAGCTGCTGCCGTCGAGTCCTGGTCCGAGACACGCGGTCAGAGAGCCACTGACGAGACGTCAAAGAAGACTTTTCAAGGTGAGGCAAACTTTAAATTTCCTCCTGGTTGAGTCTCGAGCTTGGTGAGAGATCTCTGAATGTTTCTGAGTTTGTTTTCAGCTGATTTGTTGAGTTTACGTTACCTGTCGCTGTCCGTGGTGCTGAAACTCTAAATGCTGTCCTCTCCTCTTCTGAGACGTCCCTGCAGGCGCCTTTGCTGCTCTCCTTTCTCCATCTTCCTCCTGGTTTCCTCTCAGTCTCTCCTGGAGTTATTTGAAACTTATTGAGCCACATGACGGCTTGAGTTTGCTGCTGCTGGGAAGCTACGATCCACAGAAGCAAAAGAAAGTTTTACAAAGGCTGCAAAAACTTTCTGTTGTGCTTTTTAGTCTAAATTTCCTGGTTGTAGAACAAAAATGAACATGCATCTTAAAGAACATTTGCTTTCATCAACATTTAATCAACTTCCAAACAAAAAGCAAAAGATAAAAAGTTGAAAAAATTTTTTAAAAGTCATTGAATGAGTCTGGATAATTGCCTCTTTTGCAGCAGCTGGTTGTGATCTATCTTGTTTTGCAGCTTTTGGTAGAAACAGATCTGTTTCTTGCACGTGTGTGCAAGTTGTAGCATGGAGCGCAGCAAAAGCAAAACGTCTGCAGCGGCTACTCAAAATGCATTTCTCTATTTTGCATAAGTCGAAATCTTGCAAGGACAGAAATGATCTTTCTTCTTTCCAAGTTTCCTTCAATCAGTTTCATTTGCAGCAAAGTTCATATTTAACTTAAAGGATGAGAAGATCATCTCTACACTTCAGGTTGTTTCATTAATCTTCCCACTGCTCTAGACTTAGGCAGCTGCACACATTCATCACCTGCCAGTGACACTGTCACATCTCTGCAAGCAGCTGCACATTTCCTATTTGCTTACTTGCTTCTGCGTATACGGTGAGCTCTGTAAAGCTTGCTGTGCACTTCAGCATAAACAGAGAGCAGATGGCAAACACGCAGCGTTTCACACTAATCTGCAAAAATAAGTCTTGTCTCCATAACAACAAACCCTTTGCTTTTTGGGATGCTCGGCGTGCAAAGAAAAAAACAAAAAAGAAACGTTGACGACAGCAAATGGACATGAGGGCAGGCAGGTTGGGCGGAGGGATGTGAGAAAGAGTTCTCCTGCCACAGCTGGACTTTTCTTTGCACGTCGTTCCTCATCACGCCCATTCATGGAGCTTCCGGTTGTCGGAGGCTGGGAGAGAGACGGGCGCTGACACAAAGCAGAGGTCTTTGCTGCAATGCTCAGAGAGACGAGGGGAGGGGAGGGAGGAACATAATTATGAGTTCTCCGCATGAAAAGTGCAGGTGCTTCTCACAGTGACACATCAGTTGTGCAGCTGTAAGTCTGCACCGACACAACCTGAAGCCTGGGTGCCGTCTAATCCTCGGTCACCCATCAGATTCAACAGGTTCTGCAAACTGATTCTGATTGTTGCTGAGCAACATCTCCTCTTATGCTACGAGAAGTTTCTCCGTTTAGATGGATGCAAACATTTAAACAGCTTCACTTGATGCAAAAGAGGTTTGCAAAATGTAAGAGTCATTTTTTTATTTAAACTAAACATATTTGCAGGATTTATGGCCCAGGAATAAATATTTTAAAAAGAAAGATGAGTGCATTAATCCCCTCTGCAGAGAAGCAATTATGCATGCATTAACTTGCACGCGAAATATGTTTGACGTTATTTTAGTTTCTGCCCTCCTATGTGATGCAGAAAGTGTTCCCAAAGCAACCCGATGCATGCCACTGCAGGACACGTAACCCCCTCACCATGGACACAGATGAACGATTTTTCCTGTTTACGCCTAATAAAGAGGAGTGCATTGCACAAATAATGGCACTCCTGAGCGTCTGTGTTGCTACTGGCGAAGCTTCTATGGACGTCAGACTGACGCACACAGCTAGGTGTGTGGGAGGAAAGAGCAAAAGCTTGGAGATGCCAGCTTGCTGTGAAGGACTGTAATTGCTCTGCCACAGCAATTATTTCCCAGGGAACGAGGTCTTTTAGATCGGCGAACATACCCTAAAGCGCTGAGATTCAGATCTGAGGCTGACCGCTGCTGCGTTAGTTCAACAATAGCTCTAATTAAAATGCAGCTCAGAAACACGGTGGGGGGGGACTCATGGTATTTGGTGAAGAAAGTCCCGTCTGTATCCTGATACACTAACAGATGCTTACTTTACTTCCCCACAGATCCCTCTTTGTGACCGACATGATCTACTAAAACAAAAACATCCTCTGAGGGGTTTTGAAGATAATCTGAGATCTGAAACAAGTGCAGTAACTTGCAACAAAGAAATCAAAGAATCAACCATCTAAGCCGACCCGATGGCGTGGTCAGCTCTCGCCGGCCCCTGTGCGGCCCTCGTTCTGCTCTTCTTCGGTTTGACCTCCTGCACCCCCTCCGGCCCGGCCTCCGCCACCTGCGCCACCCTGGAACAGAGCCGCTTCTTCGGCGTGTTTACGTCCACGACCACCCTGCCTTCGTCGCCGTGCTCCTGGACCCTGCAGAATCCCGATCCTCGCCGCTACACCGTCTACATGAAAATCACCAAGCCCACCGACTCCTGCGTGCCCCGCCAGATCAGAACCTTCCAGTTCGACTCCTTCATCGAAACCTCTCGCACCTACCTGGGCATGGAGAGCTTCGACGAGGTCGTCAGGCTGTGCGACGCTTCCACCACCGTTACCTATCTGGAGTCCAGCAAGCAGTTCCTGCAGATCCGCAAGGTGGCCCCGACCAACGCTCTGGAGACCGTGGAGGAGGAGCACGGCGTCAGCGAGTTCAAGGCCGAGTTTCTGGTCGTGGGGAAGAGGAACCCAAGCATGCCTGCCTGCCAGATGTTGTGCCAGTGGCTGGAGAAGTGCCTGTCAAGCAGCACCCACGACTACCCCTGTGGCATCATGAACACCCCTTGCCAGTGTTGGGAAGCACCAAAGAGGAAGCCAGGAAGCTGCTACAGGGGAGGCGTCTACGTTGAGAAATGCTCTCCCGTTCCCAAAGACAACGGACGCGATGCTGAGATTATCAGTAAGTCAAAGGAAAACAAAAAGTTCTTGAGTATTTTGTAATCTGATTTAGTCAAGCCGAGGGCTCGTGTTTTCCAAGCTCCCAGACTCTGCAGGTTGTTATCACACAGAGAGCAGCTCTAGGTAATGATCCATGGCTGCAGGGCAGGTAGATGCGCCTTCACAGAGTAATGAGGACTAAATCACAGTTGATGGGGGTGTTTGGCCTAAGTGGCATCACCTCCTGAACCTCACTCCTCCATTTTGTTTGCTCCGAAGCAAAGCAGACAGCACCGTGTTTATGTGTCCGATCTGGGAGGAGGCAGGACAGAACACAAAGACCTCACAGTCAGCTGGCAGCAGCAATCGAAGCACTGGTGGTAGTCATAGCAACGTGCCAGCCAGCCTCACGCAGAGAGTACACAAAAGCAAACAACTTCAAATCAGAGAAATGTCCACTTTTAAAGAAAATGTTCCTCACTTCCTGTTCTTAAATCATAGTAAGCTACAATAATAACTCTCCTCCTGCAGAGGGCTGGGCCGGTTGGGGCCGCTGGTCTGTCTGCAGCCAGGAATGCGGCGGCGGAGTCCAGGTGCGCAGCAGAACCTGCCAGCCCGAGGACGACGTGTGCGAGGGAACAGTGGAGGAGGGACGCGCTTGCAACCCTCAGCCCTGCATCGGTAAGCCTCCCCACCTGTAATTAAGTCACTAAATTAGAAACAGGGCTGCAGGTGGCGCGGCTTTAATGGAATAATGGTGCAATTTTCAAATTCTCCCAGGCAAAGAGCGTATCAGGAGCCAGGGTCTGCGCGCCATTGTTGGTCTGAAGAGAGACGGCGCTGATGAGTCAAACCTGGGAGCTGTTGCCCCTCAAACAGGTGAGGCAGCACCTGTGACTAACGCTCTAATTGAAAACAAGTGAACTCCTCTTTAACTTGTTTATCAATCTGTTAACAGATGCAAAGACAGATGAGTGGGCTGCCTGGAGTGCATGCTCGGTCACCTGTGGAGAGGGCTGGCAGAGCCGCACCCGCCTCTGTGCCACTTCTTCCTTCAGCACCCAGTGCACCGGACCCCTGAGAGAGAACCGGCCGTGCAACAACACCGCTGTCTGCCCCGGTGAGCGTGAACCTCTAATCCTCGCCAAGTGTGAGGCACACGTGCTGCACAATAGAGGCTTCCTTTCATTCAGCAGCAGGCAATAAGAACTTTTGCATGCTGAGATTTGACTTGAAGAGAGAAAAACGGCTTCTTTTGATTGCAAAACACCTCAAACAGAACTATATTAGAAGAAAGCAGCCTGACACTTGAACTAAACCACCACCCTTTGTGTTTGTGCAGTGGACGGTGCTTGGGACGAGTGGACCCCCTGGAGCTTGTGCTCCTCCACGTGTGGCCGCGGTTATCGTGCACGCACGCGCACGTGCAGGCAGCCCCAGAACGGCGGAGAGCCTTGCCGCGGCCCCACAAAGCAAACCAAGTTCTGCAACATCGCCGTCTGCCCAGGTGAGTCCAAACACCTGCTTGCATGACAAAGACTCGTTTCTAATTAAATCACCTGATTGCATCACCAGCATCACAGCGGCAGTGGCAGGTTGCAATTACATCTGACTCATGAGAATAAGCGCGCCTGTGGGTATTAGTCAGTAGCTTTCTAACAGCGTGACTCATGCTCATGGTCACTGTGAAGAAGTTTTCTCTTATTCTGCCTCCTACTCATGTGCATCAAACGCTTGACTTTGCTGTCACAGCCACACAGTTTCATCCTCACGCGGTCCTCAGCAGCAGCGACTGTCGTCATGAACACGCCGGTGCTTTTAGAAAGACTTTTGCTTTTTTTATCCTGATTTTTGCATCGCTGCAGTTGCGTTTTGCCACCAGCAGGAGTCAGTGTTTACCACGTGTGTGATAGATAACAGAACCAGGAGGCAAAGTCATTATAAGGATGATTGTTTCTCTTTTTTAACTGAAAGGGTTTGGAAATGATTATGATTCATTTTGGCTGTGATGGAAATTTTTACTTTTATTGCTTTTTTTTTTAGGAAAATGCATTTTTAAAATCATTTATAAAGGCAGAATTTAATTAAAGTTGCTTCTAGCAGACAGTTAATAGTTTTATCATTTATTTTTATTTATTTATCATGAAGAAAAAACTAATTTAAAGCTTTATGGAGGGACTGCCACTATAATTAAAGTGTTTATGTCCACTGGTTCTGACTCTCTAGCGTTCTTGTTCCTCTGCTGCCCTCTAGTGGACGGATCCTGGAACGACTGGTCCGCCTGGACCTCCTGCTCCGCCTCCTGCTCCAATGGAACCAGGCAGAGAACAAGGGAGTGCAACGGGCCTTCCTACGGCGGCTCAGAGTGCCACGGCAGCTGGAAGGAGTCAGCAAACTGCTTTCTGAAAGACTGTCCTGGTAAAAAACAAATATATTTTATTCCATTTGTCCGTGCAGGTGAAACAGGTGCAGAGTTAATGTTGCATATTCTGTTTGTAGTCAACGGAACCTGGCATTCATGGAGCACCTGGGGCAGCTGCAGCAGGACGTGTGGCGGAGGCGTCCAGCAGAGGCAGAGAGTGTGTGAAGGGCCTTTCTTCGGAGGAGAAACCTGCCCCGGTGAAACCAAAGAGCAGAAGCGCTGCAATGAGAAAAGATGCCCCGGTCAGTGGCTCCAGCTCAATAAACGAGTGAAATCTCACCACCCTGGGGTGTGAAAGCTAACAGCAAAAACTCATCATTACTTTAACCCCTCAGAGCCCCACGAGATCTGCCCTGAGCAGAGCACTGGAGATGTTGTGTGGAAGAGGACTCCTGCTGGAGATGTTGCTGCTGTCACCTGCCCCGCTGACGCCTCAGGTACGGCCTGGACGTTACTAACGCTGCATGTTCTATGTTTTTAATCATCCACGCTAACAGGAAGTGTCCACTTCTCTTCTTCCACAGGTCTGATTCTGCGCCGCTGCACCCTTGATGCTATTGGACTCGCCTCCTGGGAGAACCCAACTTACATCCAGTGTGTCTCCAAGACCTACGAGAACATTCAGCTGCTGGTGAGTTAAGAAAAGTCAGACGCTGAGCGTCTCAGTGGTTAAAAGTTGAAATTAACTCGTCTTTGTGTTTTGCAGTCAAAGGACTACATCTCCAAAGCACAGATGGGGCAAAGCATCGACGGCGTCGCCGAAGTGATCTCACGCCTGAGGTTCTCTTCTGATGAACAGGCCAAGTACAGCGGCGACCTCCTGGCTGTCATGGAAACCCTGAGGAACACCACCGAGCTGTACAAGGCCACCAGGCTGAGGCTGAGCAACGCTGACGTGGAGGTAAACCTGACGACGAGCTTTCAGTTCACATTTAGAAAAGGCAAAGATAGCATCTCGTCTTCTTACACCTTTGGCTGCTATTTTTAATGATTCGCAGAATTACGTCCAGACCATCAGCAACCTGCTGAAGGAGGAGCATCGTGACAAATGGGAAGAGGCACAACTGGTAAGTGATGAGAGGGTGTGAGAGTGAAAGGAGAGGGGAGGCTTTTTTAATGTGGGATGGAGAAAAGAGCTAAATGAGTGTTTGACCTCCAATTAGGTGGAAATGAGAGGTTTTAAGTTTCGCTGCTTTAGCTGAACTTTGGCTGTTTTGGGCCACCTGTTGTCAAATTTCCCTCCGCACTCTAATGACGCCGTTAGTGTTCCTGCTAAACTCATCAAGCTCCCCAAAAAAAAAAAAAGTTACAAGTACGAGCAGAAATCGAGAGGGTGAGTTACCAAAGCTGCTGCATGTCTGAATCAGGGAAAATCACTTCCTCCCACTCTGCAATCTGTGACTCTCCTACATAGCCATGGCTGCTGTATAGCAACACGGAGGAGAGTACATAGCATGCAAGCACACACCTAGCGCCCACATCGCTGCAGTTCTGCGTCAGACACACGCAAGTCAGGCAGCCCTCCCTTTCACCGAAGATGAGACAGAATAAAAAAAACGGAGTATGAATCAACAGCGTGCCCATATATGGCTGTAAGGAAGTTCTCAGGTTGCATAGCAGCAAGTAGCCTTTTCTCTCCTCGTTTTTCCCTGAAAGAATAAAAAGCTGTCGAGACCTGAGTCATCAATCTTTAATCTGTTTGATGCACAAATTAACCAGATGAATTTACACTTCTTTCATTATCCAGATGGGCGCCAACATGAAGGAGTTCCTCCGCCTCGTGGAGGACTTTGTGAACATGATCGGTGTGCAAATGAGCGGCTTCCAGGACATTTATGAAGTCACGGAGAATTTAGGTGAGCTCCCGTCCGTCTCGCTCTCTCTCTGTTGGAGTCAGAATGATTTGTCCTTCCTGCGGCCCGAGAGTGCATCAATCTTAATCTGGGCTGCATACGCAGCAGCCGCATGCATCAGTTATCATTCTGACAGATTGTCAAGTCCATCAGCTGTGCTGCTTGTTCCGTCTCTGGGATGTTTTTGCAAGTCTGTTTGGCAGAACAGAGCCGCCATATGGCTTTGTCACAAACTTATTAATCTGTCAGATGCTGGGAGAATAATTGAGTGTGAAACGAAAGTAACTCAATCTTCTGGGAGTTTGTTGGACTGAATCTGTAATTCTGCCTCTAATGAAAAAACCTCCTGTTTGCTCTTCTTTCTCAGTGCTGAGCATCCACAAGCGTCCAACATCTACGAGCTCCAACTTCACCTTTCCTGTGAAGGGATGGAGAGGCATGCTGGACTGGGTCAGGAGCTCCGAGGAGAGGATTTCTGTGTCCCGGGATGCTCTGTCCCTCAAGCAGTCAGGTAAATTTGCAGAAATCTGGAGTTTTTCTGACAAGGCGCCACCTAGAGGCGGAAATGTGTATTACGTGTATCTGAATGCTAATTTTGTTTTTCTCAGATGGCAACGATGCTTTCGTGACTGGAATCGTCCTCTACAGAAACCTCGCTTCAATCATGTCCTTCCAGAGGTAACGCGGTTCTCCTGCTTCTTCATCCTCCAGACACAAGGTGGCGCTCCTTTCTGCAGAACCAAACTGACTGTACTCTTTTCTTCAACAGTAACACCACCATGCTCAACTCTAAGGTGGTGACGGTGATCGTCAAGCCCGACCCGACCCTCCTGTCGTCACCCGTCGAGATCGAGTTCCCCCATCTCCACAACGTGAGTCTCTTCAGTCATTATGCAAATGATCCCCCTCCCCCCCGCGGGTGTTTGTGCACCACAGAGCCTGACATTTTCCTGACATTTCATACGACTCTGTGACTTTTACCAGTTGAGGCCCAGCAAAGATCACAGCAGCACAAACAAACGGTCACTTAACGATGATAAATCAGGCGCAGTAATTAGATTACTGTTTTTAGTTTCATGAATGCAGCACAAGAAGGGGGCAAGCTGTTGCATCTCACACGTTTGTAGCAAGGTGTCCCGGCCTTCTTCTGCAGAGAGTCCTCACACTGTCTTCTCCATCTGCCTTCCTCTTTGCAGGACACAGTCAATGAAACGTGCCTCTCATGGGATGAAAGTGACGCGTAAGTGTTTTTTTATTTTTCTTAATTCTGACCATCAGTCATGTTTGTTGATTTGATGCAACTTGTTTATTTTCTGGACATTTTTGAGTTGTGCATCTGTTCTGATTTGGCCCTTAAATGGAAAAGCAACAACTTTTCAGCCCTTTTTTACGTTTCCTGCATCACTTTAAATACATCAAACCTCCACGTCTAGTCCCAAATGACCTGGATCTGTCAGCACAATCCCTCCTGACAAACTTGCAGGTTAACTATTTGCACTTGTGATGAATCTGCAGGAGCAGAGTTAGCTGGAATTCCACTTTAGTCAAATTAGATAAATGTTTGCAAAGCAGATGTGATTAATGGCAGGAGAAAGGATGGAGGTTAGAGGTCATGCATGTTTGTATATATGATGCGCTGCAGCTCTCCTCAGGCTGCACCTGCTGGCTGGTGCCACCTCCTATTTAAAGTTCAGCCCAAGCCCGAGGGTGCTCCTCTTGTGGCATCTGCTGCAGCAAGACACAAATGCAGATTGTGTTGCAGCTCCCTCAGAAGAAATGATTATAATTCATGCAGACTGTATGATCTCCACCTTCTGTTTCTCTGTAGGGAACAGTTTGTCCTTTTCCTGTTAAATCTGGACAAATGGGGCCAGTTTGCTCTATTTTCCTTAGAGGAAAAAGGTTAAAGTTAAATATGCATAAAAGTGAATATTCAGAGATGCAGAATGTGTATTTGTTATTTAATGATCGATTTCTACATGTTAGAATCTTATGTTGGATCATCTTTTTTTTTCTTCATAAAATAATTCTCACCACTCATTTGTAAAACAGCCCCATTCTGATTGGAGATCAGTCCGATCTCTCCTCTCCTAACTCCTCTCCGCCTGCTCCTCTCCCTTCTCCTGTGCAGTTCCTCTCTCCTCGGGTCTTGGTCTGCTCGGAGCTGCAGAGCGGTGCCTGTTCATTCATTCAGAACCAAATGCGTGTGTGACAGCCTCTCCACCTTCGCCATTTTAGCGCGCACCAACCTGGACTCGGTAAGTCATCCGTCTGATCGCACCGGGGCTTTATTTTGTCTCGTCTGTTCAACGTCTCCTGTGTGGATGCGATGCGGTAGGAGCAGGTTGTTGTTTTTGAGCGCTTTGCAGCAGCTCTGCCTGCCTGCGCTCCTTTGTCTCCGTCCAGGTGCCGCTGAGCGGAGATTCGCAGCCAGCGTTTATCACCATCTAACGTGTTTAGATGCATGAATTAGAGTTTTAGTCACAGATCAGACGCTTTCCTCTCGACGAAACGTTTCTTATCTGATGCTTAGTGCAGAAAAAAGCTGCTGCATGACAGATTGCTTATTTTCTTGGAAGATTTTTCTCTAATGGACAACAAATCATGTCAAATGATTTTCTGATCTGCGTTTAATTTCTGATCTAGCATTATTCTATTGAACTCTTAAATATTCTAGATAGATTTAGCGAGGCGAGCTCGCATACTGATGGTAACACATAATCTATCATCATGCATCTTTTTCATGCACCAAAAAAATGTAATTTTCCTCTTATGAAGCCTCGAAAGCTGATGGTTGTCCAGTTGCTATGGTAACAGCATCTGTAGCGCTGGTGTGCTTTTTTTTTTAATAACTGAGATCCTGAGGGTTAAAACCTCACATCCCTCCCCCTCCTTCTGTTGCTTTTATTCCTCTCTGACCAGCCTCTAAACACACACACACACACACACACACACATCTGTTGAGATCTGATGGTTTTAGGAGATGTTTTATTTAAATTGGCGTACATTAGTTGTGAGGCACTGCAGTGTTTTTCTGCTGCTGGAGCCGTGATGCGTATTCCCTAAGTTGATGTTTACATCCCAGATTTGATTTGTCTCAACATCGCTCCCCACGGTGATCACACACCCCACCCCCAACCCCCCTGCAACAGCATAAAGGCAGCTGAGCCAATCTTTCCTTCTGCCAATATCTCTGAATTCTCAATTACATACAGCTCCCCACAGCACCACCACCCTCCTCCTTTTGCCTTCCTCTTCTTCGGCCACAGCAGCACAAAGATTTAAAATGCCAGAAAGGCAGACCGATGAGAGACAGACAGACCTCTGGTTGTGCACTGATGGTTCCTCTCTTCATCCCTCCTGCATCCACGCTTCCTTTGATGTAGACATTTGTTAGTAATGTCTTCCACCCAATTCCTTTGACTACTTTAGGGCTTCTCAACACATTTCTCCATCCTTTACTTGCTCAAAATGAGAACATGTGGTCTGGTCAAGGACAAACTTCATATTTAGGTCTAAGCGGTGCTCTGAATTTCACTCGACGGCCAAGGGAACAAGATTCGACCCAGATACGAAGGCTAAGAGAAAAGGGGTCATTGCATCAACTGTGTTATACTCCATATTCTCCATAAATCATGTCAAAGAGGCCATCTGTTTGATGTAGCTTCTAATGTGGATTTTTGAAGAAAACCTAGCCCTAACCCTAACCCTAGCCCTAACCCTAACCCTAGCCCTGCCAGAGAAAAGCCCAGGTCAAAAACACATTTAAATAGACAGGACTGCCCCTTTAAAGTTTAGAGACACCACTAAACAAGAATGTCATAAATCAAATAAAAACCGAAGCTGTTTCTATTTGAGTCCCTTCAACCAGAGCTAATTTGACACCTTCAGTTTTATTATATCCCAGAATGTTTCACCGGTTTCCCGTCTGCTCACCCTTTCCAGTCCTTATTTCTCGATGAGGGAGCCTTAATGATTGTCATCCAGCTCACACGTTGAGGTGATGAAAACAGGATCAGAGGTGTGAGAGTAACTTGATGCCTTGTTAGATCCTGGAGAGTAGGTGTGACACAGCTGAGGATCACACAAGCAGAAAAACCAGCAATTACCTGCTGGTGGTTTTTAGAGATGCATTAGCCATGCAGCACGGGTGTTGCGAAAGCCTAGAGGAGCTGGGATTTGTGGGCGGAGGACAGGATTGACCCCGCGGCCTTGGGGGCGAACGAGCAGCAGGGACGACAGGCAGTAAAACAACCCCCTCCCCTTGTTTATTCCCCCTGAAGTTTGGTGCCAGGGCTGTTTGAAACATGGGGCGGTCACCACCGCTGGCAGCAGCAGGCGCTAAGCTGCTGTCAGAGATCAGCACGCAGATTAATGCACAGGTGATAATGGCCCACCTGTTCCCCGCCCCCTCCAGGGATCGACAAAAGCTGCCGGTTTGGCACAATTGCACCAAAATAGGGAGCAAACAGGAAGAAAGGAGGATGAAAGAAGCTGTTGCAGCTCAGATAAATGACTGAATAACAGCAGCTCTTCCTCGTTACGTTGTTCGGTGACTCAAATCTTAAATGAAAGCAGTGACCATTCGTTAATTTGCCGTTTTATCTTTTTGACACGCTCACCTTGAGGTCACCTTGCCCGAGCCGTGGCCTGATTGTGCCATTCAGCTGTTTGCCTTCAGGGAGCTGTCTGCTTTCCCAGATAGCACACATCCACCCATAATGTGTGTGTGTGTGTAGCGAGGGGGAGTGTGCATGATTCTCTCTGCTGGTTTACCTTCTGCATGACTGTCTGCGTGTTGGTAATCGTTGCTAAGAGGCGTTTTCGGTCTTGTCTCCCCTCTGCAGATCATGGACAAGGCACTGCTCCCATCCGTGACTCTCATCGTCGGCTGTGGGGTCTCTTCTCTCACCTTGCTGCTCCTTATCATCATCTACGTCTCCGTTTGGAAGTAAGTCGCCCCACGAGCAACGTCCAGCAGCCGTATTGGACCCTAATATTATCTAATAATGCCCCGTGGTGCCTTCCTTCTGCTCAGCCCTAAACTCGCCTCCCTTCTTCCAGGTACATTCGCTCCGAGCGTTCGGTTATCCTCATCAACTTCTGCCTCTCCATCATATGCTCAAATGCCCTCATTCTTGTAGGACAAACTCAGGCTCGCAACAAGGTAAGCCAACCCAAAACCTGGATGGTTTCTACTTTTGCCAAATCTGTGGTGACTTGGATGCTGAGATCTCATCTTCTCCTCTTCATCACAGGTGGTGTGCACTCTCGTAGCGGCTCTCCTCCACTTCTTTTTCCTCTCCTCGTTCTGCTGGGTGCTGACTGAAGCTTGGCAGTCCTACATGGCTGTCACTGGTCGTCTGCGCAACCGCATCATCCGCAAGCGTTTCTTGTGCCTGGGCTGGGGTAAGAGGACGAGTCTTCGCGTGCGTTTTGAAAATTCTCAATGATCTATTTGATCCTCTGATTTTTAATGCATCTTTTTTCTGCCTCGCAGGCCTTCCCGCTCTGGTAGTGGCCGTCTCTGTTGGTTTCACCAAGGCGAAGGGATACGGCACCGTTAGCTAGTAAGTTCACTCACTCACTTTGGATCTTTTCTTTTGAACTTTTCAAGAAAACTCAAGTATTAATGTCGTTATTTTTCTCTTTCTTAGCTGCTGGCTGTCTCTTGAGGGCGGACTCCTCTACTCCTTCGTCGGCCCAGCTGCAGCTGTTGTTTTGGTTCGTATTCCGACTTTGTTTTTAACCCAACAGAGTCTGCCTTGAATCCCGTCGTTACATCGTTCATCAACATTTGTTTTCTTCAAACAGGTGAACATGGTCATTGGTATTCTCGTCTTCAACAAGCTCGTATCCAAGGACGGCATCACCGATGTGAAACTGAAGGAGAGAGCTGGGTAGGTCTTATTGATCGTCGCTACACATTAGAGTATTGTGTTTATCGCCCTCATCGGCGGCCGTTACAGCTTTATTGATCCCGTGCTTTGGTCATTGGGTCTGATAATTGAACCAGCAGCAGTTTTGACTAATCTCCTGCTCTCGCTACCCTGCAGGGCATCCCTGTGGAGCTCCTGCGTGGTCCTGCCCCTCCTGGCTCTTACCTGGATGTCTGCTGTCCTGGCCATCACCGACCGCCGCTCGGCCCTCTTTCAGATCCTCTTTGCCGTCTTCGACTCTCTGGAGGGTTTCATCATCGTCATGGTGCACTGCATCCTGCGCAGAGAGGTGGGATTTAAACGACTGATTTGGTTGTTTTGCATCGGGTCACATCAACCAGAACATGGTTAATAATTTCCTGAACTCTTCGTCGACCCTTCAGGTTCAGGAGGCTGTGAAGTGCAGAGTGGTTGACCGCAAAGACGATGGAAACGGAGACTCTGGCAGCTCTCATCACAATGGCCACCCCCAGCACATGGTACATTTTTTTGGCTGATTGCCTTTTTAATGTCTTGAGTGCTTCTTGCATTTATCCTAACAGGATGTGTGCATGCATTAAGGCACTGATGGAATGTTTCTTGTTCTTTTATCATCAGCCTGATAATGAAAAGGACGGAGACTCCAGCAGACAAGGTAACTTTCCTGCCTCAAACCATTTCTTTTTTCATTTGAATTTCAAATTTGCACTTAAACATCTGATCTAAGATAAATCAGAACATCGACGCGGCGCGGTTTATTATCATTTTTAACTCTTTTCTGATTTTCCTCCTCAAAGGAATGAAGAGCTCTTCTGAAGAGAAGATGCCTCCTCCTCAGCTGCCTCTTCCCATGGGCTCCAACTTCCACACCCTGCCATCCAAGGGCAGCCACATGCAGGCCGTCCCTGAGTACTCCAGCCACACGCTGACCCTGAAGAGGGAGAAAAGCCGTCTGGCCGGAGGAGTCGACCCCTCCTGCGGGAAACCCGTGTACGTCTGCGAGGGGGAGCTCTTCCAGCAGCTGGATGCGGATCTCGCCCTGGCTCAGGCCGAAGGCAGCCTCTCTGATGGCAGCGGCTACGTCATCATGCCCAACACCACGTCCACCCTGAGGGCCAAGCCCAAGGACGACCCGACAAAATACAACATCAGCGTAGAGCAGCTGCCCCAGGCCAGGCTCATGCACCTCGGCGGGCCCTTCGCCGAGCCCCAGGCCGCCTTTGGGATGTCGTCGATCCCTCCTGACCAGGTCAGCGTGTCGTATTCAGAGAGAGACTCTCCGATCCAGAACATCCACAACATGTCCAGCGAGTCTCACATCACCCACAGCAGCTTGGAGAACACCTTCGAGTCCATGAACTCAATGATGTCCAAGAGCGAGACCATCTCCACCCTCTCCATGAGCTCCTTGGAGGTAAAAAGAGATCCCATTATTATCATTTTTTTATCTTTTGGGCTCTTTTTACCGTGAATCTAACGAAAATTGTTTTTGTCTTTTTTCTTCGCAGCGACAGAAATCTCGTTACGCCGAGTTGGACTTTGAGGTGAATACGGTTTATTCTCCTTGATTAAACTTTTACAGGATGCATCTTTCATGCACCTCGGCAAGCGCTAACCGAAGAACGCTTTTATTTCTCCTGCAGAAAATAATGCACACCAAGAAACGCCACCAGAACATGTTCCAGGACCTTAACAGGAAGATGCATCATGCTGAGAAAGACAGAGAGTCTCCTGCTTCTGACAGCAAGGTAACCACCCCGTCATAGAAGAGGCTCATCATCTGTTTCCACTGACATTCATTTTCAGGAGATGATAAAGGATTAAAAAAAGAGGCAAAAATACAAAAAAAATCAGACAAAAAGAAGTAAAAATGACCTAAAAACAAATGTTTTGAGCTACAGTTGTCAGTAGCTGCAGGTCATTTGAATAAGGATGTATTTTCTTCCTTCTTACAGTCTGTGAGATGGAGTGTGTCTTCTGGAGGAAGTGACAAAACAAACCACAGCGTGAGTGTTTATTTACGACCTCACTCTCAAAAATCATTCCCCGTAGAAAAGAGACACACCTTTAGCTCGCGCCTCCTTCGTCCGAACAGCTGACTTATCCTCATCACCTTCATTTGGTTGAAATCACACATTGCTCTACGCTGATGAGTGACGCCAGTCCTAAATTGCCTTTTGTTTTTTTAAATCGACAGGATAAGCAGCAGGCTCCGATGGAGAGGCCGTGGGAAGGAGTCCGGGGAATTCCTCAGTCACCCCCTGCATGGGTGCGGAAAGACCTGGAGCCCCTAGCCGCCTCGCCTCTGGAGCTGCACTCTGTGGAGTGGGAGAAGACGAGCACCACCATCCCCTTGGTGGGGCAGGACATTATCGACCTGCAAACAGAAGTCTGAGGAGGAGGAAGGAGGCTGCTGAAGCCACCTGATTTCACCTCAGTCACCTTTTTTGGTTTGGGAATGGCATCCTTCGACGGATAGGGCAGAGAAACCAAAAAAGGGTGGAGAGTAGGTCCCAGAATCATTGTCTTCAAACCCTCAACCAGAGCAAGAAAGTAGGGAGAGAAGGAATGATGATGGAGATGTTTAATGTAGCTTCTCAGTGTGGACTCTCAGAGGTCAGAAAGGGTTAATGGAGCGATCCGTGGCGTCCATGGACCGGGACTGTCTGTGGCTCCATTAATGCTTCACTGGGAGTTTCCTGAACCCTGCAGCGTGGGTTTCAGAAGATGTGCTCGACATGTCTGTGCTTCTTTCGCTCCTTCAAAGCAGCTTTGGAGGAAAATAAGTGACATTGAACTGCTGCTCCTCCCTGCTTCTCGGGAGGAGCGGCCAGAACTCCTGGCTGATCTTCTTACAGCCGAGTTACCTTCCACAGCAAAGACGAGGCAAACGAGAACAAAGGGACTAGTCATGCTTCAGTGGTAGATTGGGCGAACACGTTTTGTTTCTGTGCAGTGGACTACGTCATCATTTTTGTTTTATTTTGTGAGTCAGAGCAGAAAATAAGACTCTTTCTGATCCTTATAATAGCACTTATGACCATAGTTGTTATTTTATGTCTGGACTTTGCTTTCTACTCACTGTCAGGCTCAATATTTATTGTTTCATGTACCTGTTTACCTACAAAATGCTTGGTAACAAAAGCATCGTGTTGCGAGCCCATGCGGACTGCATCGGGACAAACATACGGAGTGGTGATGGAGGTGGTGGTTTAGTAAATCAGCCTGTCCTGGTTTTCGACAGTATTCTGGTTTGACACCAAATCCACCGGCACCGGGATGAACACGGACTCTTGCACGGGAAGAGCAGTGCACTCTGGGAAACGCTGGCTGGAACTGGCACAAGGTGCAGGCTCTTCCATGTTGTGCATGTGGATCTAAAAAAAGGAGGCCTTTCATCATCGCCCTTTTGTTTCTCAGCCTTGCAGGACTCTTGGACTGAGCGGAGGCTCCAGCTCCTCCTAACTTCAACACATTAGTGTTTTTCAGCCATCAGTGTGAAATAGTGCAATATGATGGGCGCTTGATGCTCAAGCAAGACTGATATTATGATTTAGGCAGAGTTTTTTCCTACCGATATTTCAAAACTTTTATACCATCTTCCATATATTTACAGAGCACATCGATGCTTTATGAGAATATTGTATAACAGATCTTAGGAAGGAATTTATTAATTAGAGATTTGTTTGCAGCAGACTCCATATTTGGAGCTCTCTGCGATCGGTAGATAACTGTATTTCTTCTATAAAGCATTAAATAGAGTGAATGATAGATTATCTCCTATGTGCTTCAGGATATTTGTTATTACTCTGAGCTGAACGGCGACGGGTGATAGAACCTCATGTCTTCTGTAACGGTGTGTTACTGTAACTCATCAGACCCCCCCATCCGTTTCCTCCGTCCCGACCCAAAAACCCACTTGAGTTACTGGTATTGAATACCCGACTGTATTTTCATGTTTTTTATGTCCTGTTTAACCCGTGTTTATGTACAGTTTTCACAGCACAAAAATGAATGTGACTTATTTCTAATAAAACAAATCTATATTACATAATACATGATGTCTTTGATCTTTTATGAGCGTGGCCAGAGCCGGTCCTAGGCATGCTCAAGCTAAGGGACTGCTTGGGGCCCCCACACCACCAGGGCCCCTAGAGCACCAAGCTAGTATGAGGAAGTCTTTTAATTAGGGATGTTCCGATCACATTTTTTTGCTCCCGATCCGAGTCATTTGATTTTGAGTATCTGCCGATACCGAGTCCCGATCCGATACTTCAGCACAGCATTAAAATAAGAAGAAAAAAGGGAAAACACGTCCAAGTTTTCCTTTAATTTTTTTATTGCTTATCAGCTGCTGTCTTTTCCAGCATGTTGAATGCCCAGTATGCACACATTACAAGTGGCTGTTACACTGCCTTTGCTGTCTGGTTTAAAATAACACCAACATACAGACATCTTAGCTCTCCAGTGGAGACAAGTTAGCTCTGCGTTAGCCTGCTAGCCAACAGCTGCATGTTATGGTGTCTGAATCCCTGCCTGCCGTACATTGTGGGACGTAATGGTGATGTTTTCTTCCAAGAAACAAAGAATATTGGTGTAGAGGAACTTGTTAAGATCTCAGGATGAATTTAAAAAGTCATATTTGTTGTTTTATACGGTTAAATCCGATCTTTTTCACCCAATCCCGATTTTTTGAAAATAACGTGATCGGATCGGAGCATCCCTACATTTAATAATATAAAATAATTTATATTAAACACATAGAAACGATTTATATATAATTTTGTATAGCATCATTTGTGTCATATGGTGCCTTTTGGTTTTATTTTGTAGTAATTGCACGTTTTATACACATCTGCTCCAAATTTTAAGAACCAAAAATAGTATAATTAGCTTGTTTACTGTAAATTCAGTGTTTGCTGATGTTACTTTCAAATATCTGAATTAATACACCTGCTTAGGGCCTCACAAAGGCTTGAGCCGGCCCTGAGCGAGGCGTCTTTAGAGTTAAACTGGCAACTTGACTCTGATTTTCCTTTTAAAGACATAAAATCTAAAAATAAAGATATGTCAGGAGGGATCAGTAAACAAACATTTTGAACCTGAAGGCTAAATATAGATGTGATTTGAAGGTACGTTCAAAAGCAATCACCTATGATGATAAAAGGGTTCTATTTCCATCCTTAGTGAGGCAAACCATTACCAGAAACAAAAAGGATCCGTGAAGTTGAGTAATGAGAAAACAAAAACGGATTTAAAAATAGCCGGGCCTTTACTTCATCTTCAGTATTACCTCCCCGCTTTCTGTTCTCCCCTTAATCAGTTCTTTGTTTTAATTCGACCCACAATTTTGCTGCAAGGCACGAGCAAAATGAGATTTACATGATCCATTTGTGCAGCGCTGCTCGTTTTCTGAGGTCACCTGGAGAGCAGGCGAGCCGCAGCGAAAATGGTTGTTCTCGCTGCATTCCAGCATTCGCTGCCATATTACGTGGTACACGGCATTTTCTTCTGGGCTCTGGTTTTTTTATTTAGTTTTTTTTTTTTTTTTTGCTTATTTGAGCATTTTGTGCTAATTTATTCTCTCAGCACAAGGCATCACTGTGAATATCTGTGTAGCCTGCTAATGATGATGGTGATGATTCAGGGAACTGATGTTGGAGAATTTTTGCAGCTTCTGTGAGCTGCGATGTCTTGAGCCGCTGACGGTTGCAGTCAGGGAGAAAAAGAACAGAACAGGGAGATATAAGAGGAAAGTTCTGGTATATTTGTTAAATGTTGTGCGTTTTTCATGATTCGTGGTGAATCGTAAACATAAATACCTGTGATAAATTTTTTAAAAATCACCATATGAGAAAACAGTGTTAAAGAGTCCAACTAAATATTTAGTTAGCAAGCTAAATATTTAATTTAGAGTTAAATATTTATTTTACAAACGTAAAGTATTTAGGTCAGACCTAAATATTTAGTTTGTAAAATATATTTACAAACTAAGCATTTAGGTCAAACCTAAATATTTAGTTGGTAAAAGATATATTTAATTTACCAGCTAAATATTTATTTTGGAGCTAAATATTTAGTTTGCAAAATCAATATTTAGGTTTACTCCCAAAATAAACATTCAGCTGGGATCTAAATCTTTTGGAAAATAAATATTTAGTTAGCAAGCTAAATATTTAATTTAGAGTTAAATATTTATTTTACAAACTAAGTATTTAGGTCAGACATAAAGATTTAGTTTGCAAAATATATATTTAATTTACTAACTAAATATTTATTTTGGAGCTAAGCCTTTCTGTTTGCAAAATCAATATTTCAGTTTAGTCCAAAAATAAACATTTAGCTGGGAACTAAATATTTATCTTGGAAAATAAATATTTAATTTGGAACTAAATATTTAGTTTTTAAACTAAATGTTTAGCTCCAAAATAAATATTTAGTTAGTGAATATATAGTTAGTAGGGCAGCAGTAGCTCAGGAGGTAGAGCGGGTTGTCCAGTAATCGGAAGGTTGCAGGATCGATCCCGGCTCCGGCCAGAGAATGCTGCTGTGTGTCCTTGGGCAAGACACTTAACCCACCTTGCCTGCTGGTGGTGGTCGGAGGGACTGGTGGCGCCAGTGCTCGGCAGCCTCGCCTCCGTCAGTGCGCCCCAGGGCAGCTGTGGCTACATCGTAGCTCATCCCCACCAGCGTGTGAATGTGTGAATGACTGATTGTGTTGTGAAGCGCCTTGGGGGGTTGTAGAACCCTAAGAAGGCGCTATACAAATACAGGCCATTTACCATTTACCATTTAAATTAAATATTTATTTTAAACACAAAATATTTAGATCTGACATAAATATTTAGATTGTAAAATAAATATTTAACTCTAAATTAAATATTTAGCTTGCTAAATATTTAGTTGGGATCTTTAACATTTATAAATGTATGAATAACATGGTGAAAATATGACTGAAAAATTAACTCCCATTTTTTTCTCTTATGATAGGCTAAATAACCCAAAATATTGCTGTTAAGTTATGACTGTTTGACTTTACAAATGATACCCTATAAAACAGCTTCTCTAAGCTAACTGGTTATGCTTTTAAAGTCAAACTAATTATAGGCAAATGCATACAATTTCCACCTTTGTGTGCTAGTTTGTTAACATAAAAAATTAAATCTCCGAGCAAATAGCCTCCTTAAACACATACATCCTATAATTCCCATCTCACCCTTCTTAATGCGATATGAAATCCAGTTTCAATTAGCACCTCGCTGGAAAACAGCAAGAATAAATCCGTCTCTTAATTGAGGGCTGTCACCATGGAGATGTCAGGTGCTCTTCACACTCCCAAAGAGTAACTTGAGGGCAAAAATTAAAAATGTAAATGCGTGATCAGATTTTAGCTGATCTCCATTTGGGAAAATTGTTCCGTTTTTTGCTTTACTTCATGTTTTCTCTCAGAAATCTATCAAACGTAACAAGCTCGGTATATAGTGAGACTGTTCTGTAAAGATAAATATGCTCCAGCGCCCCAGAGGCTGGCATAAAAATGCTATTATGAGAACAACAGCATTAATGATAAGCAAGACACTGCATCGTCTTCTCAGCCATCACTGAGCTGCAGAGCACACAGGGTACAAGAGGAAAGAGCAAAAAGGACAGCAATGAAAAACAAAGGATGACTTTACTGTCATCCTGCCATTCATGCAACATTGACAGGTGAGAGATCATTATTTGACTCTGAAATGATATTATAATCACATAAACCTTTTTACAGTGGAGCTGTTGGATTAACTAGTTAATTACTATCCATGCAGCCCATCAACATATTGTGCAGCAAAGCAGATGATCACCACCTGCTCGTCCGCTTCATATCTGCATACTGTTGGACACGGGTGGTTTATGTGCAGATGTGGAAACGGTAAAAATAGCATCCTCTACCAACGTTTTCAATCATATGAAGTTTTCAAGGGGGAAAACTTCTTTTAGTGGTCTACTGTTGATATTTATAATCATTTGTAAAGTCATTTCAAAATGGATTTCTGCAAGTGAATGGTAACAACTAGCACCGCTGTGAGCCACCGCTGCTAGGCACAAGGACATGGCGCAGCGGCGTGACGTCTGGCAGACACTGACACTTTCAAGTTTACTGTATAGCATTTACAACATTTCACCCTATGACAGTAAATGGCGAGTTTGGGGGTCACTGTGTCATGTCCTTGTGCCTTGCAGCAACGCCTTGCAGTGGTGCTTTGTCATAATGTAGTCCCAAGTCAATATCGGCTCTTGTAAAGTCTACCTAATGACTTACTATTCTAATTTGCAGTTGATATGATTATTTAGGTCACCAAGAAAAATTAGGATCAATATTCAATAATTTTCCTGACTTTCATATTTTCAAATGCTAGCTGTTACCATTCACTTACTTTGTTTATGCTAAGCTAAAGCTAACGGAATTCTGCCAGATTAAATGAATGACTGGGCTGGTTAAAAAATGCTTTTCCCCATTTATCAAATTCTGGGGAATGTGGAAAAACAGACTAAATTTCACTTTGGGGTGGAATATCCCTTTAATGTGTAACTTGCCTTTGCTGCTAGCCATAGGTCCGCTCCATGTCTCTGTAAACAAAAATGTCAGATCTTCATCCATTTTTGTGGGTACTCGACAAGTTCGGGCTGGGTTCTACGCTAATTTCCCTAATTGTGACGTCACATTAAGTGACTTTTTGAAACGGCTTGTTTTAGGCACATAAATACAAAAACCAAAATAGATTGACTGTTTTTATTCACGTTTGGAGCAGTATAGGTCCACATGGCAGCACAAAAGTCTGCATGTTTCCCTTTTAAACTCTGAGAAAAGGAAACAGATGTTATATGAGTGACTCTCAAGACCTGAATAAAAAAACTTTTCTATAATCTCGCGCTGATTCTTTTTGACACATACCTTCTCATTTCCTTGTACTTTCCCTTCTGATTAGAAGATATAGAGCAATAAGAAACAGCCCTCTCTCTTATGCGGATCTTTTACCTCAGAATGGCAAGACGCCAGGTGTGGGAGGTTACAGCTGAGCTGGTGCGTCATAACAAAATGCCGACACTCTCTTGAGAGTGGTTTCCTGTGGTGTTTACTTGGTTCATAAGCTATACTAACCCCATGAACAGACTGGACAATCTTTGGTATTATTAGTCACGCAATTGAAAGTGACATTTTTTACCATAGAGTCACCTGAACAGAGGTTATAGTAAGGCCGGAAAATAAAGGAAAATCAGTAAGGAAAGAACGAGAACATGTAATTTTGTTGCCATAAGTTCGCAGAACCCACCAGCTCTTTATCCTTGAAGGAGACGCATGGTTCCTTTTTTAACATGAGTGGAAACAATTTCCTGTAGTCTGGTCAGTTTTGGTCAAGTGGTCAAAGAATCACAGTTCAGAACCTCTACTTTCATTTATGTCTGCTTCCACAACTGCTTCAGGAGTTGATTCAGTTGAACCATTTCATCAGTCCTTCCATTCATCCATCCAACCATCTGTCTATCATTCATCTGTCTATCATTCATCTGTCTATCATTCATCTGTCTATCATTCATCTGTCTATCCAACCATCCATCTTTCTATCTAGCATTCATCCATCCAACCATCCATCCAACCATCCATCATTGATCATCTATCCATCTATCTAACTAACCATCCATATATCCATCCATCTATCATTGATCATTGATCCATCTATCTATCATCCATCCATCCATCCATCTGTCCATCATTCATCCATCGATCTATCTAACTAACTAACCATCCATCTATCCACCCATCCATCTGCCTGTCATTCATTCATCTATCCATCTGTCTATGCATCCATTCTGCTCATCCCAGTAGAACATGCTCTCCCACCTGGACTTTTTGTCAAGAAAGATTTTTGTGTGGAAACAAATCCAGTATATTACCATTACAGGTAACTTGACCCAGTAGAAAAGGGTTGGCCCCCTTCTCATCAGCAACACCAGAACAGAACTATGTTTGGAGGATTTGATGTTGTTTTTCTGGAGCCTTTTTTTGACAGATTGCTTGATATGCTCGTCACATACTGATCTCAACCAATGAAACAGATGTTTTGTGAAAAAAGTATCCATTGTATGCAGTGATAATCATTTTCCCCAACTATCAGATTATGTGACTTTGGGGGGGAGTCTGAAGAAAAGGGGTTTGACCTTTGATTATTTTTTTCAAATGTAGCTTGCTTGCATGTTTTTTTTCCAAGAACTCCGATCCTACCTTTAATTAACCCCTTAGAGGCCATAAAGATAGGGAAATTTAAAGTGAGGATCTCACTGAATATCTAATTCCATCTGTCGGATGTTGTTTGCACGCTCAGACGGCAGCACAAGGCAACAGGAAGAACCCCGCAGGCGTATGGTTGATTGGTGCTGGCTCCAGAGCATTTTGACTCTGTTTTTGTACCTTGTCTTTATGATGAATTACCACATGCTGCTCAATGTGCTCCTGGTAAATTAGAACATTTTAATTTGCCTCATTCAGCTCCACATCATGGTCTGAATATGATCGCGTCTAACCCCAGAAAATGGAAGTAAAAACTGGCCGATGCCAAACTCAAATCTTCACAAGTCTTGATGGCTACACACACCTTCCATTTTCTTATCTATGCCAGGAAGGGTAGACTTCAATAGGAGGAGAGCACCAGCAGTTCATTATAAGTTTAGTAAAAGAAACTATTTGGGGCATGAAACAACAATAAAAGTGTAATTTTACTTCTGGAGACATTAAATGAAAATACGTGTCATGAAATTATGTAAAAGCATTTTAAAAACGCAACTTTGTACAGATTGATGAAAAGTGGGACATATTATGCAAAACTCACCATTTCCATCCCTTTGAGTGGCTCTGTGGGTCTCTACTGACTCTATAAACACTCATAATGTGAGGAAATGAAACATCCATCCATTTCCTGTGTTTGATTTTTAGGAATTATGTGCCTAAAAATGCCATTTCGAAAAGTCCTAGTTTGTGATGTCACAAAAGGGGAAATTAGAATAGAACCACCTCTCATGTGCAAAAGAGAGCTGCTGTTGGAGGAACAGTGTCTCTACTCTGAGTCCCACCTGGATATCTGAGCTTCTCAGCTTATAGTTAGAACGGGGAAGGGGTGGGCGTGGCCAGCATCAGCTTGTTTTCTTAAAGTGACAGAGCCCTAACACGGCTCATTCTGGAAGGTACTGAAACTGTCAAGAATAAAACTGCTTTATGTGAGAGGGATTTAGTGCAAAGAACTTCATAAACATTATTTTTATAGACCATAGAGCTTTTATAACTTAAGAAAAAGGTCACAATACGTCCTCTAAATGAATTTAGTGAGCCCTGAGTTGTTCGTTCTGAATAAAATAAATTATTAAATACATTTTATTGTGGAATCTTGCAGAGTCATTCATCCACCAAACTGCCTAAACCTAATATAATGTCATTTTGTGTTTTAGCAGTGGGAGACTCCTCTATCCAGTCATGTAGTAGAGTTTTAACTGTCTGTATGCTTCGCCCATGCTTAGGATGTAGTTAACCTGCTATTATTTGAAATGCCCTGCAGCCTCACAAAGCTGCAAATATGGCAGAAGAATGAATACAAACGGTTTTCTGGTTCTTCTCACCAGTGCTATTCTAAAACCCTTTTCAGTTTAATGCAAGTGTTTGTGATTCCTGCAACAATACAAGTGTGTGGTTTGACAAATTCCCGGTGTTTCTCACAATAACCCACATGATTATTGGAGTGCAACTCGCACGCTTCAGTCCGTTTGCTAAATTCCACGTCTTTGTGAAGCGTCCAGTGAGTCCAGCAGGTAATATTGGCCGTTCTGACTCCGACAAAAGACCTTGCACGCAGAGAGCACAAAGAATCTGGACCCCCTTTTATCAAGCCCGATGGTCGCCATGGCAACAGTGGCAGCATCCAGGCATCTCATGAGGGCTATTAACAACAATGTGTTTCAGCTCCAGCAGACCCTGAGAAAATGGAGAAGGTGAAGGCACATAAAAGAAAACCGAGATGCTAAAAGAACCAAGCAGGGTTTGTCCTTTTTCCAAATGTCACCCCACACACACCTCTCTGAAACACACCGCTGTGCAATCATGCAAACTTAATCACTTAAATTTAGGTCTTTGAGGACCAGGATAGAAGCACAGTTCAACTATGGTCTCAAAGAATGGTGAAACTTTCATGATGATTAAGGAAATCTCAAATAAATCACAGTTAAAAGAGCCATGATGTTTAAGAGCAGCCGTATTTATACCAACAGAATAGTCTCCTTTTAGGGAATTAATGCATTCCAGAACTGCAGCATCACTTTCTTTTAGACGTGTGTTAAAACCTGCAGAAAAACACATCAACCTACTTTTTATCCCTGCAGGCATGTGTACGTTTCTGATTGTTTTTCATGAAAATATTGACGTACAAGCTAATGCACAACATGCAAATCTGAATTTTAAAAGCTTCAAGCTAAAAACGAGGGTCTGTTAATGGAGTCATGTAGCGAAATGTGAACTCCCGATACGCTGAAATGCTAAAACCATGAAAAGAAGCAATTTAAATGAATGCCCTTGCAGGCACGGATTATGAAACCAAACTGTTCATTAAGCAGCCTTGTGCCACGTCTTATCTGTGTGACCTTACTCCGTCTTTGTTCAGGTTAGCGCTGTTGGCAGAGAACGGGTTCCTGTTGCAGTAGCACTGAGGTGAGAAGCTCTGAAAAGCTTTTACAGGCTGCTTTGTGCACGGTGGACAGGAAGTCCATATATGATCATAGAGAATCATGCTCAGAAAACAAAAGCTGCACAAAAGACAGCATTTAAAGTTACACCTACATGAATTCAGACACTATTTAGTATGCACTCCTTTTGTAATTTGATGTTAAAACATAAGCAGGTTAAAATCACATGCATGCATTTGTGCAAAGATTCCAATCTTTTATGTGTTTTTTTAAAAACGAAGCAGATTTGACAACCTCTGCAGACATAATTGCTTTTGCATTGCTGCATTTCCTTAAACGGTTTAAAATAAAAAATATGCAACATTTGATTTTGTAACACCACAATGAGCTGCAACAAGCTTAAAAGTATTTATTCCGAGACACTTTCATGCATTTTTTGCCTCATGTGTTGCTTTAGTTGAAATTGCAAACATAGTAGTCAAGTTTTATAAAGATTTTTATATTTTCTGGTGTTATTTGTAAAAAATATATTATTGTAGGATTTCTAGATGCATTTAAATTATAACTAACTAACATATGATGCTCAGTTTGCTCAACATCCATTGCAGATGTCGGTAGATGCTCTGTGTTTGTGTGAGGGCACACTGCCACCAGTTGTTGTAATGATGTTACTACCTCATTTGGGCTTTTTTAATATGTTGCAGCTGAGAAATCAAACAGGCATAATCAAAAAAATGTCCCTTAACAACGAGACTCTACATGCAAAGTCAAATAAACACATAAAGTAATTTTATCAAGATTATTTCTGCATTATCTAAGTGGTTCGTATCTTTGTGTTTTTCTCTACAATGCACAGAAAAAGGATGCTGCACAAAGCCGTGAAGCAGCAAGCACTTCCACATCATTGCCACACTTAATAGCTCGACACAATTGAGCACGTCATCGCAGAAGCCCCCACGCCAGCGCTCGTTTACTGACCCTCACCTCTGCAGCATTCAGACGATGGAGGGAGATTGTCAGGGCTGGTGATCTCATCCTGCACCGTGCAGGGATGAGCATTGTCAGACTTTGGGGTGCTCTTCATCAATGGAACTCCAGCATGAGTCATCTGCACTGAGCACCCACCTCCAATGTGCAAAGCCTCCCTTTGTAGTGCTGAGAGGGGCTCATCCAGCACTTGAGAGACGAGCATCTTCTGTATTTAATCTGTTCTGCTTCAAACGTCAGTACAAATGCATCAAACAGAAGAATAAATTCATTTAATTAAAAGCAGAATCATGTTTAACACCCTTTTTTTCTTAGATGTGGAAAAATATCAATATAATGAAATCATTCTGAACCAGAACTGTTTGTTTAAAATGTGAAAGAGTTCATAAATATTCAACTGAACCTGAGGAAACTAATTGCAAGATGTTCTTGCAGCCCAATTCTGAGTAGAAACAGAACAATATGTAACATTTGAAACAAAACTGACACAGCTTGCACTCGTTATGGGAATAGATGTGCTCGATTCCATTAGTCTGTCGTTTTTAACGATCAACTAAAAGTTTCCTGCCTGCACACAGTAATTGAGGTTAATTGTAGGGAAATGCAGACTCAAAATTACAAGTCTTTCACTGAGAACACAGCAGGTACGCTGGCTGTGAAAGGATCAAGAGTTCCCCACAGGAAGCTTTTCAAAATAAGACATCAGATGTGAATTATGCCTCAGAAATGAGCGAGAACTCATGCTGTAACGTAAAAAAAAACTCTGAAAATGTTGTGTTACATAAGGATTACACAAGGTCGTTCAGAGAATGTAAAGTGGGACAGCTGAATATGAAAAAATGCAAAATATCAAAAGAAATGTAGAATAAAAATTAGTTTTGACTGTCGTTGTTACATAAGGTGCATCCTCAACATTCAGAGAGAGCACAGAAAGTGACCAGAAAATTTAAAATAATTTAAACCATGGGAATTTAACTTTTTCAACTAACTTAATGCTCGTTGGCACAGTTCTTTAAAGAAAAAAAATCTAATTTCTATATGATTTATACAATAAATATTCTTGTTTTCAATAGATGATTTAAGAACGTATAAGACCATAATAACAGAGCAGACTTTACCCATAAAAACAGCCAAAAACTCATAAAAATCCGTTTATTATTTTAGAAAATAATGCAATTCCACAGAGAGGCGCAGTTCCACTCCCGGCCACGTGGTGGCAGCACTGAACCCTGATGACCCGCTGTCTCCACGCCCATTCCAGACCTTTACTTCAAATTTCCGTTTTTTTCACCCACCGTAGTTGGACCAGAAGACTTACTAGCAAGCCCTTTCTTACTGTCTCGTTGCTTAAATAGTTTCAGACAAGTGATGGCGCGACTTCTTCTGAGAGGAAACTTGAGGAGTTGCATCACCTCTCAGATCAGAATGTCATCTGATCAGGTAAGCGGGAAAATTGGTTTATTTTGATCTTTTTTGTGTTGTTTTTAAGTTAGCATCGTCACTCAGACACGTATGGTTGGACAAAGGCGGTCAACTGGACAGTTTCTAACTCCCAATAAGTTTTTCTTGTATTTAACCTCAACTAAAATTATATATTTATATATGAAGTAAGTGAATTACCTACGTTTTTAATTTCAAAAGCTATAAAAGTCATTGTTTTCTCAGATAAATGACTTTTCTTGATAGTGCATGCTCATTTTGACATATTCATAACAACCTATCTTGACCAAGGAAATTTGTAGGGTGTACAACTAATCGTGTCCAGATCGAATAATAGTCGAATATTTGATGCATTCTCAGGGTTTTTCCACGCCATGTTTAAATCTATGTAATATTTTTAGTGACATGGTGGACCTTTTACCCTGCTCTGTAATGTTGTGCATGGTTACACCCCCACCTTTGACACACATAGCACCTGCCCCTCCCCCAAACACACAGGCATCAATAATGGTCATTCAGAGGAGGAATGCTCGTCCTTGTCAGCTAAATTTAGTCTGTTTCTCCACACCAGTTTTAAAATGCATCAACAAACAACAAATTACCATTTGTGTTTGCAAATTTCTGGAAACAAGCAGAGAGATTCACGTGCAGGCTTTACCCTAATTACCATAATGCAGACGCAGTCATTTATCAAGAGGTTTAGTCTGAAAGTGCTAGTTGTGCATGATTTAACTTGCACCTAGAAAACACGCCCAAAGTCATTAATGGTTAGTTGGAAATGACGGCATAAGATAATGAGCAACTACAGAGGTTAAATGGATCATCCTTTTTGCAGTGATCCCATTTATACTGTCTCCTTATCATCTTTGTCATTTTGTTCATCCCCTCCAGTTAAGACTCTTGGACTGCATTAAAATACAGCTGGCTATGCTTCATATTAGGGCTGGATGATAATTCAATAACTATATATATCTATTGATATACGTGTGATGCGATAGGGCAAAAAAGGTTGATTAACAGTTCAATAAAAGAAAGTTTTCCTTCCTTTTAATACTAGAATTGCTCTGTGCTGAACCAATCATGAGGCTGGAGTAGAGCCACACAGACAGCACAGTAGCAGCCAGATGTACCAACAGCTAATGTTTGTGCAGCTTTAGTCCCTTAAATCAGGTAACCACTGAAAAATGGAAGAAAAAATGACTGTCCTGAAAGAAAAAGGATGGAGAAAACAGCAAATTACATCATTGACAATGAAAGCCTAAGCAGTTCAGATGTGTGGACGTATTCACGCTATTTAAAGTCGGATAATAAAAGTAATGATATAAAACACGTGTTTAAACAAAGTCGGAGAACATCGCTGATCTGTTTTAGCATCTGAGCTAGCTAGCATGAAAGCGTGCTTTAAATCTCACTTAATAATACAAGGAAATATAAAAGGTTGCTAAAAATAGTGATATATCGACTGATATGAAAAATATTATGATGATGGACATTTTTTTCCATATCATCCTGCCCTAATTCATATCTGAGTACTTCAGGTGGTATTTCTATGAAACATTCAGATGTGTGATGCATGACCTAAATACTAGTTATGCATGAACACAAGCCAGTTGGGGTCTGCAGATGGTAATGGAAGCTTATGTTGGTAATTCAAAAAGCTGTAATGTGATTTACTTCACATTAAAATGCTGTCTTTTTTCCCCCAGCTTGGTGAACTGGGAAAGGGAGCAGGGAAAGGTGGTGGTGGAGGAGGCTTTGTGAGGGCAGCAGGAGGTGCCTTTGGAAAGCGAGAAGCGGCGGAGGAGGAGCGGTACTTCCGGTGAGGTGCCAGTTATAGTGGTAACATTTGCATTGCCTAGGTTTTCCTTTGATCGTCTTTTTCGTTGCATTTGTTTGCAGGCAGAAGGAACGAGAGCAGTTGGAGGCACTGAGGAAGCATCATTCAGAAGAGATCGAGCACCACAAAAAGGAGATTGAACGCCTACAAAAGGAGATCGACCGCCACAAGGGCAAAATCAGAAAGCTCTCGCACGACGATTAAGGGAGAGAGGCCATCTGTCGATTATTTCCTGAGTGGAACCACTTGTTAACATGTTATTGATTATCACTTGTACTTTCTGCAGGTCTTAAAGTCATGAAAGGTCCTGCTGACTCGTTCATGCTGAAATAATAAAGTGATTAATCTTCCTACAATGTGCTTTGGGTTTTGGCTTAAACGGTGTGTTCAGAACGGGTCCATTTGTTTAATCCAAAGTCATGAAAATCCCTTTTCAGTAGCTGAATAATAATGAACATCAGAGTTGTGAATGTATATTTTTACTGTATTTTCAATGGAAGCTTGAACGTCAAGTTTAAAAGTTCAGAAAATATCTACAGATTTTGTACAATTTAAGTAAAAGATGTGAAGCGCAGCATTATGAAATGCCCTTTTGCAGACATAATTAGCATAATGATTGTCTTTTTTAAGATGAAGAGTGTAAAAGTATCACAAAAAACGAGCATGATTCAATTAAACAGGTCAAGATAAAATACTAATGGACAAGAAAATACTCTTAAATGAAAAACAATGGCCATAATCACAACTTCACCGCAAGAATGGCCTGCAAAAATATAGTATTTGGTTTTATTTTGGTTCGTATCGCTGCAGAACCAGTAAACTACGGCAGCCATGATTTCACCCATGAAGCCCCTTCATGAGTTCTCGTTCAGATCTCGCGATGTTTGCAGAGCGGCTGCGTTGTTCGGGCGAGCCGACGACGAGATCGTTGGTGTCTGGAA
Source organism: Aphyosemion australe (assembly GCA_006937985.1). Lineage (NCBI taxonomy): Eukaryota > Metazoa > Chordata > Actinopteri > Cyprinodontiformes > Nothobranchiidae > Aphyosemion > Aphyosemion australe. The sequence goes on along the minus strand of SSNS01000104.1, from coordinate 426,786 downwards.
AAATTGTCTCGTGGTTGAGATATAAACACTCTTTGTTTGAGCATTTTCGTTCGCAAATCAAAATAATAATTTCGCGCGCTAAACCACGTTGCAATCGGCTTCCTGAATCAGGCTGGTAAGTTTTGCTAACTATCAGTTTGGACCTTCTATGTGTTTGATATGTGAGCGGTGTTTGTCGGCACCGCGAGGCCTACGCGTAAGCTTCAATAGTTAGCCTAAAAAGCTAACTATCGCTGTTGCTTACTCAATAATGAAAAGGCTAATATTTAAATGCCTGCCTTGCTTTGAAATATAGTCAATACAATTTACGTTTAGTGTTTGTTGTATTTCAGTGTTTCTTTTAAAGCCTGTGCATGTAAATATCAGAAATTAAACGCATTTATCTGGCTAGTTAGCGGGCTGCATGCGAAGGGGGCGGGGCTGTCGCTGTCTGTTGTTTCATTAAGAAAACCGGACTATTTTATCTCTAGATATACAACATATCCCATCCTATTAAATACTATTTACAACCATTTTAACTCTTTTAATTAGCAAATGACCGTTAAAAAAACCACAGGCTTAAAATGAAGTGAGGGTTGTTTTTTTTGGTTTTTTTTAAACTTTATTAACAAAAATTCCAATAACAATACAAATATAACAAATACAACTTTAAAGTGACACCTCCAACAAGTTATCAAAACTAAAAACAGCAAAGCTTATTATGTCAGATATTGATCAGTTATTAAAAAAATAAAATAAAAGTGAGTTGTTTTTTTGTTTTGTTTTTTAAACTTTATTAACAAAAATTCCAATGACAATACAAATATACAAAACTTTAAAGTCACACCTCCAACAAGTTATCAAAATATAAACAGCAATAACTTTTTATGTCAGATATTAATCAGTTATTCAAAAAAGTAAGAAAAGAATAAAAGTGAGGGTTTCTTTTTTGGTTTGCTACAGTTTGAAAACGCAAATTATTCTAATGTCTTAACGATTATAAGTAAAAGAATATTTATGTGAATGTAGAGTATTTTAAAGACTGATCGTGTCTCTTTTGATTGCTGTATTGCAGAGGAATGGCTGCTGCTGAGGTGAATGGGAGTTCTGCTCCAACAAAGGAGGAAGAAGAGCCCATGGATGTGACAACAACACACACAGAAAACTACCAAACACTACTTGATGCTGGGCTGCCTCAGAAAGTGGCTGAAAGTCTAGATAATATCTTCCAGACAGGTCAGCGATCGCTCCAAACTGAGCTGCTGACGTTTTGTTGTATTATATGTCTAAGTGTATATATACGTGTATTTTTACTCTAGGCTTGGTGGCTTATGTTGACTTGGACGAAAGGGCCATTGATGCTCTGCGAGAGTTCAACGAAGAGGGCGCGCTCACGGTGCTGCAGCAATTCAAAGAGAGTGACCTATCTCATGTGCAGGTATTCATGCATGTAGATTGCATTTTAATGTTTGGAGCAGTGTTTTATATTCAGAGTGCTTTACATTTCATATGATTTTTTTTGTTGTAGAATAAAAGTGCGTTCCTTTGTGGAGTCATGAAAACATACAGACAGAGGGAAAAACAAGGAAGTAAGGTACAAGAGTCCACCAAGGGTCCAGACGAGTCAAAAATAAAGGTACATTTTTTATGCACATCTGTATGAGATTTAAAGTTCGATCTGAAACTAACGTTTAGTTCTTGTTTTTCATTTAAAGTCTCTGTTGGAGAGGACAGGATACACCCTGGATGTGACTACGGGGCAGAGAAAATATGGAGGCCCTCCACCTGAGGACGTATACACAGGCTCACAACCAGGGATTGGAACGGAGGTAGGAGTGCTTTTTAAAGTGATGAGAATTTCTACAACCTCCAGCTTTGTTCTGCATTAAAACTAAAATCTCAGACGTTTGAAAATTTTCCCTATTTTCTAATCTAGTCATTTCTGGACATGGACAATTTGAGTTGGACTTGATAATACAGCCGATGACTACACCAGTTAACATTTTTTTCTTATCTTATTCAGGTGTTTGTTGGGAAAATCCCCAGGGATTTGTATGAAGATGAGCTTGTGCCTCTGTTTGAGTCTGCTGGTGCCATCTGGGACCTCAGGTTAATGATGGACCCCCTGTCTGGTCAGAACAGAGGCTATGCTTTCATCACATACTGCAATAAAGACGATGCACAAAAGGCGGTGAAGCTAGTAAGTTTTGCTTTGTGGTGAAAACAACCAGTCAAATTCCACAAAAACAATGAAATATGTCAGCTAGTTGGTGCATGTAAGCCCTTAGCAAAAATAAAAGGAACAGAAAGAGATGGATGTTTTCAAATGTTTTATGAGGAAATTCCTTGATCGGATTTAATGAATTTTTATTCCTTCCTTTCTTGTTTTCAGTGTGATAACCATGAAATTCGCCCTGGCAAGTACTTGGGAGTTTGTATATCTGTTGCAAACAATCGGTTGTTTGTTGGGTCAATTCCCAAGAACAAGACACGGGAAAGTATACTGGAGGATTTTGGCAAAGTGACAGGTTTGCTTCAAAAATGGATTTTCTTAAAAACCCATCAAACAAATCTTAAGACTAATGGGAGTCTTTCTGTTTTTTCACCTCACAGAGGGTCTGCAGGATGTGATACTGTATCACCAGCCAGACGACAAGAAGAAAAACCGCGGCTTCTGCTTTCTGGAGTATGAGGATCACAAGTCTGCAGCACAGGCGCGCCGCCGCCTCATGAGTGGGAAGGTCAAAGTGTGGGGCAACCCTGTGACGGTGGAGTGGGCTGACCCTGTTGCTGAACCAGACCCAGAAGTCATGGCCAAGGTCAGTAGTCCACACGTTCTCCTGAGGAAAACACTCCCCAGCCCCCGGAGTTGAGACTAAAATATTTTCTGTCATCTCAGGTAAAAGTGCTGTTCGTAAGGAAGCTGGCTACGTCCGTGACTGAAGAGCTTCTGGAGAAAACCTTCTCTCAGTTTGGAAAGCTGGAACGGGTGAAAAAGTTGAAAGACTATGCTTTTGTCCACTTTGAAGACAGAGATGCTGCTGTAAAGGTGGGTTTTTATGACCCGATCAGAGTGTTTTTAGTGTGCTGGATTGCTCTGTACTTGACGGTGACGGGTTGTTCGTTGACAGGCTATGGATGAGATGAATGGGAAGGAGCTTGGAGGAGAGGAAATTGAGATAGTTTTGGCAAAGCCCCCGGACAAGAAAAGGAAAGAGCGCCAAGCTGCTCGGCAGACCACCAGGAGTGGCGGGTGAGCTAAATAGAGACACGTGATTGGTCAGTTGCCCAAGGCAACATATTCATGGAGTTTTCTCCCTGCAGGTATGACGACTACTACTACTACCCGCCTCCTCGCATGCCGTCACTAGGCAGAGGAAGGGGTCGCGGTGGCCGGGGAGGCTATGCCTATCCACCTGATTACTATGGCTATGAGGATTACTATGACGATTACTATGGCTACGATTATCACGACTACCGCGGTGGCTATGAGGACCCTTACTATGGCTATGAAGATGTGTACAGCATGAGGAGCCGTGGTACTCGCCCCAGCAGGGGTGGACCTCCACCACCTAGGGCTCGCGGGGCTCCACCAGCACGAGGTCGGGGTGGCTTTGCACAAAGGGGGCCACCCCTCGGTGGTCCGCGTGGTGCTCGAGGAGGACGTGGAACCCCTTTCCAACCTCAGAGGGGCCGTGGTCCTCGCGGTGCCAGGGGCAATCGCGGCGGGAACGTCGGCGGAAAGAGGAAGGCAGATGTGTTTACCCAGCCAGACTCCAAGCGCCGCCAGACCAACAACCAGCAGAACTGGGGGTCCCAGCCCATCGCCCAGCAGCCCTTGCAGCAGGGGGCCGACTATTCCGGTAACTATGGTTACAGTAATGACACCATGGAGTTTTCACAGGATTCTTATGGGCAACAGTGGAAGTAGATGCACCAAAAGGTATTTGGCAACAACAACAAAAAAAGAGGAAAACAACAACAAAACGAAAAAAAAATCAGGAGATTGGCCACAATTTTTGATTGACTTTTTATTCTTCATCACGTGTGAAAAAAAGATCTGTACGTATCCCAGAAAAAATGGACAGACTGCAGAATTGGCTCAAGATGATTGGCTGGAAATCTTTTTGGCTGAAGAAATGAACGTACCCGTTGGGGTGAATCATTTCTTCCTCTTACAGTCACATTTGGACGTGTCTTTACTAAAAAAAATTACAAAAAAAACGCTTTTATTGTTACTTTTTGTTCCTGGTTCTTTTAAAACCAACAAAGAACGTTAACTAAAAAAAAAGTGGACATTCGTTTTAAAATATCTGAGGACGTCAAATAATGCATATGTCCTTACGTTTTTTGTCCATGTCCCCGCCCCCCCTCCCCCTTCTTGTACTCCCTTAATTTGTGGTTTCTTGTAGTTGCTTAGGGACTTGCTTGTAAATAAATGCATATCGTTAGAGCTTCATACATCATTTTTTTGCGATGGTGGAGAAAAGAATCCACGAGAAGGAAGAAAATCAAAGTTTTGTATTGTTCGAAGTGTATGCCTAGCATTTCTAGAGATAGACGAATTGTGTTTTTTTGTTTTTTTTAACTGATACCATAACTTCCTTGTTTTCATTAAACTTGCCCAGTAGAATTTGGTTTGGCTTACCTTAAGAGCCATAGCAGTTTGTTCTCTGATGTTATTTGTATTTATAACTTTTACGTTTTGTTCAGTTTCAATAAAACTCAGCTGAGCATCAGTCAATTGTCAAATACTCAAATTCAGTGTTTGTCCTTCACTACTTGATTTGATCCACAACCTCCAATTGTCACATTCGGAAGAACGTTTTTGGTCAAATTTCATCAGAAGTGCAAAAGACTAAAGAACTAGAGAGTTCTGTTTGTCAAGTTGGATTTTAACCCTTTATTCCCCAGTGTTTCGCTCAAATGGCTGTGATGCCCTCGCAAGAACACTCATAGGTGACGGCTTACCATTCTCCAAGATTGTTCCCATCTCTTCAGTAAATGATCTCAGCCAATGGTGACTGGAAAAATACTTGGTTTTCTTGGGTAAATTAGCTTCTACTGTAATTCAAAATTCACACAACTCCCAACAACACATTCATGCAGGTGAAGTTTTGAGATTGGCTGACATCTATTGAAGCTTTCACTAAATTTTTAAAGTAAGAACAAGTTTGGAAAATGGTGAAATGTCACTTTAAACCTGGCCTTTCCATCGGATTCGTAACATCTGTGTAACGTAGTATGCCGCTAATAGCCGCTGTTGTAGTTGATGGGGGTTTTTCCACTGGTTGCGAAGCGTTGCGTTTTGGACGTGTTTCAGAAGCGTCGTGACACGTTGCTTACGCGTTGATTCTAACTTTTACGTTCTACGCTTCCAGAACGCGTCAAGCTCAGTAGTTCAGATCGGGCCAGACAGGAAGTCGAACATGAAAGTCGTGCAAAACATCCGGAAACTTTCAAAATAAGTTGCATGCTGATTTCCAGTTACTTAACTGGTAAAAAAAAGTACGTAGTTACCTGTGGAACCTCCGTAGAACTGAAAATAGACCTTTTTGAATACATGGTGCCGAAACCACGCATGGTGTTGCAATTCTCCGGTCTTTGCATGACAAGCTGCGTGGAACGCTTTCGGTATTGAGCTCTCGGGAAAAACGCGTCTTTTACGCTATGCTTACGCATCCAATGGAAAGCCGGGGTCAGAGCAACATTTGATCTTTGCAAACAGAGTTGTTTCAACCATCTTTTCTCCTTTTGAAGACACCAAGGATCTGTCCATCCAAAGGGTTCACATTCTTTAATTTTGCTAACTTTAATCGCAGAAAACAGATTTTTTTTTTTAACCAAACAACCAAAAATCAAAACTCTTAACCTTTACCTGTTGGTATCATGGTGTTGTTTTTTTGTTTGATGTGTCTGTCCTCTTATTCCAACCTGCCTAGGTGGAGAAGCAAAGAGAGCGGCACCACTAGAATGAGGAACTCACCTGAACGGTACTCAAGGGTGAGCTAGCCTTGCACAGAGTACTGTCTCCTCTTCTGTAGTTGATTGTAACCACTGGGGATAAAAGTTATAATCCATTGTTTTCAGTTTTTTCTCTGTTTATGAACTCTCCTCTGAAACATCTTGCTGTGTGCTAGGAGAGTGATTGTGTCTATTTTACAGGTTATAAAGAAGACAAATCATGAAAAAAAGTAACAGAAGAATAATTTCGCCCAATTTTAGGAGACAAATTGTTTTTTTAAACTCCCATGATCAGAAAATCGAGGATTTGGTAAGCCCATAATATTTGAACCCATGCAAACACCTGCTGCATAACTTAGCCAAAAAATATATCACCTCAGCTCCCTGCAACAAGAGTTAGCTGAAGAAAACTGCATTTCGTCTCATTTGCCACTTAAACTAACACAACTGGTGATTTTTTTGCAACATTAAAAGTTGAAAAGGTCCTAATCATTCATTTTATTGAAAATGAATAAGATTTCCTTCACATTTCTGCACATTTCAGGAAAATTTAAAATTGACACAGTTGCTTTTAGCTTTTTAAGCCACTAGATGGCAGTATGATGGCTGCATGATTTCACAGGTACATCTGGGCCTTGGGAACCAAACTAAAGCTATTTGACAGACTCTAGTGTCCTTAAACGACTTTTCATTTCAGAAATGTGTCTTTATATGTTGCCTCTTGTCACCAGGCAGTAGAGGAGCTGCCCACATCCATGTGACTGAGTTCACACAATTGGAAGGGCGTGATTGGTAAGGCTTCACTACCAACTAATGCTCAGAAAGACATCATGCTATTTAACCTTGGATGTCACACGTTTACTGTTTTGCAGAGCAAGTGAGTTCTGTGAATTTTTACTATAAACTTTATTGCAAGTATAAATTTAATACATAGTAAAGGCATTAGTATCCGTCTTTCTGAACATATGTTGGGTTTGATCTTAAACTGAAGATCTCTGCCAGATTTGTTGGCATGTCTCTGTCTGTGTGGACATTTTCTTTTAAGTTCCAGGTCAGTACAGTAACTGCAAAGGGTGCAAACCAGAACCACTGCAGGATTTCAGATGCCTCAAAATGGACTCGCCTACGCCAAAGTGCAGAAAGTTGCACCAGCTGGATCGGTTCTCCCTGCAGCTGAACAAAGGTCAAAGGTGAGAAATAACTAAACACGTTGGTGTCAGCGAACGTAAATGTCACCCCAACATATTGATTATTACAAATGTTCTCATTTAGGGCTGAAAAGGAGGACGTGCCACACCTTCACCTTCAGATTCACCTTCCTGACAACAGATTTCCAAGGAATGGAAGCTTTAAGTTTGCTGTACAGCATTTGTATAAACTCAAATAAACACCTTGGTCTGTGCTAATTTATTTATATTAATATGGACCATGTGGTATTTCATTTCAAGTCTTTTTACGTCACTTTAAAAGAAGAAATAGTCCCTTCATCAACCCTGTGGGTGGAAAAGCTGCAGAACTAAACATTTTAGATCTTCTCTGTGACTTCCAGAAATGTTAGAAGGGTTATTGCAAGCAACAGAGCGTGAGCAACATCCATTCAAGTCCCTAAATTAACTGATTTTAACATTGCTAGAGACTGAGAGGCATCTAAAAACGAATGCATCTTCCAACATGGCCTGGTGTCTGTTCGTTTCAGCGTCATTCATTAGCTGCTAGGTTTTAGCTATGCTACATTAGCTCTTCGTTTAGAAGCAGATATATTTTGTTAGCATTTTATTCCATAAAAACCTGCATTTTTAAAAAAAAAACAAGGTAGTTTAGTAAAACATAATTGTTATCGGAAAATCGATCAAAGTCGTGAGGAAGGACGTTCTGTTTAGGAAAACACGGTCACGTGACACGCTGCGTCACACGTAAACCCGGGTGAAGATGGCGGCCGCCGGGGGAGAGCCCTCTGCTCAAAGCGTGTCGGATGAATTATTTAATAACTTTTACACGGAGGTACAACATAATTCAGACTATTTGATGCATTTGAACGTTTCGGATGTAATGGAATAATTGCTGGTATTTATTAGCCTATAGCTTCTTATGTACACCGCTTACGAGGCCTTCAGCTAGCAAGATGCTAACGTTCACGGAGATGTTTGGTAGCAGTGTTATCGCTGTGTGGAGACAGCCAGAGATAGTCGAAACCTATCTCCTACTCGTATATAAAGTTGATTAAACTCGTTATAACATTTCCTATAGTCTTAGAAATCATTCATCCGGGTATTGCAAACCTCTCATTCAGTGTTTGTCACACTTATTAGCATTAGCATCTTTTAATTTTCCATAAACATTGCATTCACTGTGAAAACTACAATAAAACCGTAGGCATGCAGCGTAGCTTTATGTGAAATTGGGTTTGTTTTCATGGGATTCTGTTTTATCACAACAGGTAAAGCAGATCGAGAAGAGAGACTCTGTGTTAACCTCCAAGCAACAGATTGACAGACTGCTCAGACCTGGATCTTCATACTTTAATCTCAACCCCTTTGAGGTAACAGTGGATCACAACTGTTTCATTGATCATTAAAAAACAATCTATTCTAATCTAACTCTCTCTTTCATATATACGTAGATATGTAGATGTTCCATCCAGTGTTAAAAGCAACTAAAGGCTCCTTTTTTCACTTTTCAGGTATTGCAAATTGATCCAGAAGCAACAGATGATGAACTGAAGAAAAGATTTCGAGCAGTAAGGACACTGTTTCATCTTTTGTTTTTGCAGGAAACATTTTTATGTTGTATTGCAGATAGCTTATGTCTTTAATTCTCCCTCTAGCTGTCCATTTTAGTCCATCCAGACAAAAATCAGGATGATCCTGACAGAGCACAGAAGGCTTTTGAAGGTAAAAATATGTATTTTTACATTGGATTGTCTTGTTTTTGTTTTAAAAGATGTACAAATTTAACTTATTGAAGTTGCAAACACAACAGCATTCGATATTTTGGGTTGTTGTTATGCATTAAATGAATTAAATGTTTGTTTTCTAGTCGTGGATAAATCATACAAACTGCTTTTGGAGCCAGAGCAGAAGAAACGAGCTGTTGATGTGATTCAAGCAGGAAAGGAGTATGTGGAGCATATGGTTAGTGGATTTCATGTTGGCCTACCTCCAGAAAAAGATCATTTTTGCCCCCCACGCAACTTTAACCTGTCTGGTAAATTTGCATTTTGTGTCAATAACAGGTAAAGCAGAAAAAGAAACAACTGAAAAAGGACGGGAAATCACAGGATGTGGAGGAGGATGACCCTGAAGTGGTACGTCTGTTGATTTAATCTGCTGTCAAACTTAAATAAGGGGTAAACTTGGTCAAAATTGCAATATTTTGACATTTTTTCAATATAACAGAAATGTTATTGAATAAAAAAAAAATGCATATTGTAAAACAATTGCAGTATTAAATAATCTTGATTTTCTTTTTTCAAGTTTAAACAAGCCGTGTACAAACAGACCATGAAGCTTTTTGCAGAGCTGGAAATCAAGAGGAAGGAAAGGGAAGCAAAGGACATGCACGAAAGGTAACCTGGTTGTTGCAGACACCTGTTCTAGTTCGATCGCCTCTTTGTTTACAGACATAAATACGTAGACGCCTCATGGACTGGCGCTGCCGTAGTGGCCGGCCACCATCTTAGTTGGCTCTCCATTTGCCCCAAGTGCATTCATTTCTACTGAGGAAGGTGCTTACCCAGCTAAAAACACATTTTATCAAGCTTTTTCACTAATTCAGACACATGGTATGATAATTAAAATTAAATAAATGAAAATATATAAAATCCCATCAGGTAGGCTATTAAAGTCAATAGTAATCCCACGTGATTGTATTCAATAGTACACCTGTTGGTGCAACTGTAGGCTGCACAAAAATGGCCATAGTTGCTCACTCTGCATTGACTTTGCATAGTGAGACCTATCCAATATGGCAGCGACACTGTTACGCTCTCCAGCGCCCAATGGGGCGTCTACATATTCATGTCTGTGTTTTTATATTAAATGTTATTTTCTTAAACAGAAAAAGGGCAAGAGAAGAAGAAATTGAGGCTGCTGAGAAGGCGAAGCGGGACAGGGAGTGGCAGAAAAATTTTGAGGTGGGACTTTGTCCGGCTGTTTTGCTTTTGCATCCAAGCGGACATTTTTAAAACAAAGGTTTCTTGTGACGTTTTGCAGGAATCGAGAGACGGGCGGGTGGACAGTTGGAGGACCTTCCAGTCTAAAGGAAAGACCAAAGAGAAAAAGAGCAGGTCTTTCCTCAAGCCCCCTAAAGTTAAGATGGAACAGCGGGAATGATGCTGCAAGTAGAAAATAAATCCTGTGTTTAAAGTAAAAAATGCATCTTCTGTGTACCCTCACCTTGTGTTCTGTAGTCCCACGTGTAACTGTCACCAGGATACGAGTACGGCAAGTTACTTCTCCTGATGAACTGTAGTTTTGTACTTCATTTTCTAATGTACATATTTGTGATTTGAAGCCAGCGGTCATACCTCTGTTGTGTAAGGAGATGATGCATCTTCACTGTTTTTTTTAACTTAATAAAGCTTGGTCTTTACAAGTTTAATTTGCCACCATCCACAGAGCTGAGTGTAAAATTTCTGTAACTCTGCTTTAAAAATTTAGATGAATATTTAAAGGTGTCGTTTTATTGGTTTAATTTACAAATCTTTCCATTAGTGACTAGAATCAAGTCTTTAAAAGTAGGAAACCACCAGGTTTTTCAGGTTAATGCATGGATGCCAGCATGGCATCTCATCTCTAATGTATAAAATAAAACATTTTGGCTTGTATTAAATTCCACAATTCAATTAAACTAGAGAACACAAGTCAGTAGAGTGTTGCTAATTCTTTTATTCTGATCCACAAAAAAGTGCTTGATTGGCAAACCAGTGTACAGATAAAAAAAAAATTCAAGTATACAAACATGTCAGTTTTCAGTTCATATCGCTCCATTTGGTCGTCTGTGAGGACATTTCATGAGCATCTGAAGGTCCTTAAACGTCACACATCACATGACTTTGCACTGATCTCCGGCTGCAGCAGGAGCCGAGACGGCGGAGGCGCCGCCAGCTCCGTTTCCCATCAGTCCATCCAGACTGAGGCCCTGAAAGGCTCCAAAGAAAGAATCATCCTTGGCTGGTGCTGGTTTCCTGCCAGCTGGGGTGTGCTGCAGGCAGAAAACACTGATTATGACACAGCAACAAACAAAAAGTCACTCTTTACCTGTTTACTCACCCTTGGAAGGCAGTGGTGGCTCCTGAAATGTGTCCTCCTCACGGTCCTTTCTGCATTCTTCTTGGCTAGTAAGGCTTGTTGACGTTTCCTTTGGCAAACAGCACAGAGCGACATTAGGCGAGGCACATGGGCGAGCAGCTTATTCATGTGACAAACAGCCTGATCCTCACTAATCCAAACCTGTCTGGCCAAATGTCATTTACTACATTAATAAAACTGCATCTAAATAAGTCAAATACTTGATCTAGAGGCATTCAAATCCATTTAAATGCTTTAAAACGGATTTTTACCTCTCCCTCTTAAGCTCATCCTGGTACGCTCTGAGCCAGGAGTCTGGGACTTTCTGGCTGCTGGAGGGAAGGCTTCTCCTCCTACTGATGCTCTTCCTGCGCGTAAAGCTGCATCTGCGGCCCGACGAGCTCCTCTTGGTGGGAGGTTTAGTTCCAGACATGCAGCTGGTGAACTGCTTCAGAGGAGCACCCAGCGACATGAAGGAGTCCATCCCGAGTCTGCTGTTTGTGGACGTTTTCCTGGAGTTAGAATTTGTCTCGGCTCAAGAATCAACCTGAAAATGAGCAAATATAAATGTTTAATAATTTATGTGAAAATCCACTTTAGTAAATGTTCTTAAATAAGGACTCACCTGTGAGGGAGCTCTGACCCAATCAGCTCAGCTCCTGTTACTCCTGTAAAAGCACGCCGTCCGCTCCACGCATCCCGACCGCTACTTCTGTTTCCAAACGCCTCCGCCTGCTCTTATGGAGACTTAACCGATGACCTCGCTGCTCTTCAAATAGGATTACCTGAGACGCAGAAGACAGTTATCTCATTACGTGTCACTAAACAAATCTGTGCAGGTGAAAAAGAACGCTTACATTCAGCTTTAAGAGTTAGAATAAAGGACGTACTCGCATCTTGTTCTGCAAAAACAGATTTTGAAGAAAGTAAAAAAAGTCTCGTTTTAGACATTTTTAGTGTAAAAAGAAAACAGCACTACTTGAAATGAGGTAAATATTCGTAAATATATATATTTTTATCTGCCAGTGAGGTTAGCAAAAGCTGCTCGATTCATGTTAGATTTAAGAAAATGATTTTATTTAAGAATATTTACCGTATTTCAAGTAGTTATTTTCAACAGATACAACAGATGTTAGACTAAAAATAAGATAAAATTAAGCATTTTAACCATCTTGGAAATCAGTTTTTGCAGCGTCAACGTCTACAATCACATGCAAATGAGATTATTATCAAAACGGTGTCAGAGGAAGCAGACAGGTGGTGCGTGGAAAGACTCAAAGGTGACGCAGGGAGGGTTCCTTCGCCTTGCCAAAGGCGAGACTTTCCATTGACTTTGGACGTTAAGCTGCTACATCGCAAAGCTGAATGACTCATTCATAAAGAAGTTATTTTTGTCTGTCCAGACTTTTCACAACTCCTTTGGAATCGACCACAGAAAAACAATAATTACTATAAACTTATTAAACTTTCTGATTTACACACGTTAGCATCAATCCTAGTTATCGTCTATTTGACGCAAATAACTCAACCTTTACTTTATTCCCGGCCCTTTATACTCTTGCTGTTAGCACAAAGTTGAATATTTAGCAGAATCCTTTAAACTAGTAAGGAATGAGGTTAATAAAGCAGCAGGATACGGAAACGTTACCGACAGATGGGAAAGCCGGTGACGGTGCAGCTGGACATCTGTCGTAGCAGATCGTCCGCGGTTTTCTGCCTCTGGACGACGGCTCAGCTTAAGTTTTGGAAGGGGATAAAGTAGAAATTAGTTTCCGGTGGAAACGACACCAACGAATAAGCACAGAGGTCAAAATGCTACGGAGAGCACAGTTAACCTTTGGCAAAGAGTATTTTAATTCTACACAATAATACATATATACAGATTTAAATGCTTGTTTCATTACAAAATAAATTCACAATGCTGGGAAACGTGACCTATAAATAAATACCAACAACAGGAGCAGTGTGCTTCACCTCCATAGAGACTTATGTCGAACGTGGGAAGAAGGAAAAAAGGCAGTTTAGGTTTGTTTACATGGAGAAGAATCCCAGGACTAACGTGTAACCCACCCGATCCACATCAATACACACTCACACTTAGAAACATAAACATCTGTCAGGAAGTCGGGCTGCAGGGAGGCCAGTGAGCGGAGTGTTTCCCAGTCAGCTCACTGGTGGACAACAGCCGCCCGACAACCATAAAGACAAAAATAATAATAAACTGTGATACGTCTGTTCTGGAGATACTTGCAGCTTCCAAGAAAAGGTGCAAGATTCGATCTTTAATTAAAACTATCCGAGTGAGAAGTTCATCTACAGCTCCGGCTGATTTTTACCCTTTCCTTGGAAGATTTCAGCTCCACGGGGAGTTGGACTGAATGACTTTAGAAGGGTTCCTTTTCTTTAGGGAGATGGAGAGAGGAGGTGTTCACGAGTCAAAAGGAAGACACGGAGGGCTACTTTGGGTAAAGACGATCTTCCATCCAAGCCTTTTTTATTTATTTTCAGGCCGTGACTCGTTTAGTTTATTCTGGTCTTTCTGGTGTGACTGCAGCGGTGGGGGGGGGGGCAGGGCTCGGAGGTGTCCATGCTTTTAGAAAGGTTTGAAATAAAAGAACAACTATAAAGTCCAAGTTTATAGACCAGTTCAGCGGCTTCACGTGGAAAGGACTGGATCTCCGCGGGGGTTCAGTCGTTTATGGGTCACCGGCTGATGTCTCGATTGCCCTCCCAGTTCTTGCTGCCCGCTCCCTCGCTCTGACCCATGTTCTCAAAAAAAGAGTGCTTGAGGGAGTCGGCCAGCGCTAATCTCTTGGTGGGTTCGTACTCCAACATGCCTTCGATAAGATCGAAAAACTGGTGGTGATCTTCTGCCTCTGACAGCAGGTACCGCTGGTGGAAAAACAATAAAAAAACGGTTTATTAGGTAGAAACAGCTTCAAACGCTAGCTTATTGTCTCCCACTTACCCGTAACGGTTTACAGTTTTCTCTGACATATTTCCCCGACGACGAGCTCTCATCCCAATCCAGACGGCCGCGATAGAAATACTTCTGCTTCCTGAGTGATTAAAGTGATGAAAGTAAGCAACAAATCTTTTCCGTGTCGTTAAAAACATTCGTGTTTATTCCATTAGACGTTCCCTTGCCTGGTCTTACGGATCATCCTGGAGGGCACTGGACCCAGGATCCTCTCCATCATGGCCAGGTGTTCCCTGTTGTCGTGAGTCTGAACAACGGAAACGATGCGATAAAACATCAACTGACATTTGATTGGGTTGAAATGTGGAACAAGGCAGAATTGTTGTGTACCTGAAACAACGTGAAGCCTAAGTAGTACTCAAACAGGATACAGCCAATACTCCAGACGTCACACGGGTGACTCCAGCCCAGTTCTGAAGAACGTGTACACTAATGTTACAGGTCTTAAAAACTGTTGGTTTAGCTTCTTTTCTAAGTGAATTCTATGTTTTTAAAAGTCAAAGTGAACAGAAAACCCAACTCACCTAGTATCACCTCCGGGGCGCGGTAATGCCGCGTGGACACGATGGTGCTGTGATGCTCGTGGTCAAACGTGGCACTTCCAAAGTCCACGACTCGAACTGCTGTGCTTTTTACAAGCCGCTCTTCTCGTTTCTGCAAGTTTGAGAAACCAAAAGCAACATTATTGATTATTGATACATATGATTATCATGTAATCAGCAGTTCAACTTCTGAAGAACGTTACAGCTAAAGTTAGAGACAAGTCACCTCCATCTGGAAAAAAATATATTTATATGCTCAAGTTTAGACCACACCTCTATTTAGATTACAAACAAAGCAGAAACCAAATAAGATCCTGTCAACGTGGCTTATTAGGGTCAGGATTAAAAATAATCTCAACAGAAATCCTTCAGTTCCCCCTTGAGGCAGAACCTGGAAACAACAGGGAGCCAAAAAGTAAATTTAAAGGTGTTCCTTTTTGGGTGTTGGACCAATTTAACACTAAAAAGAGTTATATAGTTGCTATATATGACATGAGAGTTAAACTAGTGTTAAAAAGGAGTGTTTTCTAATCAACTCTGTAGGAGTCATGTTGGACAAAATAACTCCTGAAAAGCTAACTCTGACCTCCCACAGCGGCTAGAACACCTGCAGAGTTCATTTGCAGACACTAATGTTAAGAGTTACTATATTAACTCCAACACCAGTGTTAAATGATCAACTCCAGAAGAGTTGGTTTATGACACTAAATCAGAGTTAAAGCACCAACTCTCCAGAAAGAGTTAAATGAACTCTTCCTGGTGTGGACCCGTGTAGACGCTTTAAAAGTGTTGAAATCAACTCTGACGGTGTTCATTTGAGCTCGCTGGATTTGCTGTGTAGGAGTAAATAGGAGCCTCCTATTGGATAATCATTGCATGGGTGATTATACTTTAGTTCTTTAACCCCATCTGAAGCAATGAGCTGATGTAATTTTGCTTTAGAAGGGTCAGATTATTGACATCAAGCAGAACAAACATGTGCGGAGATAACAGAAACTACTAAAATGGGTTAAGAAATGTCCAATGATTTATTAAAACCAGGAAGAAACGTGGGGAACCACGCGTTGTCATAAAACCCCAGAATGATCGTGATCATCTTAAATCAAATGAAAGGAAAACAACACGTGTTCCATGTGCACGGTGTAAAGGGACCATGAAGAATTTTGTGCAGCCATACGAAAACCTGACCAGTGAGCATCAAGGTTGGAGTCCGGTGGTCTGATGAATGAAATGATGCACCCATCATGCCTAGTGCCTACTGTACAAACCTGTGGGGGTGTCTATGAGCTGGGGTTGCTGCAGGTCTAGGCTCATCACCAGTATGAGTCCTAACAATGAGGTCAGCTGACTTCCTGAACATCCAGGTAACCCCATTAATGGACGTTTCCTTCCCCGGTGACGTGGGGATATTCTAAGACGTTAGAGTGGTTCACCACCAGTGGCCAGACCATAACCCCACTGAGAATCTTCACTGGAGAAGGCGTTGCACAACTGTCAAACTTTCCCACCAAACAAGATCTTAGTGAAACATGAACGCAACACTGGATGGAAATAGATCTTGGGACATTCCAGAAGCTTCCCGAAACGGCAGAGTCAAAGCTAAAGGTAATTAGGGTTCACATGGGGACACGTCTCTTACCTTTTCTACGTTGAAGGTCACTGTGAAGTCCGAGTTGACAAACAGGATATTTTCTGGCTTCAGGTCTGTGTGTGTCAGCTTATTGTCATGAAGAACTACAGAGGAAAAAAAGATCACCTTTTAAACTAACCTAATGCTGCAGATACAAAACATCCTATAATAGCCAGGGATTCATTTACTAACCAACAGTAAAGTCAGTAAGAATGCAGCCATAAACAACAACAGATATGCCCGTAACATTACACACAATAAGCTCTGCTACTCATGGGATCTTTTCGTTTGTGAAGTAAACGTAGCTTACATTTCACAGCTAGGCAGATCTGGTAGGCCATGTGCCTGACATGAGCAATCGAGTAGGGGAGATAGTTGTTCTCCTTCAGAAAGTCAAAGGTGCTGAGAGCCAGCAGCTCAAACGAGATACACATGTGGCCGTGGTAGTCGAACCAGTCGTACATCTGAACACACAAGCTGCAAAACAAAACCATTTAACTGTTATGTAGAAGTTATACAATACAGAACTGGTATGGCGTTACGGCACCAGGTTAAGGAAATGATTTTTAAAAAACGCTACATATTTGTGTAAACAGTAGATTTAATTACAGAGCAACAGTGTGAACTCACAATTTGTTATCTGGATCCTTTTCATTTATCTTCTCGAGTACGTTGATCTCTAGTCGCGCCGCTTCCTTGTATTTCTCAACATTCTTGATAATTTTCAAAGCAACGTGAGCTCCTCCCCTATGAACATAAATACAGCAAAATGTCAACAAGTGCCGCTGGATGAAAAACACCCTGAAAAAGTATAAATACTTTAAAAAGAGAGTTGTTTCGTTTGTGTGGTGTAATTCAAACTCCAACCACTAGGTGGCAGCACTTTTTACCGCCTTCAATCAGACAGAACGAGATCTCGAGATAACATTGGATGTACCTTGGAAATGTACCCACTCAGTTTTCCAATCAAATTCAGTCTTGAACAATGCAACTACAGTCTGGCTTTTATTATCGTGACATGTCGTATCGTCTTCCTGTATTGTGATAAATATTGTATCGCCAGATTCTTGCCAATACACGCCTCTATAAGTACCAGGACAAGGACACAAACACAGTAACAAATGCCAGTCTCTGGTACGGGGGCATCTATGAAGAAAATCTCCACCTATTGACCAACATTTAGCAAAAATAAACTAAAAGAATTTGATGTAGTAAATAATTTGGAGATATTCATCAAATTAAATAGGCTTTTTGGCTCCACATATTTAAGGTTGATAGTAAAAAAATAATTATTTTTAATAAAAATAAAAAGTGAGATCACGCATGAAGGGAAAAGCCAAAAGAAGTTAGTTTTTAATGCAGCGTGTCAGATTTGTAGTGTTGAACGTAGCTTCGTCTTTTCCACTAAGCGACATACCAAACATGCGCAAATTACAAGCGGCTGTTGGGACAACTCTTGTTGTCAACTGGTGCTATATACGTAAATAAACTTAATCGAATTGCTGCTCTGCTTTTGTTGACCGGTTTTAAATATGTCCAAACTGCAGATATTTTTGCTTTTCTAAGGCGACACGTTAGCCCCGCTTTAGCCTGCTAGCTAATAGCTACGTGTTATGGTGTCTGAATCCTCGCCAGCTGTAAATTGTGTGACGTTACGGCGTTGTCGCCCACGCAACAATGAATATTGATGCAGTGGAACTTGTTAAAATGAACACCAAGCCATTGTTTTTATGTTTGAAAATCTATCTCAGGATGAATTTAAAGGTTGAATATGGAACTAACGCGACATCTAGTGTTCAGAGGTGGTATTGCAACAACAGAACAAATTTTCCAGCCGTCGGGGTGTTGGTTCACTGCTGATACGTGAAGTGAGCAGCCAGCACCATGTCCAGTGATGAATCGTACAGGGTAAGGACTAATTTCTACTAATACGTTTATTTTACAACAGTATTTACCGTTAGAACATCTTCTGGGCTCAGAATCAGATGCTTGACTTTTCAAGTCCGCCATTTTACACAGTCCCAGCCTCGCCTAGCCGAGCAGTCTTTTTACTGCAATGGTGCCCTCTAGTGGCTGTAGATGTAAACATAAACCCAGTGTCGTGCCTGTCAAAATAAAACTTCTATTTTTATTTTTTTAAATATATCTTTTAAAGAAAAAACTGTACATTCATCCTGCACACCTCTAAACGCCAGTGGAGTTATTTTTTAAAAATATAGCTTTTTATTAAATTGTTCCATATTCCACCTTTAAAGGGGCAAGCTTGTTGTTTTATGCGATAAAATCTGATCTTGTCCACACCTTTCTGACTCTGAAAATCACATGATCAGAGCATCCCTAGCTTTATTAGTTATTATTTAAACGGACACACACCTGCGATGGTCAATGCACCGCATCACCCTCCCGAAGGTGCCTTCCCCCAAAGTGCTGACGATCTCATCTGCAACGCAACAAGACCAGAAAAGGAAAAGACAGGGAAGTGGAAAAAGAAAAGGAAGGGGCATTAGATATGTGGACTCAAGCGGGAAAACATACACAAGAGTAGATAGGCGAATCTTTGCTAACGCCCATCACTTAAAATAAAAGGCTCCCTATTGACTGTGCCAGCTTCAAAACAACCGGAGTCTAAAATAAGTGAATGCATCTTATAATTAAAACATAAAGGGGCAATTATAATACATGCCCGCATTTTATGACTAATTTGTAGCTACTGATATAAAACCAAAACAAGATGTTGTCTTTATCTAAATAAAAAGATGGCTAACAAACAGCATGTTCGCTTCAGTGACAGATCAATTTCTAAAATAAGTAAAAAATGGCTTCTCCGTCAACCTGGCCTTTAAATTCAAGTTAAAAGACTTCGTGTTATAGTTCAGAGCTGACTACATAAGTAAAGTGTGTGTACGTTAACTAGAATCCCTAAAACTTTTGTTGTGGAAACCGGCTAACTTGAGTCACACCTACAGAAACTGTAACTGACTTTTAAGCTAGAGCACAAGACAACAAACGGCTAAAAACTGGATTCTAAGTTTAGTGAAGTCGAATAAACCTGTGAAACACAAAAAAAATGCTCCACAGCTTTAAAATCCTAGAACAAAAAAGCAGAATTTATCTAAAGTTTCTCTCAAATTCATCAACACTCTTTTTGCAATCCACCCTGCTACTTCAGCTAGAGCGAAGAGCATTCTAGCAAGGCATCATCATCATCATCATCAGACAATCCCATGTCATGTATATGCTCTATGGTTATACTCATATGGAGAAGGGTTACGATAGAGAAGTGGCAGTGAGTACATCTCTCTTGCAGGACGTCCCCACTCCGACAGATCAGGTGCCCTTCCTCGTCGTCCCTCACACTCAGTGCCCGCGTCCGGCTGGCGCTCCGCTGTTTTCACACCCAAATCGCCATCAGCAGGTCAGAGCACGACCGGAGGGGACAGGGGTTTCAGTAGCAGCCGCAGCCACGGCATCAGGTGGCACAGGTAGATGAGGAGGGAGGAGGAGGGTGGTGTTGTGGTTGTAGGTGGGTTTCGTGGTCATGTGGCGATTCACGCATGACACCACGTGAAGGAAATATATAACGATAGGGATATAGTGCAAGGGAACAAGTCAAAGATCACATCTTCTCTCCCCCCTCTAATTTATAACCACAGCTGCTCAAAAACAAAGAGGCAACTGGCTTTTCCATTAATCAACGCAAAAACCAGTTAAACCAGTGGTAAAACTAATGCATCAGGCTAATTTCAGATTATAGAAAATAAAAATGACTGGATCATAGCTGCTCCAGGAGGAACTATTTCAAAATAAAACACACTAGATCAAACTCAGGTCTAAATCATGATTAGAATAATTTACAGGTGTGAGTAATCACACTCCACATTTCAATAAACACCCATAAACCCAGTCCTTTTACATGGTAAACAATCAAAATTCAAATAAAAGCTAAATTTTGCATGAAGTTGGGGAGAACATTTTTATTTATTTATTAAATTAAACTTCAGTTAAACTTAAAAATGGGATTTAATTGAATATTTTCACGTTAGGGATTTCACGGTGGACATGAAGAAAGCTTCATTTTCCTTCACCAATATGCAAAAAATAAAAATGTTCTACCCAAAACAACAACCGTGTTTAGCAAAACAAATAGAAATACTGACAGAAATAAAACAAATCATAAAGAATTCACTACTTACCAAGTCCACGGGCTGCAATGGAAAACGGTTAGTGAAAGAGAGACAGGAAGAGATAGAGGTGGAAACTAGAGGCGGAAATAGAAAATGAAGAGGTACAGAACAATCTTGGACCTGGTTCTACTCACCGAGGAGGAAGCGCTATAGGACCTGGTTCTACGCCGCCTTCGTTTGTGCTTACGCCTGCTGCCTTTCCGCCGATATGAATCGTCCCGTTCGCGCTCCCTCTCGCGGCCACGCCGGTAGTCGTACATGTTCGGAGAGACGTCTCGTGGGCAATAGCTCTCGGCTGCTCCATGCGGCTCCCTGTCCCGGTCGCGATCTTGGCTCTGATCCAGCCGTCTGTATCCCTCGTAGTATCGTCGATCAAAAGGCCGATGTTCTGTTGAGCGATTGTCATAGCTGCGACTAAACGGGTAAACACAAGGAAATGATGTAAAACAGGAAACGATGTTTATGTCTTATTATAAATGCAACATCACATGTAGACGTACCTCCTTGAGCGCATGTAGCTTCGTTCCTGTCTGTGCCCTCGCCCCCTTCTGTCGCGGTCTCTGTCACTACTGGAGGAGTTTGTAGGTGTTCGTCTGTGCCGATATCGTCGTCCTCTGTCTCTGTAGCGATCTGGGTAGCTGCTTCGACTGTCTCGATCAGACGATGAGTACCGTCTATTGTGAGGCATCTAGTGGGTTGTTGGAAAGGCAAATTAATCGTTATTGTGAGTTGAAATCAAAACTTTCTGAGGTCAAAATTAAAATGTCAGCAATATATTTAACTGCTTAAAGCCAGCTTTTTTATTGGTGGATATCAGTAGAAATCTAACAAATAAATATTACATAAATCATAAAATTACCTGAGCTCAAACTTCAAACTGATTATTCTACATTAACGTAATTCTTGATTACCAAGGAACAATCAGATTGCAAGCGGTCATGATGAGAGTGTAAAAATGCAGTTTCACCTTTTATTCTGTCTGTTTTCTATAGAGGTTAAAGGAGAAGTCGTTATTTATTGTTATTGTTGCAGCAAAAAGCAGTTCCTGGTAAACTGGGCTTTATTTTCAGAAAGTGATTTGCAGTATTGTTAAAAATAACCAGCTCGCATCACTTTACGTAGAACTGATGATCCTTTTTACCCAAATGAAGAAAATGTCTTTTTCTATGGGACTTAGCAGAAACTTTGCAGACAAACACCAATAAAAGTATCCCAAATCCAAGACCAAATGGTCACTCTGAAACTGACGTTGTGATTTCCAGAGAGTGACCTCTAAAAATATAGCAAACCTTTAAAAATCAGTAAGAACCGAAGAGGAAAAAACGAGCATCGTCCCGTGTTCCAACATAAACCAGCTAGCTTAGGTGCAAGAAGAGAAAGTAGCAGCTGAGAGGCGTGCTGGAGCGAGACTGGAATGTTAAATCTCTACAACGTGTGTGCTTCAAACGAGACAAAAATCTAATGAAAGCATATTGAAGACGCTACGCTAACAAGAACGCGTGAAATAATGTTAGCTAAATCCAATACTTGAGCACCACGTAGAACGACTCGCTACCGTTCGTAAGATTGCCGTTAACAAAAATAATTTGACCAAACATAATGACCAACAATAAAACTCTGGCCAGCTGCAACATGGCAACTAATAACACGCAAAACATACATTTGATGATATTAAACAGGCTACTTAGCGACCAGGAAGGTTAGCATACAGTGCTAGCTGAGAGCTAATGTAAATAATTTGACCGCCATCTTAGCTACGTTCGTAAGGTCCGCAGCAACTAATGCTAGCTGTCGTGAGAACCGCGGCATAACCGATGCAAAAACAGCGCCCCGTAACTCAAGAATGGATTGATTTACCGTTTTAGCAGCGAGGCCTGTTCGTTTATCCCATAAAAAATCCGTGGTGGCTGCTGGGTTTATCTACTATCTAGTTGCTAAATCTTCAGACGCTTTAGCCCTCCGGTTTCATCCACCGTCTAAGTTCTGGTTCTAACTAGTGTCGCTGTAACGCAGTACTATTCCTGGAGCAAGAATGTATGGCAAGCAGTTGTAACATTTAATTAAAAAGCAATTCCCACTTGTCAAAATGCCGTGTTTACTACTAAGAAATAAAAAATTTCTAGAATAACATTTCTGGTAATGAAAATAATATTTATTATTTACCTTTCCACAGAAACCCATTTTGAAAAATGTAAAATATCAATTGCAGATTAATAAAACCTTTAAATTATTTCAAAAATACATTAGGTAGTGGTGATGTGATGCAAAATACAGCAACGCACATCACATTTTTCAGCCTTGACTGTAAGGATTCATTCTTACCTGGAAGTGCAACATGAATAAGCATGGGGAAACAGATTGTTTATGAAAGGCATGAATGTGTCCAGAAGGCTGAGCTCAATCAATGCAGCTTTTCTGGGAAGATGCTTTTTTCCAAAGACACGTAGAAATGTAGATCATGGAGCTGTTCTGATGTTGGCTTGTTGAAATTAGAATCCTTATTCTCAATCAAGTTCGTATTAATTCAGTTTATTTCTATAGCGCTAAATCACAAGAGTCGTCTCAAGGCACTTCACAAAGTAAACATTCCAATACAGTATAGTTCATTAAGCCAATCATTAAAAAAGTTTCCTATATAAGGAACTAGTGTCAGTGACTTGATGCAATCCTCATACTAAGCAAGCATGTAGTGACTGTGGAGAGGAAAACTCCCTTTTAACAGGAAGAAACCTCCAGAGGATCCTGGCTCAGTATGAGCAGCCATCCACCACGACTCGCTGGGGTCCTTAGCAGAGTCCTTTTTAGAAGCATCGACAAATGACCAGTAAAGTGTTATATTCTTTTATTTCACCAGGTGAAAGACTGACTGAGGTATCGAATCTCATTTTGGTCCATGAAGGCAGCATGAGAACAATAGAGGGAATAATACATATCACACATTATAACAAAAGCACAGAAAACAGCAGAGTTCCTTATATTGTGTGTGTCGAGCAGTTACATTTACAAAGAGTACCATACAAGAGTATCAGTAGTATAAACATTTTTTACTAACCTAGTTTATTTACTGTGTTACGGCTGACCTGCTGTGACATCCACCAGTTTCTGCTTCAGCTCCCAGCAGAGCGGCTCAGCCCCTCCTCCCTAGCTGCTCTCCATCACCAGTCAACCCAGAGAGTAGGAAACGAGGCAGTTTGAAGCACCAGTACAGAGGAGAGCTCAGATCCATGCTGCAGTTTCTTCTCGATGCTTGTCTGCTTAAAACAGTGTGTGTAGGTTTCCAGGAACTCCGTTTGTAAAGTTATTTGCTCAGAGGAGCAGCTTTTGTGTTTGTTCTGTAGGTTGTTTTGTTGCATTTGTAAAAGAGTGAGAAACTGTTGATTTTGGTTGTGACATGTTAATTGGTGAGCCTAGTTTTGGTTCATATTTGATATGTTTGTTTACAATTAGGCTAAAAAAACTCTTAATTTTGTGTTTAAGTGCTCCACATTTAGTTTACCTGGTAGATTTTTACCTTTTTCCCTCTTTGAGGTCTCATTTGGTTGTAGTTGGCAACATTGGTCTCGAGTTTGTTTTGCATTATTTTGTAAATAAAAGAACATTTAAATTTTAGATCACACACCTCTTGTTATGAAGTCCTTCATTTTACCCTCACTGGTCGTAACATACTGGAACTAAACTTACAGTACTTCAAGAAGGATCTGCATAAGAGCTGCATGGTGGTGGTGCAGTTTGCAGCACTGCTGCTTTGCAGCAAGGTCACCAGTTCAAATCCCATCTGCAAGCTTTTGGAGTGGAGTTGGCATGGTCTTGCCATACGTGAGTGGGCTTCCTCCCACAGACATAAAAACGCTAGATCCAAGTATGTGACCGTTTGTTTGTCTGTGTGTCCTTGTTATGGACTGGAGATCTGTCCAGGGTGCCCTCACTAGAGACACCAGCTCCCTACCCTAGATATGGACTTATAAGGGAAATCATAATCACAAATGCATCAAAAATTAATATTTTAAACTTTGTTGATATAACTTATACAGATGAGATCCGATTCTCTTGTAGCGTTCAAATGGTTCACATGCATTTTTTAAAAGAATGCGTAGTTTTAGAAAATGCTCTTTATGGGTCACTTTTATTAAAAAAACAACCATATTTATTCAGATTTGCACAAAAGCACACAGAAAAGTAAAACAAAAATAAAAGTTAAATCATAAATTCTTCTCAGGCACAATGAGGTGGAAATGTCAACTTTTAGCTGCTAAATAGAAGCTTAACACCGTATATAAAACAAACTTAGCAGCTCATTAATTCAACCCAAGCTGGTTCAATGGGAATGTTTCGGTTGGTTTTTGGTACAAAACAACAAACCTAGTTGAAATGATAACTTGAACTGCAAAACATGTCACAAAAATATTCTTTCTGATCATAAAATGTAATACTTTCAACAGGAAACCTTAGTCTTTTCCTTGGAGCTTAACAAAAGGTGACCGGCTCATTTCTTCACCGTCCCATCATTCTGAAAAATAGCAAAGAAAAACCAGGGTGTTAGCAATCACTAGAAAAATAAAGATTATCCATCCATCATCATCCGCTTATCCGGGGTTGGGTCACGAGGGCAGTAGCCACTTGGGCCAGCTCCTCCGGGGGAATCCCAAGGCGTTCCCTGGCCAGCCGAGAGACATAATCTCTCCAGCGTGTCCTGGGTCTTCCCTTGGGTCTCCTCTCGTTTGGACGTGTCTGGAAAACCTCACCAAGGAGGCGTCCAGGAGGCATCCTAACCAGATGCCCGAGCCACCTCAACTGGCTCTTCTCGATGTGGAGGAGCAGCAGGTCTACTCCAAGCCCCTCCCGGATGACCGAGCTTCTCACCCTATCTCTAAGGGAGAGCCCAGCCACCCTGTGGAGAAAACTCATTTCAGCTGCTTGTATCCGTGATCTCGTTCTTTCGGTCACTACCCAAAGCTCGTGACCATAGGTGAGGGTAGAACGTAGATCGAACGGTAAATTGAGAGCTTCACCTTCCAGCTCAGCTCTCTCTTCACCACGACAGACCGGTACAACGCCCGCATCACTGCAGACCAGTGGCGGTTCGACCATAGGCGGCGCTAGGGCGCCGCCCCACCAGTCTCACAGGAAGAGGAAGAAGAAGAGAGGAATCACAAAATGTATTTAAAAAAACATCAAATTTAAACTAAACGATCTATACACCTTATGGGCTGTAAGTGCTGTGTGTAATCTGCATTTAATTGTAGTTTATTAAAGTTAATACTTTTAACACGGCCAAAACGTCGACGTACTTCCTGTCACGTGTCCTCTCGCGGTCGCAGCAATCTTTACCATTGACTTAAAACGGGCTAACTGGCGCATGTGCGCTGGATCCCGAACGACAAGGAATAGGAGAGCTGTTGGGCGCATATGGTTGCGATCGCAAGCAAACGGGGGGAGTCTGCTCAGATCAGGAGGAGGATGCTGATTGGTCAGCTCACCCAGCCCAGACAGAACCGGAAATTTCTCCACAGGCTAGTTCACCGTCCTTTGTTGTTGTGGAGCCGCTGCTAACGTTGACTATGGAGAAAACTAGTAGTTTCATCTTTTTATCATTGGATTCTACGAACCAAGTGGATTTTTTACTATAAGATGGATTATTTTGACCAGCAAGGTAAGACAGAATTTAGCTTTTGACTTCATGAAAATAGCTTTGTTTTGCTTTTCATTAGCAGTCATTGGGTGGTGTTGAGGTAGAAAACGGGGATTCTATCGTTTAAAAGAGCCTCTTCCTGTTTAGTGTGTATGAGATTTGCATATATTGGTCAATATGAAGCATGTTTTTGGAACAACTTTGTTGCTAACTTAGCAACAAAGTCCGTCGATTTCAAGTTGTGTGACGCATAAGAATGGTAATTTGGCGTTCCCTAGTGGTGATATGTGGTTAGCGCATCTGAAAAACTGACCTGCAAATAAAGAAAATAACCATCGTTTATATAGCGCCTCTCAAGATAAAAACCATTCACAAGAACTAACATAAAATATAAAAATAAAAAAATGCGCCCCACCCAAAAAAAAATTCACCAGCCACCACTGCTGCAGACGCAACATCAATCGATCTAACGCTCCATCTTTCCCTCACTCGTGAACAAGACCCTGAGATACTTAAACTCCTCCACTTGGGGCAGGACCTCGTCCCCGACCTGGAGAAGGCATTCTACCCTATTTACGATTCAAAACCGTGGTCTCAGATTTAGAAAGATGAAGATTATTGACCATTAAATGAAAAAGGTACAAACCTTTTTCGCCTTCATGTCCACAATCATTTGAACCATCTGTTCCAAGCGTATGGAACCTCGGTAGAGCCACTCCTTATGTTTATCCTCCTAAGCACGATAACATAGAAACTGCTCAGTCCCACAGACAAAATTAACATAAAAATGACAAAAAATTCAACCAAATCACGTGACACTGACCTCAAAAATGACTTGAATCAGGCTGCAGTCAACTTCCAAAACCTCCACCGACTGTTGAGTCCCATTATAAAGTGCCCTGATCTTCTGTCCAACTCTGTAATGGGTCTGCGGTGGGAAGGGCCACTGACTCAGGTACTGCCTCATGAAATCCCTGTGGGTGTTGTCGGGAATGTCATCCAAAGGGTCCGCCACTGTCACAGAAAAGTTCGGTGGTCAGATAACAGCAAAGTCAAAATATTTGAAGTGTTCACTCACGCTTTAACATCTTTCACGTCTGTTACTTAAAGCAACATTCCACAACTTTTACACCTTAAAATTATGCTTTTTAGTAAAGTTTTGGCGTCATACTATCATCTATTATGTTCATTTTTGTACCTGTGTTAGTGTTGGGGGGTCCCACGTCTGTTTACCGCACTATACAGTTTTTGAGCTCCGCGTCGCCACCGGAAGTACTGACTGTGTGTTGCTTTACGGCAATATATGGCAAGCCAAACGGATAAAAAAGCACATGTTCTAAACATGCGTTATGTCCGCCAAAATGCGCGTCTTGAACGCACGTTTTGGCAGACATAATGAGAGTTTAGAATGCGCAATTTTTTTGATCCCTTTGGCTTGCCATATGTTGCCATAAAGCAACACGCAGTCAGAAAAGAAAAAGAACGCGATAGAGCAAGAGCAAAGACCAAAGTTATTATTGGGCCGTCTTTTCCTCGCTGGAGAGCTCTTTTAGAAAGAACAGCATGAACTACGGACTCTGACCTAGCCGTGCTGCTAATGGCTAGGTAAGTAATAAATTATTTCACCAGGGTTATTGTGTTTGGTCGGGCATAACGTTGTTATACAGTCCTGATAAAACTATTTACTCAATGTGTGGAGGTGGAAAAGTTTGTTTTCGTTGTTTTGCCTGATATTAGGAATGTAAACATGCCTCTTATGCCCCAGAGAGAGCGACTTAATGTTACGACAGTGACGTTACGCAGCAAGCCTCTAGAGGGCGACAAAGAGCATATATTTGCAAAGTTAAGGAATGTGGCTTTAAAGGTGCAGATGTTTTTCTTGTCGTTCAAGGAAGCTACTATTAGAATATACAAAAGTCAGAAGTTGATTTGGGGGTGACTTGCTCTTTAAAAATTTTGATTATTAAATTTGTTGTCAATGATTTTGGTAGACTCCCTCCCTACCTAGCATTATTGGGTTAGTTTGAGTATTCTGAATTTACAGGATTCAAACAAATACTAGAAAAAAGCATTTTACATTATTATTCCTTACTGTTCAGAAAAGATCCATCATTATCTTAACCGTGTATTCCTCAGTAGGGTCTTAGAGAGCTGGTGTCTAATGGGGGAAATCCCAGACAGGTCACCCGTCCATTAGAGAACAGAGAAACAACCATTCACTCACACCTAGAGACATTTTAGAGTCTCCAATTAACCCGACATGCATGTTTTTGGCCACCAGGAGAAAACCAACGCATCCTTGGGTAGAAGATGCTAACTCTGAGCAGAAAGGCTGCAGCCAGTATTTAAGCCTGCAACCTACCCACTGCAAGGCAACAGTGCCACGTACTGTTCCACCATACAGCCCTGTCAGAAAAGATTATTGATTGAATTAAAGGACATCTAAACTTACAAGGTCTGCACACCAGGTGAATTTTAGGCAGGACAGTGTAGACAGGTGTGTGATCATCAACAAACACCATGAATCTAGAAGAAATAACAAAAAAATTCCTCTTGAATCCATGTTTATATGTAAACTGTGGTTATTCTAAAACAACAAAACACACAAAATTATTAGGGATGCACCGATACTGGTATCGGTATCGGGCCGATACCGATACCGATACAGATACCGATACCAGAAAAAAGCTAACCGATACCAGGTACCGATACCAGTTGCCTGAAAGTGGCTTCAGTGGGACTTGTCATTTCTGTTGTAGTTTTCTATATTGACCAATAGGGGAGCTGTTTCAAACATTGTGAATGAAAGCAGAAACAGGCTCACACCTGAAAATGCAGAGATGACTATTTACATCAAAAAGAACCTGCTGTTCATGTTTCCCAAAAAAGCCTGTATTCCAATTCATTGCATTTTTGTGTGTGGTACAAGTATCGGTATCGGTAATCGGTATCGGCGAGTACTCAGATCCAAGTATCGGTATCGTATCGGTTTGGAAAAAAGTGGTATCGTTGCATCCCTAAAAATTATCGTAAGTTAATTCACAATTTTAAGAATCAGAAACACAAACAAACCTCATGTGGTTCTTCCTGCTGGGGACCTCTGCCACTATACCAGGCACGAACTCAGAATCGTCAGACTCGATCACCACTCGAGTACCGACGGCCAGGTAAATCACTTTTGGCTGGTGGGCAAAGGCAATATGGTGGCCGGACACGAGGCCCCGCCCCTTCTCCTCAAAAGCAACTTTATATCTCACCCGGCCGTCTTCTAAGAATAAAGAAGAAGAAAAGTTCTACCAATGAGACTCATTCAGGTGATTCCATGATCCTGGCTTTTTACTTAAACTGCATTATGTCAGATTTTTGTTGAAATAAAACCGTTTTTTAAATCTATATCAAGTATTTTTTCAGGCAAGCTTCAGACGGCAGGATTCAGAGTCTTACTTCCTGATATGTGGACATCTCTCCTCTGATTGGCTAACAGCAACACGACTCTACCACTGACTCTGTTTGCTCTGCAACGTTGATGTTTTATCTCCACAAATAACACAAGCCTGGAGGAGTTCTGCTGTGTGGTGGAGTTGCTAATGCTAACGGTTAGCTTCTACTAGCCCAGAATGTTAAGTGACAGTGTGACGTAGATCTGTCAGGATTTTCTAATCCTAGAGTTTCACCTAGAGTCTATTTTCTATCAGAAGCTAATGCAGGAGATAGGTGGAGGAGACTATTTTCGTGTTCAGCCTGCATGAAAAACTCAGAGCGACCCTTTAGAATCAGAAATAATAATAAAAAAGGTTTTTCAGTGTTCCACACCTCTAAGCCTGCATGATCTACAGAAGCAGGAACAGATGCCTCACCTTTTTACACCTAAATGACGAATGAAAATGAATTACTGCCAAGTGGCTCAATAAAATAAGAACATCCCATGGTTCCACCTTTCATTAGTGAGCTATTCAAACATTTCACTGTGAACGTTCCACTGTAGAGCAACTGTGTTTAAATTTTTACCTCTTGTAATTATTTCTGCAATTCTCCCTGGATGCCAACTCAACGGCCTCCTTCTCGCCAGGACTTTCATGTTCACGGCGACATTTTCTAGTGGCAAGTTTGGAGGATTGCTGGTAGTCGTAGAGGACTTCTGGCTCACAGAAGACCCCCCTATCAGTGGAAAAAAGCACTAAATGTTAATATTAAAACTC
Source organism: Aphyosemion australe (assembly GCA_006937985.1). Lineage (NCBI taxonomy): Eukaryota > Metazoa > Chordata > Actinopteri > Cyprinodontiformes > Nothobranchiidae > Aphyosemion > Aphyosemion australe. The sequence goes on along the minus strand of SSNS01000104.1, from coordinate 396,391 downwards.
ACATTTGTTCAAGGTTAGGTGTTTATATTAGAATCACCAAAGTGGTTAACGTTTAAAGGTCTCATTCACTTTTTTTTCCCAATACATGTGCGGTGGTTTGTAGTATGAATGAATGCCATGTGTGTCGTTTCTGTGATAAAAAGCTCTCGCGCTCCTGTTTCAGGGAGTAGAAGTTAGTTGAAGAAGTGGGGAGGCATGACATGGTTACAAGTCTTATTAATATTCATGATGAGTAACGGTAACGCAACTCTTCCACTGCCTTCGTTCGCTCTTCTTTCTTGGGTAAAATTTTTTTAACATTGATGCGTTATCCTCACAAACACAAGCCTGAACATGTTCCGCCATGTTGCTATTGCTAACGGTTAGCTTCTACAAGCCTGGTTACAAAATCAACACAGCCTTCCAGTCACAAGTCAAGGTGTGCAAGGTAATGAATGCAAATTTTCCCTGTGCCGTACAAGACACTGGCCTTTGCTGACCTGACCGTTTTTTCACGTCAGTTTCCTTTCTGCAGCTAGTGCAGGCAACAGGGGTTGAGGATAAATGTTCAGGGTCAACATGCATGTGAAACTCAGAATTACAGATTGTGTTTAAACAAGTATTAAATGATTTCTTAGTGAAAGAGACCTTCAAGTTTGAGATTCTTACCAATAATGGTTGCAGATGGTGTAAAAGGTTTTACTGCATGGCTCTCTGAATTGGCTTTATCTTGGGACGTTGCCTTGTTAGCTTGTGGTGTTTTTGTTTTGCTAGACTCTTCTCTTGTTGTCCTGTCAGTTTGTGGCGCTTTCGATTTAGTAGACTCTTCTCTTGTTGACTTATCTTGTGATGTTGTTGATTTGGTGGACTCTTTGCTTGTTGACTTGTTATCTCGTGGAGTTTTTGATGTGGACTCGTCTCTTGTTGACTTGTTATCTCGTGGTGTTTTTGATTTGGACTCTTCTCTTGTTGACTTGTTATCTCGTGGTGTTTTTGATTTGGACTCTTCTCTTGTTGACTTGTTATCTCGTGGTGTTTTTGATTTGGACTCTTCTCTTGTTGACTTGTTATCTCGTGGTGTTTTTGATTTGGACTCTTCTCTTGTTGACTTGTTATCTCGTGGTGTTTTTGATGTGGACTCGACTCTTGTTGACTTGTTATCTCGTGGTGTTTTTGATTTGGACTCGGCTCTTGTTGACTTGTTATCTCGTGGTGTTTTTGATGTGGACTCGACTCTTGTTGACTCATCTTGTGGTGTTTTCGATTCGCTAGACTCTGCTCTTGTTTTCTCGTTTGCTTGTGACGTTTCTGATTTCCTAGACTCATCTCTAGTTGTCTTGTCAGCTAGTGGCGTCATATTCAATTTGTTGAACTCTGCTGTTTTCGTTTTGGTAGCTTGCAGCGTTTTTGATTCGCTAGCTTCTGTGAAGTTGCTTATAGCATCAGTATCTGCGGTTGCTTCGGACGCCGTTTCCATTGCGTCGCTTTCAGCACCGCCGTTTTCAGCACCGCCATTTTCAGCACCGCCGTTTTCCCCATCTGAACTTGACGTTTCCGTTTCACTTATTACACGAGCTCGTTTTCTAGTTCTTTGAGAAGTTTGGCAAGTTTTCACCCATGTCCTGTTTAGATGAACCTTCCTTCTTTTAACTGCTTTCGTATAATCAGAAAAATCGGAGTCACTCGAGTCAGGTTCTGGTTCCCAACACATTTCTGACTCAGCATTGCTTGAAGATTCACATTCATCGCTGTCAATCTGAGGCGGTTGCGGACAGAGGGCAGCTTCGATCTCAGCAGTACTAAGCTTAGTCAAAACCACAACAGGTCTCCTATCACCGTGGTTGGTTGTGGCTTTAGAACTGAACGGAACTGGCAGTGCACCCTCTAAAAGGTGAAACCAAAATAAAACAGGAGTTACAAGTTAAGAAAAAAACAGGGACAGATGAGTGATTTTAAAAAAAGTTAATCATTTTTTCATTACTGGAAACTGGAGCATCCCTATGACCAGAATCTAAGTCCTGTCTGGTGTACTCCCATCCCAACGTAGCGTACAGTTCTTTTACGGTTCGTTCAAATGTTGAGACAGTTCTGAAAATATTTCAACAGAGGTAGCTTAAACAAAAGGAATGATCACACAAAAATCACAATCACAGCCACTTTGAAACAACATCAGCAGAAGCCCAGAGTACTCAGGGCTACTTCTCTCAAAACGATCCCAGGAGCATGTGGAGGGGCAATAAATGAACTACAGACTACCGTATGTTAGGAATCATGCTCAGTGTCCTCCATCACTACCGGATGCTCTGAATTCCTTTGATGCATGCTTTGAGACTAACGTCCCCACCTCAAGGTTCACTTCCTCACCAGATAAGACCTCCTCCCCAGCCACAGCTGCAGAAGTGAAGGCAGCTTCACTCCCACAGATAATAAATGAATCCAACATGGCACTCAAACATTACTGCACAATGCCATATTTTACTTATGCATTAATATTTTATTTTTATTCTATTTATACAGTATGCACCTTGACGTCAAGTACACCATTTCTGTCTTTCATGTCTCATGCAAGAATAAAAATAAAGTATCTCTGTATCCAAAGTTCATTAATTGACCAATGAAAGTGGTCCTTTTTAGAGAAGACGGGAGGCTTCATACGGGCAGCCCTCCATCGATCAGACTTTTGCAATACATGTCAGATGGAGGTTATTCTTCACTAAAAGTCATGAGATGCTGATATTTAAAATGTCCCTGAAACACTCACAAATCAAGCAAACATGCATGTAGATCAGTCACAGGACATGGCCTAACTAATACCATACAGTCAAGTAACAGAACTCCATGATTCAGAAGAAATATTTTGTTATGAAAATAACTAAGACAAAGGGAAAATTGTGATATTAAAATAATCTTTGCTAAGAGACTGACAACACTTACTTGCAGAGATATAAAAGTTTTTCTGTTTGTATTTTCTTCCTTTCCAGCAGAGACTGTAGCTGACTGAAGTACTCTGTCCTACCCAGAGAGGTCAAAGTGGACTTCTTCACCTGGTCTCTGATCCACTTCTGGAGCTCCTTGTAGCTCATCTCCACCTCATCGTCCTCCATAGTCTCTGCAATAATCGAGATTTCCCAGGACACAATGGAGGTGAATTATTTAGCAACATCAATGAAAAGGACCCCTAACACTGTCTTAGAAAACTTATTGAATCATTTTTAATAATTCTAGGGCCTGTTGTCTTCAGGTTAAAACCTCATTTTCCAAATGAAGCCAATTTGACCTCACCATCACCATCATCGTCTTTTTCTTCATCCCGTTCAGCTTTCCTCTCGTTTTCTGTCCTCATTCTAGACTTCTGCAGGTCCATCGTTCTCGTCTCCAAATCCTCCTACTTTTAAAACACAACCGATGGAAAAGTTTCACACTGTTTCAGAGCATACTTGTGTTTTAGGCTGAAGTTTTGAAACAAGGTGGTGATTCTGAGATTTAAGTGCAAATTTGATCTTTTAATTTTAAATCAGTTATATAATAATTATCTAATCAAGCAGTTCTATTTTCCCATCGTTCACCACCTACAAAAACCAATAACAGCAGGGTTTGACGTAAAAAACCAAAGTTTTCAACTTTTATTTATAAATCCCTACAGATTTATTATAGCCTAGAAATCTAGACAGACAGTAGCCACGGCAACATGATGAGAGGGGTGAGAGACGCTCGGAGAAGCAGTTTGGTGGATGGTCATGAACCAATCATTTAGAAGATGGACCTGCGCTGGTTTGCATGGGGGTTTCCAGGATTGTACGTTTCAGAGGCAATTAAAATTATTCAGTTTTTGACAAAACATTTAATTTATTGGTTGCCATTGGTATGTGAAGAGCATTTAAAGCAATATGACAAAAAATTGCTCTAAAAAATTCTCAGCCTTAGCAGCAAAACAGCAGCTAAGTTAGGTTTAAATGAGAAGACTGGTGTCATCTAAAACACTTAATTGTAGTGTGGTGTCAGTCAGCAACAAAAAAGTACCTGTTTGCACCAAAAATATCTATTTCACACAAAAGTGACACTTTTCTTTAGAGCAGTCCTCGAGGGCTTCCATCCAGCTAGTTTTCAGTGTTTCCTGCTCTACCACACCTGGATGGAGTAATTAATCCTCTCCTTATAACGTTTAACTCTGCGCTGGTCTGTTAATTACTCATTCATTTCAATCAGGTGTGTAGACACAAAGAAACAGCTAACGTGTGCAGGATGGTAGCCCTCGAGGACCTATACAATAAGCGTGAATGTTTCACAAACCATAGCAGCACAAACGTAGCACTAACCACTCCACCTCTTTGCGTGGATTCCTGATGTGGAGCTTCACTCCGCTGCATGGCGAAGCTTCCGCTCGTCCACGTTTTATTGTACTTATTTTCCACCAAGTGCTGTACAACACGCGTGAACGCGTTTTACAGTGTACGATCACGTAAAAGGCGCGCAAATGCGATTTTACGTGTTCGTGTTATAGTTTCTGACCAGTCCGAGCGTTTATTAGTTTGTGAAGCCATCCAATGACGCTAGATCTTTTGTTACTTCAACCGATTGTTTGGATTTCTCGGCTAAGCGTTTTTAGGACATGTGGATAAAAACTAACTTCTCATTGTAGTTTCGTTTTGCAATTAAACGGCATTTTACGTCTACGATTAAAACAATTTATACTTTATCACTGTTTCTAATACATTTCTCAAGTATGTCGGCTTGTTCGACAACAAGCTAACGAACCTTACCATGAAGCGCACGTCTCTGTTATTTATTTCTTCTACGGTTCCTTGACGCCACACACGCAAAATGGCGCACGGGCGCCCCCTCTGTTCATTAGTAGCACTACACCTTAAATCCGTGAAACTTTATGGGGTGCCATTTGTAAAGTCATAGAGTCATAATTTATAATTTAATAATTTTGGGTTATTTAGCCTATCATAAGAGGAAAAAAAGGGACTTAATTTTTCATAGTCACGTTATTCATACATTTATAAATGTTAAAGTTTCCAAGTAAATATTTAGTTAGAAAACTAAATATTTAGGTCAGACCTAAATAAAATAAATATTTAATTTACTAACTAAATATTTAATTTGGAGCTCCAATATAAATATTTATTTTCCAAAATAAATATTTAGATCCCAGCTAAATATTTAGTTAGTAAATTAAATATTTATTTTACAAACTAAATATTTAAGTCTGACCTAACTATTTAGTTTGTAAAATAAATATTTAACTCTAAATTAAATATGTAGATTGCTAACTAAATATTTAGTTGGAAACTAACATTTATAAATGTATGAAAAACATGTTGAAAATATGACTTTGAAAAATGAACTCCAAATTTTCTCTTATAATAAGCTAAATAACCCAAAATACTGCTGTTAGGTTATGACTGACTTTACAAATGGCACCCCATAAAACTTATCCTGAAATAAATTGCTTTATAAATAATAATATTTACTCAGTGGAGAAAAAACTGCTTTATTTTTAAAAAATGCTGTTCACAAGCAAAATACTCTCTCAAGTTATTTAAATTACAGATGTCCATGTGAGCATTATAACATTTTTTTGTCACTATACATGTTTTAGAGCATTTTTGCACAAGGTGATCCAGTTTTAACAGCTTTAAATGCTGTGGGATATCAAAATCTAAAATAGTGCATTTAAAAATAAATCTTTCCTGAACTTGTAGCTAGTAAACACATAAATGAACAGCTACTGTATACAATCCAAGGAGGGGCAAAATAACTCCAGTGAGTCTAATTAAAATATTTAAATTGTTGTCTTTATTTAAAACAAATAAAAAATCTCAAATACTTCACACATAAACATACAAGAGGAGAGTGGTTTATATCAAGAGATGTTTAGAATAATCTTGTTTATACAAAGATTAAATCAATAAATTCTCGCCAACTAGTCTGACCATTGCTAAATCAATTTCATTTTTTCACATTACTTGAGCTCACTTTCCTGAAAGTAGTGTTTGTTACAGGTCTGGGTGGTTTTCCTTCAGAATGGCACAAAGTTTTTAAACATATTATTATAATACCATGGTGGTAAAACACTTATATCGTGGAGACAGGCTCTTATTTCTGTCATTTCCCTCAAACTCAGAAGTGGTTTACATTCTTAGAAGTGACATTTTGATGCCTTTTGTTTTATTTTCAGGCATAACTTGGTTGGTAAAGTAAATAAATCCAACCTTTCATTTCAGAAGGGGGCTCTGACGGACATTATCTCCTTTATCTTCACGTGTGCTTCAATTTCTTCAGGGAAGTGGTTTCTCTGTGTGAGAGAAAGAAATCAAAACACAATAATTTAATACCACAGGTTTACTCATAAATATATGGGCTCATTTTTTGGTGTCTAGAGGACTAAATGTTTTTCTTTTAATGAAGGGAATGTAGTTACTAACTCATAAATTAGTAAAACACAACTAAACAATAAAATATTTCTACATAAAAATAACATGAAAAGTTAAAAACTGTGCAAATGTTGCATTTTTTCTTAATTTTGAAATGTTATTTAAAGGCGTGGAACATTGAAAAAAACATTTTTAATGATTATTTCTGATTATAATCGGTTTTACATGCAGGCTGAACATGAAAACAGTCTCCTCCACCTATCTTCTGCATTAGCTTCTGATAGAAAATAGACTCTAGGTGAAACTAGAAAATCCTGACAGAGCTACGTCACACTGTCACTAACATTCATGGGCTCACCCATCTTGACTCACGACGGGGAAGGCTGTTGTTGGTTTAGCGTCCAGGAAACAGCAGAGAACGTCTGGGCTAGTAGCTAACCGTTAGCATTAGCAACTCCACCACACAGCAGAACTCCTCCAGGCTTGTGTTATTTTTGGAGATGAAACATCAACGTTGCAGAGCAAACAGAGTCAGGAAATAAGCATAGTTGCTCACTCTGCGTTGACTCCATTTGGGTTTGGAGAGTGGGTAACTCACACAATATGGCGGCGACGCCGTTACGCTCTCCAGCGCCCAGTAGCGTGTCTACGTAATCATGTCTATGACTTCTAGTTCCTGGAAATGGTGCACCGAACACGGCAAAAGTACTGATTAAACGAGTGTCCCACACCTTTAAGATATCTTTTTTTTTTTTACATTTTCTAACAACTTATCCTATTTTTTACTTAACTGGAAGCTCTTCTATGTTAAATTATGTAGTTTTTACATGCAAACACAAATTCAGCTTTTTAAATAGAAAAGAAACGCACATGTAAACACAGGCGTCGCAGGCTTCTTCCCTTTTCCTCCTGCATCTCCAGCACATTCAGAAACAGGGGAAGTGACTTCTCTGTTATTCTGTTTCCTACACACACAAAATAAACTTTGCATGACGTGTGTTTGAAAAACAGATGATGCTAATTTGACCAAACATAACCATAACCTACTGCCTGGATGGATTTGAAATTCAATATTTAAGCGAGTGTGTTAAAAAGCATCTTTAAGATCAGATTCCATAAGAACGTGATCTCATCTTGGCAGAGTTGAAGTTGTCTCTTTAAGGTTGCTGACCTGACAGGTTGAGGGAAGTCAGCAAATTGTGTCCAGGGAGGAAAAGCTGCCCGTCCTTGCCGTACACAGACTTGTCCAGCAGGAGGTGCTCTACCTCCTCTGACTCTTCCTGCATATTCAGACGTTCAAACTCAGAGAGAGCTTTAGGTACCTCTTGAGCAAGTTGTTTTTCTGGTTTTTCACCCTTTGCTTTAACGTCGGCGACTGGGAGAGATTAAAGAAAAGCATCAGTGACGATCTTTAGACAATAATATAATAAATATAACAGGAGGAATTACTTTTTGTGTTGGCAGCTTCTTTTTTTCCAGCCATCTTTTCATTTTTTCTGGGAGGTTCCTGCTGTTTCACAAGAAGCCACAATCCCTTCAATGACTTAAAACTCTCAAACATCACATGAGTAAATTATTTTAGTTATTCTGCTGATTGTTTTTCATCATTGTAAGTTGTTTAACGTTAATATTTCACCTGTTTTCTGGATGCCTCTTTGTGATCCCTTTTGCTGACACCTTGTGGAGTTGTTGAATCACTTCGGCCAACAGAATCAGGCTGAGAATGCTGACAAAACACCGCGGTGAAGTTAGTTTGACGTTGGAAGTTGGATATTCGACAGACATTGGTTCACTGCAGTCAGCGATGAGTCTTCATGCCGTGCGCTGAGCCACAGACTGCGGTTAGCTGGGCTTCCGAGGACACGCTTGGGAGCGGTGGTTCGCTTAGGGACCATCAACAAATTTCTAGTCATTTGTAAACGACTACAAAAAAATCAAAAGCTGCCGGATTTATTGACTAAATCACTAAAAATTACTTCTGAGTTGTGTTACTAAACTACATCTACAAGACACAACAGTTTTAAAAATATTTCACACAATTTGATCTTTTTTTTTTAAATTTCTATCAAAAAATAAGTGATTTTTTTCAATAGCTCCTAGGTAAATGAATCTAAATACCTAAAACCATTTCTCAATGGTGATACTAATCTATAACTATGAGACACAGCAGTTTTTAACACATTTCATACAATTTAATCTTTTTTTATTAATATTTTTATCAAAAAATAAGGGATTTTTTTCAATAGCTCCTAGGTAAATAAGTGTAAATACCCCAAACCATTTATCTATGGTGGTACTAATCTATACCTATGAGACACAGCAGTTTTTAACCCATTTCATACAATCTGGTCTTTTTTATTAATATTTTTATCGAAAAATAAGGGATTTTTTTCAATAGCTGCTAGGTAAATGAATCTAAATACCTAAAACCATTTCTCAATGGTGATACTAATCTATAACTATGAGACACAGCAGTTTTTAACACATTTCATACAATTTGATCTTTTTTATTAATATTTTTATCAAAAATTAAGTGATTTTGTTCAATAGCTTCTAGGTAAATGAGTGTAAATACCCAAAACCATTTCTCTATGGTGGTACTAATCTAGACCAATGAGACACAGCAGTTTTTAACCCATTTCATACAATCTGATCTTTTTTATTGAGATTTGTATCAAAAAATAAGGGATTTTTTTCAATAGCTCCTAGGTAAATGAGTGTAAATACCCAAAACCATTTCTCTATGGTGGTACTAATCTATAACTATGAGACACAGCAGTTTTTAACACATTTCATACAATTTGATCTTTTTTTATTAATATTTTTATCAAAAATTAAGTGATTTTGTTCAATAGCTTCTAGGTAAATGAGTGTAGCCTGGCAAGCCATCCTATATATGTGTATATATAAACTCTGCAAAGCAAGAATTTGGTCTAGTTCACTAGGCTAGGTAAATGAGTGTAAATACCCAAAACCATTTGAAAAAAATCACTTAATTTTTAATAAAAATCTTAATAAAAAAGATCAAATTGTATGAAATGTGTTAAAAACTGCTGTGTCTCATTGGTCAGGCATAGTACTACCATTGAGTAATGATTTTAGGTATTTAGACTCATTTACCTAGGAGCTATTGAAAAAAATCCCTTATTTTTTGATAAAAATATTAATAAAAAAAGATCAAATTGTATGAAATGTGTTAAAAACTGCTGTGTCTCATAGTTATAGATTAGTATCACCATTGAGAAATGGTTTTAGGTATTTAGATTCATTTACCTAGCAGCTATTGAAAAAAATCCCTTAGTTTTTGATAAAAATATTAATAAAAAAGACCAGATAGTATGAAATGGGTTAAAAACTGCTGTGTCTCATAGTTATAGATTAGTATCACCATTGAGCAATGGTTTTAGGTATTTAGATTCATTTACCTAGCAGCTATTGAAAAAAATCCCTTAGTTTTTGATAAAAATCTTAATAAAAAAGATCAGATTGTATGAAATGGGTTAAAAACTGCTGTGTCTCATTGGTCTAGATTAGTACCACCATAGAGAAATGGTTTTGGGTATTTACACTCATTTACCTAGGAGCTATTGAAAAAAATGACTTAATTTTAGATAAAAATCTTAATAAAAAAGATCAAATTGTATGAAATGTGTTAAAAACTGCTGTGTCTCATAGTTATAGATTAGTATCACCATTGAGAAATGGTTTTAGGTATTTAGACTCATTTACCTAGGAGCTATTGAAAAAAATCCCTTAGTTTTTGATAAAAATCTTAATAAAAAAGATCAGATTGTATGAAATGTGTTAAAAACTGCTGTGTCTCATTGGTCTAGATTAGTACCACCATAGAGAAATGGTTTTGGGTATTTACACTCATTTACCTAGGAGCTATTGAAAAAAATGACTTAATTTTAGATAAAAATCTTAATAAAAAAGATCAAATTGTATGAAATGTGTTAAAAACTGCTGTGTCTCATTGGTCAGGCATAGTACTACCATTGAGAAATGATTTTAGGTATTTAGACTCATTTACCTAGGAGCTATTGAAAAAAATCCCTTATTTTTTGATAGAAATCTTAATAAAAAAAAGATCAGATTGTGTGAAATATTTTTAAAACTGTTGTGTCTTGTAGATGTAGTTTAGTAACACAACTCAGAAGTAATTTTTAGTGATTTAGTCAATAAATCCGGCAGCTTTTGATTTTTTTTGTAGTCGTTTACAAATGACTAGAAATTTGTTGATGGTCCCTAAGCGATCCACCGCTCCCGAGCGTGTCCTCGGAAGCCCAGCTAACCGCCGTCTGTGGCTCAGCGCACGGCATGAAGACTCATCGCTGACTGCAGTGAACCAATGTCTGTCGAATATCCAACTTCCAACGTCAAACTAACTTCACCGCGGTTGACAAAACCGACTACAAATGAATACACGGGTCACAGGTCACTGGTTTTTAGTGATACTTTTTATGGGGTGCCATTAGTAAAGTCAAACAGTTTTTTATTTAGCTTATTATAAGAAAAAAATGGGAGTTAATTTTTCAAAGTCATATTTTCAACATGTTATTCATACATTTATAAATGTTAAAGTTCCCAACTAAATATTTAGTTAGCAAGCTAAATATTTAATTTAGAGTTAAATATTTATTTTACAAACTAAATAGGTCAGACTTAAATATTTAGTTTGTAAAATAAATATTTATTTGGAGCTAAATATTTATAGTTTACAAACTAAATATTTAGCTATAAAATAAATATTTAGTTTACAAAATAAATATTTAGATTCCAGCTAAATATTTATTTTTGGGCTAAACCTAAATATTACTTTTGCAAACCAAATGTTTAGCTCCAAAATAAATATTTAGCTGGGATCTAAATATTTATTTTGGAAAATAAATATTTATATTGGAGCTAAATATGTGTCTGTTGCTGCTGCCTCTTGGCCAGATCGTCGTTGTAAATGAGAATGAGTTATCAATCGACTCATCTGGTTAAATAAAGGTTAAATAAAAATAAAATAAATAAATATTTAGTTTTTAAACTAAATATTTAGCTACAAATTAAATATTTAGTTGGTAAATTAAATATTTATTTTACCAACTAAATATTTATGTCTGACCTAAATATTTATCTTCCTAACTAAATATTTAGTTGGGAACTTTAACATTTATAAATGTATGAATAACATGGTGAAAATTGAAGTTATGATAGGCTAAATAACCCAAAATACTTACGACTCTTTGACTTTACAAATGGCACCCCATAAGTTTTAGGATTAGGCATGTCACATGAGCATGTTGTTCTATAAACATAGTCAAAGATTTGAAAAAAATAGAAGAAAGTTTACTTCAAATAAAAACGTTTTCAGTTTTCTAGAAAACTCCATACTGTCACACTCACTGCACGTATTCTTTGAAGAATTAGCTTCCTCCTCGCCACGATCTCCTCGTGAGTTAGAGGAAAATCCACAAGTATCTGAAAGTGGAACGTGCAATTCAATTCAGAACATCCTTACTAAAGATTTAAAGAAGTTGTTGTCTAAGTGTTTGATGTAAACAGATCCTGCAGCAGGGCTGAAGGGGAAGCGAGTAGTTAGCTTGTTCTACCCATGCATGCACAGGTTCTCCAGATTTCTCCCACAGACCAAAAACATGCATGTAATGTTAATCTGAGACTCTAAATTGCCCTAAGTGACCTGGGGACCTGTCTAGGGCGGGCGTCCCCCGCCTCTTGCCCAATGAAGATAGACACCAGCTCTCCGCAACACTACTGAGGTTAAAGCATTTCAGATAATGGATGGAAGGATAGATACTTCAGCTAGACGAGCAGCTCCTGAGTCTCCAATCATATTGTTTGCAAGTGTGAGAAGAACCAGAGATCGGTTCAGCCGCAGGCCCTGAAGCAAAACAAACAAGAGGAAAACACCTCAGCAGCTTTGATGGGAGCATGCAGGGAGAATATGGGCTCAGCTGTCGGTTATACCTGAGCAATATGTGCAGCACCCGCATCTCTGATCCAGTTGAATGCCAAGTTGAGGTATATGAGGCTCTTGTTGGAAGATGTGGGGGTGGAGAGAGCTGAACCAATCAGACGAGCACCTTCATCTCCGATCTGATTGCATCGCAAGTGTAGTTGGGTGAGGCTTGGACAAAGAAACATGACATGAGTTGGACATGTCTGTATGCAAAGAAGAGATTTAACAGAGTACAGTCTGTAGGTGTGACTCACACACTGCTTTCAGTGAGAAGAAGGTGGAAACTCTGGTCTGGGAGAACATTTCCCTCCAGTGACACGACTCTATAATGACACAAAGATTAAGACCTTGTTCTTTAATCAATTTATCAGCAATTCTTCTACTATTCCTGACTTAATCACCATTTCAGATGTGATGAACGTGATGCAAAAATGTTGTTAAACAAATACTCAGGGCTTGAGTGGCATTGAATCTACTGACCTGAGGCTGGAACACAGTGGGAGTGTGTTTGTGAGGGACATTACCATCCGATCTGTCAGTCCTGCATGCATAAACCTGCCACACGGTGGACAAGATTACAGAAACAAACAAGAACCAAACAGCCACAAGCTGTAACCTGCTTGCTTCTATCGACCTGCTCATTACTCACTTAAGGTTCGCTATCTGGCTCATGGAAGGAAGCATCTTCTGCAACACTCTGAAGATCTGCTCGTTCACTCTCCATCCTGCACTCATGACAGATTTGACTGTTTTTAGAAGTTGTTTGTTTACATGTGCAAAATAATAAGATCAGAATTTTTTACTCTTAACCAGAAATCGTGATCTTTTTGCCGCTAAGAGGATCTTCATTTTCCAGCTCAACTCTTATCTGCGGCACTGACCAGTGCGGCAAATCCTGTGACTGGTTGTCTTCTGGAAATAAAATGATGCATTAATTACTAAATGACAACTAAATTCCTTAAAAGGAATAATTAGTGTGCATGCATTCAACAGAATGGAAGCAGCTCTTGCTTACCTGCATCCGTTATGTCAGAATTAGTGATGGTGGAAGATGGATACTTGGTGCAGACCACTGGGATATGTTTCACATCCAGAAGAGCACAAAGCTCAGGGAAGTCAACCTCCACATTCCCTGTGCACTGATACCCATCTGTAGAATGGTTTAGATTAAGGCAAACAAGCCACAAAAACAAAAAATACCACGATCAGCCGAAGAGTGTTGCAGTTTACCAAAAGTCTGTGGAGGCAGGAACTCATTTGAGGCTGCTCCTGTGGAAAAAACAAAGAAACTGCTCGTCTGGTTTGCATAAGATACCTAAATTTAGCTATTTTTTTAATGTGTCATTTGTTTGCAAATAATTACTTATTTTATTGTTTAAAATAATTAATAAATAAAAATAATTTTAAATTGTTGGTACAGTTATCTTGTTTCTAAGTGGGAATTTGTGGCTAAAGTACAATAAAATACAATACTTTTCATTACTTATTGCTGGAAGGCTATGACAAACATTTCCATGTGATCAAATACAAAATTACTAATTAAAATAAAATCATTAAATCTTGACAGTAGCTAGTGCTATTGTTAGCGCTAGTTAGCGCTATTGATGCTAACAAGTCAATATTCCGACTGCTAACCGCGGTTTATCAAGGTTTTTTGCTTCATAGTTTCATTTTCCTCTGGCTTGCTTACCTTCAGACATTGTTGTATATTTAAAATAAAACCAAATGTATTATGTAATAATCAAATAACGAGTTTAAATAAGCAAAAACAAGTTTTATTAGTTCACCGCGACCCAGGTGTAACTCGTTACCGTGGCAACCAACTCTGATCAAAGTCTCGTACTCTATCGCGATGTTTCGAAACACCGGCCAAATAAACTCTACTTGTGTTAGCGGTCTTTATGTTAATAAAAACACCGTAACTTTATAAAAATTGTATTTAAATCGCAAAAATTATTAAAATTAAGAAGCTGGGTTTCATTTAATAATAAAATGTTTTTGTTTGCTCAACATTTATATTAAAAAACACAATTATTCAGTTATTTTGTTTCATGTGCTCATCTTTAAAAAATCCTCACAAAGTAATTTCTAACATTGAGTTACGTTGAGATCCTAATTTAAAAAATCTTATCCAAATCAGCCTTGATATCATTATTCTATTTGTGTAACACTTAAAAAGGACACCCAATGTTGACAATAATGTAGTGCTTTTTATTAAAAAACAAACAAAAACAAATATAAAACAAAAAGTAAAAACCAACAGCATTTTTCATGACTTTAAGAATTATAATTACAAACTTTTCACGAGTGGAAGAAGGTTGTTTTTTCTTTTCGTTTTTTTTTTTTTGACAAACTGTACACATCACAAAATGTCTGCCAGTCTGCCATTTACAATGCTTGCATCTTATTTTGTGATTGTCTAAAAAAGAACTAAACGGATCACATAAAACACTCAAATACAAGTACAAGGATCATACAATGACTGCTATCACAAAACGGAATCCTATTTGAAAATAAAAACAAACAAAATATATATATTTATATATATATATTGAATGATATCGGGCTGACCGTTTTACTTTTGTTTGTGTCAGCATTTAAAAATATTTCAACATTTTCATGTTGGTTTGATTTTTTTAGTGTTCAACACTCTGCAGCAAAAAAACAAGGAGTGCGTTTCTCCCTAGAAGTATTAACAAAATTTTGTGACAACGTTGTTGCTGAGCCGACGTCGTATCCCAATGCCTTCCTTCTGTGTCCGTCCGACATTCTTCTTGCACATGCAGCTGAAATTAACTTAAAGGCAACGAAAACTCAAATTTCATGTCATCAGGGCGATTACGGTGAGATTTCTTTTCTTGGACATTACAAAAATCATTTTTCCTCAGAGCTTAAGTGTCTTCATTCTAGTAATACAAACGGAAGAAATCATAATATTATAATAATACATTTAGGACTGAGATCTGTACAGTACAATAATAATAATAAACAAAGTCCATTTTAAGATATTGCTTTTGGAGACACTCCTCAATGTAAAGTGTGTATATTTACATAACTTGGCACTGTACAGCTTCCCATTTTCTCGTTCTCGTCACGTCTGTCAGTTCATCACACCGGGACATTGCATCCTGTCCCGTTGTAGCCGAGCCTTTTAGGGGACGTCAAAATCTCATCAAATATCACCGTTAAAAAAAAAAAAACATTCTCCATGGCAACCAGGAACAAAGTCTAACCCCCCCACCCACGAAACAAAGACAGGGATCAAATATACAGTACATACTGCCCCGCCCGTCTCACAGAATATAAGAAAATATGACCATCACGATACATTTCATGTTAAGTATTGTTTTCCATAGTTTTCTTAAAACTGTTAATTGCCATCGAGCCCTTAATTTTTTAATTTATTTTTTTAAAAAGGTATATTTTTCACAAAATCTGGCAGACACACTAGAAGTGTGTATGCACGCACACACTCACACACACGTACGCGAGGCTGTGTAAGGCGTTACAGTTAAAGCCGCCTCCCCCTCGTCCTCGCCTGATTTAGTTAAGCTGGTGAATCGTGTTGCGTCTAAAAAAGAGGGGAGAAGCGGTCGGCCTCACGGCTGAGTGGAAAAAACAATAACAAGACACTTTGACAAAAGCGCAAACTAACCCCCCTCCCTCCAAAACAAACAAAAGCCAAACACCACAGGTCTCTTTTGTTCCTAAACGACAGTATAACAGGAAAAATAATAAGAATAAACTTGCTTTTGTCAGACTGCAGCCAATACTGTGAGAGCGTTAGTGTGTTTCATTAGATACATTACAGAGCTTCACAACATCCATGGTACCAAAAGTGCAGTTGTTCTCTCTCTAAAGCGCAGCATCGCTGATCAAATGTTAACATCTCTCCTATGACAGTTTCCACCAGCGTCCCTCGTCGGTTATATTAAGTCATTGCAGCTAAATCCCACTAAGGAGAACAAGTGTTCTGCATTTACATGAAACTAAATAAAGAAAAAAGAAGCCGTCCCCTATTTAGTACCGTCTGTTTCAGTTCTGTCTGCTAGTGGAATACCCATGTTTGTAATGTCTGATGCATTTAAGTGCATGGGTTCTATTTTTTTCCCTCCTATATGGTTTTTGCATGAAACTTAAATAAACAAGAAGACGGGGTCAGCTCTCTCCTGCAGAGCTGAAACTTCCTGGGACTCAGCAGCGTTTCTAAACCACCTTCTCAGAGCGGAGATGACAGTCTTGGAGGAGGTCAGCTAGGATAGGCCGTCCCTCCGGGGAAGCATTGAGTAACGGCAGGATAACCAACAATGCTCGTCTCCCTCCAGTTTAGAAATCAGTGAAAGGCGGTGTGCCTGTCAGGAGCGTCGGAACATCATTTTCTGCCAACAAACTCTCCAAATCCGAGCGTCCTTCGCCGTAACCGTCGCCCCGCCCCCTCCTCCAGGAGATAAGTGACATCGACAGCTGGAGGGAAAGAGAGAGGAGTTAGCACACAAACATTTAAGTAGATGCAACGATTCAACGTGAGCTCGTTGTTTCCAACGCGGGATTGTGAGGGACGTTAACGATCGTCGGCTGGGACTTGGAGTTTATAGACGTGGCTAGAACCAGGCTGTGGAAATCCTGCCAACACTTAAAACAGGGAGAGTTTTCCCAGCACTGACAGCTGTTAACAGAGCGGTGGCTCTCTGAGGCTGAAAACATAAAAACTCTGTAACGACCGGCTAGACTGTGTAGTAAAATAAATCACATGAAAGCAAATCTCTGCACGGTGACATTCCAGTCGATTTGCATCTGAAGTGTGTTTTTCCTAAATGTGCGTTCAAGAGAGGAAACGATGAAATCAAGGGTGATCACTGCTCATTTTGGACAAACGACTCAACAAATGTGTGTATTTATTCAGAATAGTTTTGAGTAACGTTTCCTGATGCGTGTGCATCAACAAAAACAGCCTCAAACACAAACCTGATGCTTTGATTGTTTAGTTTAAAATGTAATTCTTTTTATTTAAATCTAACCACTTATTGCATAAAAGCAGCAGAAACATGCATGAAGGACCTACCCCCCTGCTTGGTTCCGGCTCCATCTCCATTCCTGTTGGGAGTTCTGTGCAGCAGATCCAGTAGGATCTTGTTGAGCCGTTCCCTCTGGACCTCTCTCCTGCTTAAGGCCGGGTGATGAAGAGGGGAGGAGGCAGAAGACGATGGAATCTCGAGCATCTCTCCCATCCTCTCTTTGGAACTTTCCTCAAGTCCCTTGCGCACCTCCGCCACAAGTCCTTCCTCCTCGTCTTCTTCCTCATCCTCATCCTCGTCGTCTCCTCTTCTCCTCCCCCGTTTGGGAACTCTGGGTTTGGCCGACGGACGCTCGGGATCCTCCACGTCCTCCTCTGCTCCTCTTCCATCTTCTTCATCGGGTGGGAAATCCTCGCCTCGCTCACAGGAAGAGCCGTCGTCCTCGCAGCCGGACGCGTCTTTGGGTCGTTCGCTCTTCCAGGCTGGTCGGCCGCCGTTCCTCTTGTAGTTGTCGGGAACATAATGAGGCTGCGGGAACGTCAAAAACACACAGATCACGTTTCCTGCAGGCTTAAGCCTGCCTTTAGCTAACGGTTAATCACATAAACACCTGAAGCTTTGTTTTTATCTAACAAAAATTTAACTTTTTACACTAAAAGCAGGTTCTTCATTGCATTTTCCCTTCAGGTAAAAAAAAAATCAGGATGTGCAGCTCCTCTCATTAGTTTCTGGTTTTGCTGCAGGCTACATAAACAGTGTGAGAACGATAATGAGCCGTCGTTTTGTTGTTTATGATGTTTTTGAAGGAGAAGCAGACACCAGGAGAACAGGCCCGCCCCGTCTGGAACCTCACTTTTCTCACCGAGAAGTCTCTTTTAGGCGTCAGCCGCTTTGGGAAGTGGTTGAAGGCGTATGGCTTGGTGCAGACCGGGTAGCGATTCCGGTGGATCTTGTAGAACAGGTGGGCTGACTTGTCCAAGCGGTAATCACAGATGTACACGTCCTGCTCCTTCACGCCTTTCGGCCGACCTGCAGGGCGAAAACGCGTTTAAACGATGGAATCTGAACTCTGACGGCTCTCCTGCTGCAGGGTCGTAGTTACAAGCGTCTTCCTCTCACCTTTGCAGTAAGTGTAAAGATCGAGGACGCAGCACGTTGCCACCACCGCCTCCAGGGGGATGATCTCATACAGGGGCATGCGGAACAACTCGTTCTGGTAGAAGCGCCGGGATGGAGAGTGGTGCGTCTCATGAGGACGGAAGTAGTGATGACCAAAAGCAAACCGCTCACCCCTTTAAATAATAATAAAAATCAGAAGGATTCATCCTCCAAACACGTCTCCTTTATGTGGAAACTTACAGCGTTCAAACTCACTTCTCATTCTTCCAAAGTTTCTCAATTCGGAAGATGTCGAGTTTATCTCGGTTCATGTGAGGAAGCAGGCGGTAGGACGGCCTAACGGGCTGACCTTCAGGTGTGCGCCGGCTGTCTCTCATCAGATACACACAATCACCTGTGAGCCGCACAAACACACACGGGTTATTTCTGCAAAAACAAAGCCTGACGAGGCTTTTCTGTCTAAAGATCAACCCGATCTTAACAAAAAGAGGAGATACAGCAGTTAACACAACACAAAGATGGTCGGGCAGCTGTGGAGTATCTGGACCTGATACTGGTGTTTTTGCATACCCTGGTGTAGCAGCAGGTCATCTCTAAGCAGACAGATGTAGTAGATGGAGCCCGCCTGTGCATAGCTGGGCTGGGGGATCATGGGAACCTCCTGTAGTGGCGACAACATGAAAAATGAGAAGAAAGTGGAAAACTGGATCTAGAAGAGAGTCAAGAATAAACCTACTCTGTCTACGGGCCGAGGGTCACACTGCTCACACAGGTAGTGCTCCACTTCCGTCTCCAGACGCATGCAGTCGCAGTGCTGCCACACCTATGATCAAAACAAGGTTACAGGCCAGTGGGATCATCTGATCTCAACCTCCATCAACAATAAAAACCTGATCTAAAAATAAAAAACATTCCCAGAGGACCCACTTCTCTCTCCTTGGAAAATCTAACCAACACTGGTGAAACCCGTCAGAATGAAGAGAGCACATCACAATTAAAAACATTTTTTCCACTTATTTTTACAACTGCAGATACGTACCATGCACTTTTCACACTGGATCATCAGGCCTTCGTCTTTGTACATTCCACAGATGCAACGGATGACGTCGTCGTCCTTGTCGTGAGAGCCCGGCCCCCCTCCGTGGTGGTGGTGAAGGTGGTCGCGCTCCAGCGAATCAGAGCTGTCCGCTTCGCTGACCGTCTCCCCCACGATCTCATCGATCTGGACCGCAGCTTCGTGGCGAGCGCTGTAGTACGCTTTCCGCAGCCGGCAGACGTCCCTGCCTACGGACGACTTCTTACCGTAATATTTCTGGTGAGAGAACAAAAATGTTGCTTTAAAAAAATAATAAAAAAATCAGTTAGTGACGGCGTGCTCTTGCAGGATAAAGGTCAACAACAGAAACATTTATTAAAAACGAGCTGCCAAGGCTCCCTACAGCTCACCGTTTGATAATAATCCACATCCCTCTCACTTTTCTGTTTCAAAAAAGGGACTTGTTGAGAAAAAGTGATTCTAATTCATCCACTTCAACCTCCTCCGAGTGGAAGAATTAACCACCCCAAAGAATTTTCAAGTGGCACTTGTTTAACCAGAAAAGCCATACAGATGTAAATCACAAGGACCTGCCGAGCGTGTGCAGAGGCGAGAAGTTAAATCCATTTGGGAGGAGCATTTGTGAGACAGGAGGAACGAAAAGCAAAGCAGCTGATTGAATTAATGTGTTGGAGCGGCACAGAGCCGCCTTCAGCAATCATTCTGATTAATGTTTTCAGTAAGTGGGCTCTGAAAATCTGAGATTATGCAGAAGAGATTCACAAATACCTCTCAACAGATTCTGATGTTGATCCTTTCTAATCATTACTAATCTATATATCCACCGTCGTCTCATCTGATCCACGGCCGCATGTCTTGGACACTCGGATGACCCGCACCGAGCTTTGGGTAGCGACCGAAAGAACGAGATCACGGATACAAGCGGCTGAAATGAGTTTTCTCTGCAGGGTGTCTGGACTCTCCCTTAGAGATAGGGTGAGAAGCTCGGTCATCTGGGAGGGGCTCGGAGTAGACCTGCTGCTCCTCCACACTGAGAGGAGCCAGTTGAGGTGGCTCAGGCATCTGGTTAGGATGCCTCCTGGACGCCTCCCTGGTGAGGTTTTCCAGGCACGTTCAACCAGGAGGAGACCCAAAGGAAGACCCAGGACACGCTGGAGGGACTAGGTCTCTCAGCTGGCCAGGGAACGCCTTGGGATTCCCCCGGAGGAGCTGGCCCAAGTGGCTGGAGAGAGGGAAGTCTGAGCCTCTCTGCTTAGGCTGCTGCCCCGGCATGTGCAATTCAGAATGCTCACCGTTTTCAAAAAGAAGTATAAATATTATTAGTTCTGCTGAGGCAGCAACAAATTAAACTGTTCTAAATGCTAAAATAATGAATGCTGAAGTAAAAATAATTGAAATAACAGAATTTTTTTTCCCGAAATGTTTTTGTTTCTCAAATTTGAGGTGTTGGATGCAAATTGACAAAAAAAGAAGCAAATGTACGGCTAATGGCTAAACGCTTCTAGAGTTTCCACAGGGACCAATTTGGTGTGCCGCCCTAAAGTTTTTACTTGCACCCCTATGAAAATCTTCAGGGTGCGCCACTGTTTGTTACCAAGGCAACAACACGCACACCCCAGCAAGCAAACATCCAGACTGGTTGTAATAGAGCAGCTACATGCTAGTACGATTAGCTAGAATTCACACATGATCCGATCAGTAGGCTAATCGCCAGAATAATTGGTGACTAGTCGAATATCAAAAGGATCATTAGTTATTATTTTTGCAAAAGCAGCAAACAAAACAAAAAGAAGACTAATCGAGGCCACCGACTGCGTCCCTTACCTCTGCGTTGCGAAACACTTTGAGCATGTCTGCGTCGAACGCTTCCACCGTCTTATAATGACCGGTGAGGATCTGCTTCTCGATGGTGCTCAGGTCTAAAGGGTCAGACACCTTCTCGTAGTACTGACTATTCCTGTTGACACAAACACAACAGCATCAGCCTGCCTCAGTCCGGTTTATCATATCAAGACTTAGTATATGAGATTAAAGCAACGCTGCACCAAATCTGTGTTTTTAGAAAAACACAAAGAGCTGTTTTTGTTTTGATACCAGCCGATTACCATCAATACTGGCTGTCACGGCTCAAATGTGTGGTGGAAGATAAAACTGCTACTCTGTGTGGGTGTTGTACACAAACAGACGAGATAAAGTAACACTGATGAATGAATCAGCTGTGCTCTAACCTCTTCCTGGACGGGAGGTTCACCAACGGAGCGGCAAGGATCTGACCAGATGAGTCTGAAACAAGAGGACACGCAGACACGGACAAATCTGTTTTAGAAGCAAAATTAGATCAGAATAAAGATTACATCAATGAAAAAGAAACGTTCTTCCTGTCAGAGCTGATTAAATCCTGGCTGTTTTTCTTCTTTTCATGCTTCCAAACCTCAAGGACAGAATATTTCCTCTCTGATGAAAAACCGAGTCACTCCACTAACCCTTGTAGCTGGTGATCATGTCACAAATCTCCTTGAAGATGTGCGCGAGGCGTGCAGTGCGTGTGACTTCCGTGTTTTCCTCGGCGGCGGCGAGTCTCCGTGTGCGTACGGAGCGTGACGTCTGCAGAGCTGAAAACTGCGTCAGGAACACGTCTGGCGAAAGAGAACGAGTGTCAGACTCTAGAAGACTTGTTTATTTCCTGACGTTTTACCTGCTGACTCACCTGACTTGATGTTGCCGTCGTCTCTGATGACTCCTCCCCAGCGGGCGTACACGGAGAGGCTGCCGGCGTCGCGCTCTCGTTCGCCCTCCCTCTTCTGCAGCTCCTGCTTGTCCCTCATCTTCTCCCAGTTCCGTAAGAGGAAAACTCGGTGCTTTAGCACAAAGTTTCTGGTGACGGCAGAAAAATGTGATCTTTTAAAGATGTTTCGCCACTTTTTGCTTGATATTCTGAGCTGTATTTGTTAAAGGGATGTTCCACCCCTAAGTGAAATTTGGTCTATTTCCGTATTCCCCACAGTTAGATAAGTGAGAAAAAAGCATTTTGTAACCATGGCAGTGATTCTCCTGATCTAGCAGCAGTCCGTTTGCTTTAGCTTAGCATAAACAATGGACGTGCATGGCAGGTGCTAGCATGTTGTGTGCAGAAGTGATTAAAATGACTCAATGATACCAATTATTCCTGGTGAGCTTGACATGATTATTGAGCTCACCAGGAATAATTGGTATCATTGAGTCATTTTAATCACTTTTGCACACAACATGCTAGCACCTACCATGCACGTCCATTGTTTATGCTAAGCTAAAGCAAACGGACTGCTGCCAGGAGAATCACTGCGCTGGTTACAAAATGCTTTTTTCTCACTTATCCAACTGTGGGGAATACGGAACTAGACCAAATTTCACTGAGGGGTGGAATATCCCTTTAACAGGAGACTTATTTTGCAGGCATGAGTCATTATCATGAGCAATAAACAGCTTTTCCCCTCTCGTCTGTGTGTGTTTACCTCTCTCTGTTGGACATGGGCTTCATCAGATGTGGATAAAACTTGCTGCTGTCGCTCGACTCCTCCTCCTAAATTTTAAATAATTTGTGTTAAAATCCAAATAAAATCTTAATCTACAAAGATGTACATTTTATATCTTAAATCAAAATGTTGGAGTTGTTTTTCCTGTTTTTTCTTTAAACTCGATCCAGCCGTAACAGGTGAATCTAACCTCTCAGTACCCTTATTTCCATGAATGACTCACTCTTTTTTTAAGCTGGTGTTTTGACTTCCTTTTTTCCTTGAGCCGACCCAACCGCCGCGTCCCTCCCGTCTTTCCGGGCAGACCGTTAATGCGCTGACTCTTCCCTCCTATGATGCCCCGGCAGCTCTCCGAGCCACACTTGCACACTTGCTGCAGAGAGAAGCAAACAGACCAAACCAACAGAACCCAGATGATCAGTATTTAGCTCCAGAAATGAGAAGTGTTCACGTTTAGGGGAAGTTAGTGCCGTTGTGCTTCGCTTTATTTCATTAAAAGTCAACTTGGATCCCTTTTAAATAAAAAAAGTGCTTCTCGTTTGTGTTGATGATTAACAGAAACTGGAGGACAGCAGCACCTTCTGTGTGACAGAAAAAGGTTTGATCCTCACAAACTGCTCATCACCTGTTCCTCCGTGTTGAAGGAGTGGAAGTTGTAATCGTAGGTGAGCTCGGTGCCGCTGCTGATGTCCTTCAGGGCGAAGAGGCCGATCCTGTACACCCCGTTCACCGACCTGCAAAACAGACGCAAGGGGAGGTTTTAAAAAGAAAATCACACTTAACTCCCACTCTGAAAGCTTTTGACCTGTTGTTTAATAGTTTGGCTGTTTGGTTTAAACATTTCCTATATGAAGAGTTATGAATTCTCCTTTAGACAGGTCCAGCCGGTTTAAA
Source organism: Aphyosemion australe (assembly GCA_006937985.1). Taxonomy (NCBI): domain Eukaryota; kingdom Metazoa; phylum Chordata; class Actinopteri; order Cyprinodontiformes; family Nothobranchiidae; genus Aphyosemion; species Aphyosemion australe. The sequence goes on along the minus strand of SSNS01000104.1, from coordinate 372,467 downwards.
GTGAAAGCATCTGGTAAGAAAAAACGTTCCTGGATTCCATCTTTCCTAATGTCTTATTTGCTTTATTATGTTTTAATTATTAAAAGAGTGCACAAAAGTTGAGTTCAGGTCAATTTCATTTATAAACTGAAACTAAAAGTATTTCTTCATGTTTTCACTCCTTCACAAATAAAACAGCGTCTCAGCTTCTTCTAAGAAGAAAGCTCAACTGTTCTATTTGATAATTTATTCCATCTACAGCAGCAAAACGCTGCTTCAGCACTTTGTTTTCAAGCACTTTCCTTGTATCTAAGGCCGCGGTGCATACAATCTCTCTTCTGTGACAAGATGAATGACTCATCAGCCTTTGTGTGTGTGTGTGTTTTGTAAATCTGAATGGCTCAGCTGAGAAAGAAAAATAAAATCCTCCATCCTCATGGAGGACTTTTTTTCCACACACACAGTCTGCTGCCCTAGATTACATATTGGTCCTTGTTGGAGCGGAGAACTGTTGGAGGTCACGATCAAATCCACAGAGCGAGGTCTGCTCGGACGAACCTCCAAATGCGGGTAATTCAGGCGCTCCTTGAACAACACTCTAGGAAATCCAATGAGCTGTTTTGACAGGGTGCAGGCGACTTAAAGCCATTTAGCTCAGGGAGCAGAGGCAAGAGCTGAGGTAACCTCATCAGATTACCACAACACTAACACATTAGGAGGGCTGGGGTTTCCAGGTAGAGACTTCTCATTTCCAGTTAACCGAACCTGGAAAGCCGTCAGGAACATTACCCAAACTAAGGGAGGAAATAAAGCCTTGTTTACAGTTTAGCTACTTAAATAGCTTTAGCTTTTTAACACAATCTCACGAGCTCTTACTGATTTGAATAAAAGTGTTCGGAAGTGGCGTTAGGATGAAACAAATATTCAGTAACTCGTGGTGAATATGGCATAGAGGAACGTTCGGAGGTGTTGAAACAAATCAATTTGTTTCTTGCAGAAAAGAAGAAAAAAACAGCGAGAGTTTAACCAACTAACTCATGCAAGGAAACGATACGATGGGTAAGGTGGTTTAGTTTAATAATGTTAAGTGTTACTCGGGTCTCTCACCGGGAGCGTTTCAGATGAAAATCATCTGAGATTTGCAAGATCACACGTGATTTCAGCAGTTCACGTGATAACAAGTAAGAAGAAACATGGCAGCACGTATCCAAAAGGTCTGTGGTTTCTGTTCAGTGATGTCACAAGTAATGACATACTTGTTTTTTATTAGTTAAGCAGCTGGAAATCTGTTAAGCGTCTTTTATTTTGAAAGTTTCACTGCTTCTGTGTTTGACTTCCTGTCTGGCCTGATCTGAACTGCTGAGCTTGATACGTTCTGGAAGCGTAGCACGTTAAAAATAGACCTGAAGTGTAAATTCACGTCCGAGACGCACCACTTCACAGCTGGTGAAAACAAACCCATCGACCAGAACAGTGACTATTAGCTGCGGATTACGCTTTACAGATGTTTTGTGATGATTACGTATCTGGTGGAAATCTGGGATTAAAGTAATTTAGAAAATAAAGTTCAAATATGAAGGTGGAACTACTTTGGAAGCGCATTGATAATCCTCCCTGATTTAACCAGACTAACTAGCTTTTGTAAACGAACCAACGATTAAGCTGTGATGCTAGGAGAATCGCTCAGAATTAGTTAGCCATAACCTCCCGAGGCCACGACTCCTGTTTACAACCCAAAACCACCTCAGAAGCTGCCATGACACCCACCACTTCTGCATCTCACAGTTAGGCTCACAGCTGTGGTTTATGAAGCGCGCCTCGTTGCCCATCCGGTAGCTGTCGATCACCATCCCACTGTCCAGGTTCAGGCAGTAGTGGCCACTGTGGGAGAAGTACTGCTGCATCATTCGGTTCCTGAAACAGAACAGATATGAAGCAGCGGGGGATTAAAACCAGAGGCTTTCAGTTCTAAAATAAACAAAACAGGAAGGAGAAAAATCCACCTGAATTCCTGCTCGCTGACCACTTCTCCCAGGTATTCGATGATAAACTGTCCCGAGCGGAGAGACTCCTTGGTGCGGATGCCCCAGCCCTTCCCTTCAGCACGGAATCGCTCCAGACACTGGACCCACTCGTGCCTCTGGATGTGCTGGTTGTCACACCGATCCACACACGGACAGGTGCTGGGAGAGCACTCGGCAAAGCTCATCCTGAGGTGTAAACAAACAGGTCCCATTAAAGGCTGCTGGTGATCAGAATACATCCACTAATAACAACCCAGTAAAACCAGTTACCTGTTCAGACAGTCATCCAGGCAGCCTTTCTCAGCCACGCTCTCGGGACGTCTACAGTTGCAGGTGGTTGTTTCATAACCGGAGAGCGGCTTCACGTCTACGTACACATCTGTCACACAAACAGGAAAACACTTTTTTCACACCTTCCCCACATGCAGCATCTTTCATTTCTGTTTCTGCAAATAATAAATAAAACAAAAGAGTTGGCTGGATCAGCTGACTGAAGCCAGTTACTCACTTGATCGGAGCTTTTTATAAAGAGGGACATCAGGTCTCTTGTGAAGCTGAGAGGAGGAAAAAGTAAACACAAACTTAAATAAATGATCCAAAACGACGACATTAAAAGCAACAGAAACAATCCCGAGTACCTGATCGTGTTTCCACAACCATAAGATGTCGTAAGGCAACTGGAAGTCTATGCGTTTCTGTCTCAGGTACTTCCCTGCAAAAACACAGAAGATAAAACTTAAGGCAAACATCTAAAAGATTTAAAAATAAACACATCTGAATCGTATAATAACTAAACCTACATGTAGAAAACATTCCTATTTTTTCTGGATTGTGTCTAATCTTTCGGCGCACCATCATGTCTCACCTCAACACAAAGAAAGATGGCTGACTTGTACAAAACTTCACAACAATAGATAAAAATGTAAAACCTGAGACAGCTCTTTAAGTGAAACACTCACCAACATGAATGGGAGCAGGAAACAGTCCGTATTCGTGCTCCCCTGGTATGTACTCCAGCTTCTCTTTCTTTAGCTGCAGAAGCTGGCTGCGGGGGCTGCAGGGCAGAAGGAACGTTAGAACAGTTCTAGAACCTACAGAACATCAGAGGAGAGTTGGGTTTCTGCAGAACTCACTCTTCAGTCTTGTACACGTCAGAGTAAAGTCCTGCTTTCTGAAACTTCTTCTTAGGAGGCCTGGCTGCTCTCTTCTCCCGCTGGTTGGTTATGGGCATGGGTGCAGCTGCAGCTTGTTCCTTGGTGTCGGGCCCTGGGGGTTCTGGAGAACCTGGAGCAGTTGGCTTGTTTTCCACTGAGCTGAGAATAAAACCACGGGTAGGTTTCTTGTATCAGCCGGACTCGGTTATAAGCTAGGGAAGGTCTAAAAGAGCTGAAGGGAAATAAAAGCGTCGCTCACCTCTGAAAGTGCTGATGTTCTTCCTCTGTAGGCCAGCTTCGGATCGTTCCTGTTCTGGACCTCGCTGCCAGGTTACCCTGGTTCTCCTCTCTGTCAGACAACTGCTCCTCAGTCTCTTCCTCCTCCTCGTTTTCTTCTACCTCCTCCTCCTCCTCTTCTTCATCCTCATCGCCCTCACCGAGCTTCCTCTTTTGACCTTTTCGGCGCTGGCACTGGACTACCGTCTCAATAGCATCCTTGACCGTGTCACCGTTCAACCCTCTTCGTCCCATTAGCCGCTCCCCACCGCCGTCCCTGTGCCGGGTCTGACTCAGCTCAACGGCGGGGGGCGGGGATGGCGGCGGGGATGGGAGGGGGTACTTCCTGGGACGTCCCGGGCCCCTCTTCTTCACCATGTTGTTTCCTGTGCGAGCCTGCCTCTGCAGCTTTTTGGCACGCAGGATTTTGTTGACGTGATGCAGGCGGTGTTTGGATGGCTGTCCCCGATGGGAGCAAAAGTCCTGAGAGGGAGAGAGGCAGGAGGAGGAGGCAGAGCTGTGGGAGTGAAACAGAGACGATGGGTGGTGGTGCAGCTGCCGGTGGTGTAAAGATCCTTCAAATGCGTCGGACATGGGAAGGACGACGCCTCTTGTCTGAATACCTGATGACCCTGGAGGGTAAAAAATAAAATAAAATTAGCAACAAATATTCAAAAAAGAGCAGAACAATCTAGAAAAGCTAAATCTAAAACTGAAATAAACTTTGTCACTTCCTGCTTCACTTCCACACATGACCACATCATCCCTTTTTCATCCTTTTTACCTCGGTAATAAATAATCTTTCCTTAAATCTTGTCCAAGTTGTCATTTAGTGACTCTTTACCCCAAAAATGTCATCATTGGGTACATTTTCAATCCAAGTTTCACACGTATGCATCACTTTTGAACCAAATCCCCACATTTAAAAGAATTTTAAATAAAGAAAAAGTCAACAGGAAACTGCAAAGGGATCATTAGATATCCACAAAGAGGTCAAAAGCTCCTTTCACAGATGCAACATGTCATTAACTGATTAATCATGTTGGTGTTCTGTGCTAATTATCACCTGATGCTTTGGTTGTGATGGAAATCTGACGAGGTAACAAAACATAGATTAAGTCTGAACTGTTGCAATCACTTCAACGCTCTTCATTCATGCACTGCAGCAAAATGAGTGATGCAATATTCAAAAATGATTAAAGTCAACATCAGAGCATTGCTGCAGCTTCTGCTGCAGCTCAAACAGACGACCTCTAGCTGCACTCAGGTCAGAAAACTCCAGTAACAGATTTATTCTGTCGAAATATTTTACTGCTTTGTTTAAAAATAACGCAGTAAAAATAAAACAACATTTTACGGTAACAGCTATGTTTCAAATAAGCGTAAACGTGTAAATAAAAGTTGAAAACAACAAGGGAACGCTTCCCTTTCCCCACATCAGGATCTAGACTTTCTCCTCTGTCAACGTATCTGCTTCTGTCACTTCCTCCTGGGTTCACGTGCCAGCATTTCCTCACGCTCTCCGCCGTCACCTTCCCGCCCGTGGCCGCCGCTTGACCCCGAGTCTTGTGCTGTAATCCAGGATTACTTTGCCTGATTTGAACTGCACCACGTTGCTTTAACAAGACCTTTTTACGACCAATCTCACTCAGACACACACATAAACATTTGACTATTCTCATTAAAGCTCATTATACGATTGCTCACGTACAAAGCATCGCTTATTCCCCAACAGAGTTACACAGACGAAGCCAGGCTGCTGCCGAGGTGCAGCCTCTGACATCAGCAACGTTAACTCGGTCCAGGTGCTGGGCGGCGTGCTGCTGGATAAAACTAGGCCTCGCATTGTGGGCTTTTGAAGGAGAAGCCTTCTAAAAATATCACACTAACAAAACATTCCACCCCTCTAGTAAGATGAGACATGGCAAAAACGCTGCATCAACTGTGGCCCTCTAACCTCAGAGAAAAGCCACTTAAAGTAATCACACATGGTTCTCCGCCAAGACGGTTAGTAAGAGTTACCAAATGTCTGAGGGTCCAGGAAGAGAGGATGTGACCGTATCTTTTATTTTTCTGCTCGTGCTGTCACGGTTTGATTTTCAGATGGGGGACGGTTGAAAAGCTAAACGGAGACGAAACTTGTTAATCATCAGCATTGTTTGTTGCAGCCACAACTGGGGTATTAATGGTTCCGGTGCTAACCACAGCACAACCAACCAGCACACAATGAAGGAGTTTTCATAAGACACACGTGTGTCCATGTGTGGAGATCAAACAACACTTTAGAGTCCGCTTGCTGCGCCATATGGCAGGGTTTGAAGAAAAAACAGCTAAATTCACAAGCTAGGAGTTCACGCTCAATCTGGTTGACTACTGTGTTAGCTTAAATATTAGCCAAAGAATTCCTAACACAGCTGCAGCACAACATTTAAGGAGGGAAAAGTACGACACACAACTGATTTAGTAACATTTACTGAAGTAGAACTTACCCAACTCTCTCCTCTCTGCTGACGTCGAGCGGTCCTTCCTCATTGGCTGATCCATGTGAGTGAAGTTAGCGCTCTCTGTGACCCCCTCACCTTTTCTGCTTCTGCTGCCCTTCAGTGAAGAACGGGTGAGCGCCGAGGCGAAGAGATTTGTAAGATTTGGAGATTTGTGAGCTTCGACTTCCTCTGTAGGAGTGAGAGGCTCCTCGTCCTCGCTGTCTGAACAGCCTCTTGGATCTCCCGCTCTTCCGTCTGAGAACGAGCTCTGGCCAGGGGCCACACGACTCCGTGAAAGCTGAGAGTAGTCGGCTTCAGAACCACTCATCCTGAACCAGGATGCAACTGGATGATGGCCTTTTGAGCTGCTGTCCAGCATAAGCCTAGAAGGGCCTAGGCAGGACAGGGAGCTCTCTTTGCGCTTGTATCTTTCTGCAGATGAGGATGAGGAAGAAGAGGGCGAGTTGGCTGAGGTGGTTGCAGTTTGCTTGCTGGCGGAGGTGCTGGGGGTGTCTCTTCCAAAGCGACATCTCTGTAACGTCTCTGCCATTCCCAAACCAACTCGCTCCCCTTTACTTGAAGCTCCTTTGTCAGAAACCCCTACACTCGCCCGGCTCCCTGATCCACTCCTTGCTGCTTCCTCCCTGTCTTCCTCGGAGCAGCGGTCTCTGTGTTTGTGTCTGTGCTTGTGTTTATGGTGCCAGTTGAAAGAAAGCTCAGAGGACATTGGCGGGAACAGGACAGGGGACCTTCCTCCTCCTAGGTACTCCTGCCTGAGTAGCTTATGCTTTTTCTTGTGAAACTTTGAGGGATTCAGCAGGAGATGTGAAGGATGGTGGTGATGCATGTACGACGTGGGAGGAGGTGGAGGGAACGACGGCGAGTGGTGAGAGTGGTGCGATGGGGCTGTGTGAGGCGACTGATGGTGCGGGTGAGGATACAGGGCGCTTGCTGGAGGATAGCCTCTGTAATATCCCAATCCCAGAGGCCCAGATGAGTAAGGAACACCATAGGATGGGTGGTAGAACCCTCCACTTGAGAGTGGGAATCCAAGTCCAGGTACAAACGGGACCTCAGACATGGACTCTCTCAGTTTCGGAGGCCGTCCACGTTTCTTCTTTATGTCTGGTTTACGAACATAGTGCAACGGGTCGCAGGAGTATGCGGGATGAGAGTAAAACCTGCCAAAATTAACCCTGAAAATTGTAGGCAGGAGGTCCCTGTGAACATAATGATGAGGAGGAGGACCACTTGGACCTCCCATTCCACTGCTAGCTCTGTTCCCGAGTCCTGGCATTCTACTCGTCCCTGGTGCTATGGCTATTCCACTGCCAAGCCGATGCCCTGTGGCGTGGTGTGATATCCGTATTTCACTCAGCATCACAATTATCTCATCAAGCTCAGCCAGAAAGTCTGGGTCGAGCCGCCTAGACCGCATCTGCAAGTACTTCTTCTTTCGTTTCCTCTTCTGTCTCTTTAGCTTGTCGTAGCTGGGGCATCCGTGGCTGCGGCGTTTACACTTGTGCTTATGTTTCTCCTTGTGGCCCAATAAGGACGAGGCAGGAGCCGCTGGGTGGGGTCTCCGGGGGTCAGGCGACACCCTTGCCCGATGGGGTGATGGAGAAGGAGATGGATGTTCAATGAGCAGAGGAGCATGCCGGCGTCTGCCTCTGGAGTTAAGGCCCATTCCTGGAGCCATTGCAGAACTCATGACGCCTGGCATTAGTAATCCACTGCCCATTCCAGTTGGCATCCCCATTCCACCTAAGCCACCAGTCCCTCCAGCTTTCTCTCCCCGGTCAGATGTGCTGTTGTTGTCCGTTCCTATGCCGCTGTCGCTGGGCACCGTCTCCTCACTGTGGGACTCGCTGACCGGTGACGGAGTGGCTTCTTTCAGCTCGTTGAGAGGAGCAGGGGAGGTGGGATGGAGTGGCCTGGGAGGAGAAAGCTTATGATAATGATAATGCTGCCGATAATGATGGTGATGGAGAGGGTACCCGCGGTAAGATGACTTTTTCTGGGATGCTGCCCTGGCCATAGACAATGAAGCAGAACCTAGGACTTTATTAGGGGCCGAAAAGGTCGGGGGAGGGAAGGAGAAGGTGTGGCTGTGGTGAGAACTAGAATAGTGAGAGAGTCCTGAAAAGTGCACAGAGCCAGGCTCCACAAAGCTGGCATCGCTGATGGGACTGTGGCCCCCACTGGACTGGGAGAGGGAGGGAGAAGGAAAGACCTCAGATGAAAGCTGGTGCTGCTGGGACTGATAGTGATGAAGAGGAGAGGTGGTGTTTGGAGACAGGAAGGGCTCTGGTGATGATGATGTACCTAGGAAACCGGCTGTTGCTTTTGGTTTACGGCCTCTCCTCTTACCCATGTATATCGTTCCCTTTTTACTGACATTAATTTGTGGTCCTAGTTTCCCCCCAAAGGAAGCAGCGAGAGAGGATAAAGACTGCGTTGTGGACTCCACAGAGCTCACCACTCCACTGGTGCTGCTTTTAGGAGTTTCTTCTGTTCTTGGACCTAAGAGGATTTGACTCAAAATCCGCTTACGCTTCACACTTTTCATCTTATTGATCTTGCCAATAATCGTTTTCATGATGAGCTGTCCGTTTCCTTTGTTGTGAAAACGTTTGTCTCCCATGTCTTCTGCTTCGGGAGCTAACGTAGGAGGCTGACCCTCCTGGGGTAAAGTGGGAGGAAGGCGCTTGGGGCGTCCACGTTTTCGAGGCATAGGCTTAGGAGGGTTCAAATCCACCTCTGGGTGAAGAACAGGCGGGTCCTGCTCTTCCTTGGACTTCAACAAAGATGAAAAGACCTTAGAGGAGACCAGCTTATTAGACGAGTTCCCGGGAGCTGGGGCATCAAGTCTTGGCATTTTAGACTTTGGCCTCCCCCTTTTCCTAGGCTGAAGAGGGAAAAGCTGTGACACTGAACTTTGAGGCACAGGATTTGGTCTGACCTTATTTGGATTTGGTGGCCTGCCTACAGGTCTTTTAACAGGTGGCAACGGCATTTCTAAGCCTGCTGGTGAAGCTGGGGTGGTTTTGCTTTCGTTGAAGAGGCCGTCCTGATCTAATCGTTGACCGTGTGTCTTGCTCATAACATGGGACCAGTGCGGTTTCTTTCCTTTACGCTTTTTAAGGGGTTTACTGTCCAGCTCATCAAGTGAGTCTAGGGATGAATCAGGAGAATCATCTCTAAGAGGCGTGTGTGGGTCTTCTTCATCATCATCATCATCATCGTCATCATCATCATCATCTGGCTCACATGGAGAAGGTGTCCTCTGTCTAACAGGCTCAGGAGGACTGTTACCTCGACTGGGTTTACTACTATCCCTGCTGGGGCTGGGTTTACTGGGACTAGAACTCCTCCCCCTCTCGACACGCTGTGATTGATTACTTGCTCCCTTGTCTTTCCCCTCTGATTTTCCTGATCCTGCTGAAGGAGGGCACTTGGTTAAATCTCTGGGGCTTTCACTGGCCTGCTCCTTCTTACCGGCACCACATTCCTCAGCCAGAGCTGGGGAGTCTTGAGCGTGGTGTCCTTGTGAGGGACAGGGAGAGCCCAGGTGACTCCCTGCACTAGCTGTCCTCTGCTCAGATGAGATGGTGGAGGACGATGAAACGGGGCAAGATGATGAAGATGTAGTGTGTGCCGAGCAGTGAGCAGGACATGCCTGTGTCTTAGAAAGACTACCACTGCTGTTCTCAGGGTTGCTCTCCTTTGACATAGCTGCCAGACAGTTAAAAGTGAATGCAGGGCTGCTGCTGCTAATAATAGCCTTTCCAACACCATCCGAGTCCTCCTTCCTCACTTGCATCAGGCCGCATACGTTTTCGCAAATGCTGTCTTTGTTCCTAGAACCGTAAGGCCGACCCGGTGGTCTTGACACAGGAGGTGGAGGAGAAAGGTGCAACATTCTTGAATACGTGTTCCTGTTGGCCATAGCTCTGTCGCGCTGCTTGGCCGTGGGAGCCATGAAGCCCGAGCTCGCAACCGGAGGAACAGGGTCTGTCTTCATGGGTTTAGTTGGCTTGGGGGTCTTCGATGGAGGGCAAGTTGCTATAAGCTGTGCTAATTTCTCAGTCACTGTGGGCGCCCCCCAACTCTGGACACCCTTGTCCTGATCTTTCTGACCTTCTGTGCTGAAAGAGAACTGAGGAGGTTTAACGCCTTCGAAAATTGGTTCTTTTGATGCAGGTAGTGGCGAAGAAGATGGTGAGGATATCCGTGGGTTGGTTTGGGGAGTTGGTGTTTTCTTCCCAGAGGAATGAGTCTTGCTGTCTGGTGGGGGGCGGTGAAGGTTCAGGGGTCTCTCAGATGTGGTAGCTGCTGATTTTGAATCAGACTTTGAATCGGACTTGCAATCTATCTTTGGTTGGCCCTGCGGGAGAAAATAAAAACGATTTGATTTGATCTCTTATGGAAGGTAATGACTCAAACAAGCTTATTTGTCAAAGAAAAATAAAGAAACTCTACATCCATGTCATGATTAAACACACAAATAAAACCAAAGATTCGTATTGTCTCATGAATTTCGGTTCATTGATAAAAGTTTCAACCCGCTGCTGCTGCACACGCAGGCCCAGGAATGGGGGGAGGAGTTATTTGACGAGGTCAGATTGGGGACAGAGAGGGAGAGCTAGTAAGAGGGGTCATGCAGGGATGGGGGGTGGAGAGGACGTGGCCAGGCAGAGACAGAGGATAGGCGACACAGACGGAGGGAGACTGGAGAGGCCGATGCGTGGTGAATAGAGGCAGGCCAATTGAGAAAACAAAGAAAACTAAAGAACAATTTATGCCCTGCCCTTTATCCGTGCACTAACACAGTAATTACTGGGGCAGCTTTGTAGTGGACCCCTCCCTCACCGATGACTGAATATATTTAACCAGAGAAGTTTGCAGACAAAAATGACAATTTAGCCAACATGCTGCTTGTCAAAACTAGAATCTAATCAAAATAAAACCACAGATCCTTACCCTTTTTGCTGGAGCAGTCCCATTTACCTGGGAGGGTGGAGGGGTATTAGTGATGCTAGGAGAAGGAGCAGGACAAGGAGGTGCAGGAGTTTTAGCAGAGTGAGCAGATGAAGATGCGGCTGGTGGTTTGTTCACACTCGGACTCTTCTCCCTCTCCTTTTCCCGGCCTTGTGAAGGACTCTGGTTCTGACCGCGTGCACCATCGCCCGTAGCCCCTGCGCGGTTTCCACGAGCATTACTCCCTCCTCCACGAGCGGTGTGCCTTACGGTGGCTTTAAAGGCCGGTCGGCACACATAATTCTCCAAGATCTTTGGGGGCTTCTTCGTGCGTTTCGCTTGAAGGCCGATCTTAAGCTTGACGTTGCCTTCAGACAAACTGCTTTCGTTGATGGAAAATTGGAATTGGTCGCCGCCGGCACCTCCTTGCCCACCTGCACCAGCAGGGGCTGCAGCAGCTCCCTCTTTTTCTCTGTCCCGTTTCTTTTCATCCTCTTCTTCCTTCTTTCCACCCCCTCCCTCCTTCTCTCGCTCCCCGGAGGGAGCACAAGAGAGAAGTGGGGGTGGAGTTGCAATTCTCCCCTGAACCTTCGGATCCATCAAAACTTTAGGGGATGCGGGTGCTTTTAGGGGGGAAAGGAGGTGGTGAATATCAGGTAGAGTTTTTTATGTGTAGGGGTGGGATAGGGATGAAGGGGGAGGAAAAGGGAGAGGGGATAACGGTGAGAGTGAAGCTCTCCTTGTTCTGAAGCGGCTCTTCTCTGTTCTTAGCTGTCCAGCCTCTTTCTCCGTCCTTCAGCTGTACGAGTAGAGACAAGGAGAAAGCAGAAAAGGGAGGGTACAAAAATACCTCGTTAGTCAAACCAACACACAAAAAAAAATAAAACAAAGTTTTGAGAATCAGTAACATATAATGGTGTAAAGTTGAAGCAGGGAACATCCCTCAATCATCAATTCGGTTAGAGGCTGACCTTTGTCGTGTCTCGGTTACTTTTACAGCGGGCCTTTCCCTCAGCCTATATTAATACATGACCCACTTGCACGGCTAAGGCTCTGCTACCTGAGAAATGCATGATTAGACACAGAGCTTCTGATTCGACCACCTGCCATTTACAAACCCCACGTGGACCTGAGTGGATGTTTAATCCCACAGCACTTCTTTAGAGGAGTTACAAGGAAAGATACCAAATGAGCAGCCTTGGTGGTTGTGACGGAGGCTAACTGCTCCTACCCTGCCTTAGCAAGCAGCAGAAAGCTTCTTAATTGTGCTCCGTAGAGGACGGCCCAATTCAATGAAGCCGTCTACAGCTCCCCATAGCCAGTGAGTGATTTAATGCGGATTCGCCCCCAAGCAGGTGCTTTCTCTTTGTGAAGTCATTTGGAGGCAATTCAGAACTGTGACCTCAGCACATCAGGTCCTCTGGGACTACCGAGACCATCCGTCCGCCTCTCCCGGCTTCAAGCAGCAGCAGCCGAGAGTGAGTGATTAAGCATCAACGTGCCAATGGTTTTCCTGCAGTCTACATTAGTGGAGATCACTAAGTGTGTATCTAATGGAGCCTCAGGAAAGTCAGATCGCATTAGTAAAGCATCACAGCAGGAGGAACATAATGTATATTTCATGTTTAAGGTCTTCTGCAGGTACGTACATATTCTGTTGAACCACAGAGGGAAGTTCTCCGACTCCCACCTTTCAGAGTTTACTTTAATTACTCCTTTTTGCCTCAAAATGTCAAGACTCCCCCTTTCTACACATACCACACTTAGATCACACCTCCCCCTTTTCCTCAACACTCCATCAATCTCTCTGCTCTTTTCTGTGTATTTTTTTTTCATGCTCCTCTATTTCGCAAACTTGGAAGCCACCAGTAAAGGCACATAAACTGAATTTGCTGTGTTCTAACTTTAATCAAAAGCACATTTCACCCATCACCCACCCGACTTAATACGTTCCCTGCGTCCCGCTTACACGGTGACAAATGTTCTCCTCCTCCTTTCATACTAAACACTTGCCGCGATATGAGCTGACTGGTGCCAAAAATATGCCACAGTAGTGCCCAGACTCTCTAAAAGCCAACTGACACGATCCTTTAAAAAGAGCTCGTCAAACATTTCTAAACCAAACCAGTTGCTGCTGCTTTTACTGGTATGAATAAAGCGCCGCCAGGCTGAATCGCTCTCTCGGATCAGTAATCTTCAAAACATTAGCTTGCCCGATTTGGCATTGAGGTACTATTTACAAAAGCCGTTAGGATAAAATGAGTGAAACTTTCATAACCAGTCATGCTGCAAAACTAAGCAACAACAACAGTAGTGGTTTACAGGACGGAGATGAGTCAGCCTGGTGACTGTTTGGGTTCTTCTCTGGGCAACAACCAGGAATTAAAGCAGAAAGAAGTGCATTAAAGAGCTCAGATCAGATCAACAACCATAAAAAAGAGGCAGAGCATGGAGGAACGTAGTAAACAACTTCCCGCGCCCCCTCCCATTTCTTTTCTACCCTTGCTCCCACCCTCCCTCCTTGCTTTTTGCACACGTTGTTCAGAACTGCTGATTTCCCCTTTGGCCACAGCGATACTATCCCACCGACCCACCCCCCTCTTCTTCCCCGAGATCGTCCACATGAGGGCTGGCGTCAGCCCCACTGAGCTCCCTGTCATTTAAGCAAAAACCACATAAATTCCTTCACTACCACCGGATGGTTTGAATCACCTCCTATCGGAATAGAAATTTAAACGCAACCGATTATGATCGTAATAAAAAAAGACGCGATTAAGATGATGGAAATCAAGCTAGGTTAAATAAAACAACGATGACAGGTGTCAGTCAGACGCGCTGCATGCTAACATGTTCTGCAGCTGCGCACTGGCGTTCATCCCTGCTTATTAACGCACATTAATCAGGTTTGATTTATCACAATTTCCGGTGTCTAATGCAAACGAGAGACACAGCAAATAACCGATAGATCCAAATTAGTTTAATCTGCATTTGGTGTCTTTTACAGTCAACACTGCCTCTCAGGAGACTACCAAATCATAATTAATTAATGTCAAAGCATCGTTTAGTCATACCAGAAACACAAACTCGCTCTCCTCTAGCATCCAAATTATTTTCGGAGATTTAATCTTAAACAATAGCAAACAAGAGCAATCGATCAAATTTAAATAAAAAGAAATGACACTCACCTCTGAAAATATGTCCAGAAACGGTGCTCACATCATTCGGCTGTGTCCTGTCTTCATGTTTATCAACGTGGTGGCCACATATTTTTCTGTCTTTTATTTTGTAATCGTCCCAACTGCTGAAATACCAAAACACGCGAGGTGGTCAGATCTGGGTCATATTCCGTTTGATTGAACCACAATCGAAAATTGATCATTTTCTACATCAAACCACTCGAGAAACCTGTGACGTGTTTTGACCATAAACCTAGCAACATTTCAAACGGATTGCCTCCAAAACATAAAGTTGCAGTGATGGAAGAGGAGTGCCAACAAGCACAGCATCCCTCCGTAACGTGGATTTTAATAAAACGTAGACGAGGGAAGAATAATAAACAAAAAATGGTCACTTTATATTAAAAACGACTAGAAAGATATGACAAATGTGGTTAATTAGCTAACTGGCAGCTACCAACCATCCAATAAGAGCTCGTGCAACATTATATATCAATGGCTGTGGCGATTTAAGCTAATTTCGACAAGCAGAACAGGAAATTTAACTTTCTTACGGCAAAAAAATAAGTCGCAAACACCCACAGCTTTAGGAAAATAAGTGTTAAGCGGAATAATTTGTCACAACTCAGAATAAGTGATGTACATATCCCTGCATCTCCGTCACATTCTCGTAGGCACTCGTGTTACTACGTCTCAGCTACGACGGCTAGCGATGCAAGTGAGCTAAAGCAGAAAAAAGCCCCAAACGCGGTTTCAAACGCAAAACCACAACCGCATCCACGCGGAAACAGATTTTTAGAAAAAGGCGTCCCTTTATACACCCGTGATAGAAAATAGCAGACGCAGCGCCGTGTAGGTTATTAAAATAACACTAACTGTCAACAAAATGGCGGCTGCGTTGAATCAACAGAGACCCGAAATGGATCTCCCTCTATTCCTGCTTCTCTGCGGTTTAAATCGTTTTTCCTTACAGCAACTGGTATCCGTAATATCTCCAGAGATGCTCTGAAATCCACAGCGACTCGCCGTTAGCTAGGCCTGGATGTGTCAGCACGGGCCTCTCTCGGTAATCGGGCCTCCATGTCTGCTCAGCCCGTATCGCTGCTGTGTCTGTACAACACGGGCATTCAGTCCCACAGAGGAGGGAGCTACGGAAAGCCGTTGTTACATGTATTCAAACCACAAATAACTCTAATTACTTGTTTATACATCAACAAGTAGTTTAATGACATTCTCTATCCGTCAGAATTTAAATTTGAGGTATTTTAAGTGATAGTTATAGTAAAAAAATATTACTTTTCAATATTTAACACACATAAAAATTGCCTAGATATTGCTATTCACATTAAATTATTAGTATATTATTATGTTAAGACAATCCATTGTTACATATACTCAATTGCAAATAACTCAAATTAATTGTTTATCCATTAATGCAGAAAGTTTTTTGTCAGAGGGCACCATCTAGAGGCAGAAAAACGTACTGCACCTTAAGCCTCTCTCCCTACTTCCATGATTAAGGCTGGAAGCAACACCTTTTGTTCGTGAACGTGCACCTCTAGTCGGCCAACAGAGCTAAACTACATTGTTTAATAATTATTATTCTTACGTTGTGCTTTGTATCCATGTGTATATTTCAAAGACTTACTTGTCAATAAGAAATGTTGCCAAATCTGCATCAGTCAAGGTACTTCTGTGACTGACATCTGTACATAAGTGGATGTCGAATACGGATAGATCAATATATCAGTCGGCTGACATATCGGGCCAATATTTACCATTTTTTACGCATCGGCCGATATTTGTCCTTAGTAAAGCCGATTTATAGTCAGGCACATCTCCGGGCAAATCCAGTGCTGTTGCAGAACTTAATTTAAATGTATTTTTACATTCACTAATAACATTTGCATAGTAAATACTCTAAATTAACTTTATTTAGGTGTCTGACTTTAACACTGAACAGTGCACAAAGTTAAGATTTAACAGTTAGTTAAACTCAGAGCTCAAAAACTGATTCAGTTTCAGAAATTTTGTGCATCAACTGATGTTATTAGTGACATTTTAGCATAAAAATAAGGAAAACATCTAGATATCGGCCATGAAAATCGGCCCATAAAGAATTGGCAGTACATATCGGCCATCGGTATCGGCAATAGAAAAATCAATATCGTCAACATCTAATGTTGAACACTGTTGGCTAATGCTGAGTGCTGCTCAATTCAAATTGCATGAGGTACTATGGGACGTGGGGCAGACTTGGCAAAAATAAATATAAAAATAGATGTATTGCCTACATTATATCACAATAAAGGGTAAGACCATCACTTTATTGGATATCTAAAAAAATCATACATATTTCCTTAAAGGGGAAAGTCTGTAACAGTGGTGTTCTTACATTTTGTTCGTTTCACAGGTGCCAAATAATGTACAAATACAGAAGCAAAATCAAGTTACACCTGCTAAAAAAAGATAAACACACTGTGGGTTTAATGTGACATCACTGCGTGTTGATCAATTGGATATATAGGTAACACTTTACAATAAGGGTCCCTTTAACGTTACTTAGTGCATTATTAAGCATTAATAAACTATTAAATAAAGTATTAACTGCTTAATATTAATGTTAATATTAAGTAATGCATTACTAAGTAGACACACACACACCCCGGCCCTTTGTCCTAACCTTAAGGACACTTAATAGTTAACAATATCGTGAATATTAATAAAGCAACCCTTTGTTAATTAATGCTTAATAATCCACTAAGTAACGTTAATAAAGGGATCCTTTGTTAATTAATGCTTAATAATGCACAAAGTAACGTTAATAAAGGGATCCTTTGTTTATTAATGCTTAATAATGCACTAAGTAATGTTAATAAAGGGATCTTTTGTTTATTAACGCTTAATAATGCACTAAGTAACGTTAATAAAACGACCATTATTATAAAGTGTTACTGTATCTAACAAGTATATTGTGGATAGGAAGAATGACATTCTAAATGGTTGAAATTTTCTGTTTGACTTGAAAACTTTTAGAACAATTTGTGTTTAAAAAATATATAGTTGAACTTTATATGACACATTTGCTTGCCATACTAGGGAGAGAGGAGGGTGAAGGAGACAGGAGAGGAGGAGAGGTGAGGAAAGGAGAGGAGAGGAGTGGAAATGTCTGTTGTGCGCGGTTCCTGTGGTTCTTGTTCACGGACAAAAATGTCTTTGCCTTCTTATTTGGCTATTTTCGGTGGTCGTGGAGGGCTGTCCTACACGGACCGGCTCTGGGTGTGTTCGCTGGGGCGCAACTAGGCTCGGTGTTTGGTTAGTGGCCACAGTCAGCATAAGGTTACAGTCAGTGGGCTTGGGAGAGGAAGCCTAGAATAAACCACTGTTCTTTACTCTGCTGGAATTATATCAGAAACATAAAATAAACAATTATATTTACAGATATTATGGGCAGAATTAGTCCCTGGTTGATTTATTAGACTGTTACTGAATAAAATAAATTAAATCCCAATTTAATTCAGGGAAATAGAATTGGAATTAAAGCTATATTAAAGAGTTACAAACTATGGGATGAACCAGTGTCTAAATGGGATTATTAGGCACCTTGTATATGAAGCAATGTGTCAGAAATAAACAAATTGTTCCAATTTCTTTCAAAATCCATCCATTCATCATCATCCACTTATCCAGGGTCAGGTCACGGGGGCAGCAGCATGAGGAGAGAGGTCCAGACTTCCCTCTCCCCAGCCACTTGGGCCAGCTCCTCCGGGGGAATCCCAACACGTTCCCTAGCCAGTTGAGAAACATAGTCCCTCCAGCGTGTCCTGGGTCTTCCTTTAGGTCTCTTCTTCCGGTTGGATGTGCCTGGAAAACCTCACCAGGGAGGCGTCCAGGAGGCATCCTAACCAGATGCCCGAGCCACCTCAGCTGGCTCCTCTCGATGTGGAGGAGCAGCGGATCTACTCGGAGCCCCTCCCGGATCACCAAGCTTCTCACCGAGAGCCCAGAGACCCTGCAGAGAAAACTCATTTCGGCCGTTTGTATCCGCAATCTCGTTCTTTCGGTCTCTACCCAAAGCTCGTGACCATAGGTGAGGGTAGGAACGTAGATCGACCGGTAAATCTCTCTTCACCACGGCAGACCGGTACAACGCCTGCATCACTGCAGACGTTAATGTATTCTGTTCCATTAAATTATAATTTACTGAATGAAGTGACATTTACTCTATTTCTGGTCATTAGAAGGACAAACATATGTACAGAAGGTGTTTTATTAACAGCTTTATGTGGATAAAAAGTCAACAAAACCACTGACACTGTCTTACTAAGACAAAAATCGAAAGCTGTTTCTCCATAACTGAGAGATTCTGTCATTCTGACAGCCACACACACCTCAGTGGAGATTACTCTATGACTTCAAGGCCAGTCATTCAGAAAACTGCCCTAGAGGACGGTGTAGTGGGGGAAAAAAAAGAAGCACAAATCTCTTCTGAATCTTGTCACCAATCCATCTGAGTGCTTTGGCGTGAAGTAGTGGTTAGGGTGTAACAGAAAACACGAGCGTCCTTTGCAGAGATGCGTGACCGACATGAGCGCTGAAGGTGATCGTAATGACAGTGTGAGGCGTTTTATCTAAAAGCAGCTGATCTGACGTGAGTGGCTCTTAGAAAAAGGAAAAAAGAAAACAGTCAAGAAGATGAAGTCATTGACTCTTCCCGTATCGCCTGCCTCTCCTGTTGCTCTGACAGAGCGCTATTCTGGGGGCTCCGATGTGGGCGGGAGGCTGTTGTCAACGCCATCAAGACTTTTGCGGCACACTGGGCAGGAATTGTGCTGCGAGGGCAAAAGGATTCTGTTAATCAGCACGTGAAATAGAAACAACAAAGGATTTAATGATTACTCATGCTTACCAGCTTTAGCCAAGGCACTATACATTCATTATGGAAGAAATGGAGGCAGGGAAGCTTCCTGACAGATTCTCCTGAACAATATTCCTCCCTACAAACCGGACATCCTAGTCGGCAGTCTGAAAGAGAAGGAAAACAATCTATTACACACAATGAATCTTTTTGTTATCAGATAACTTTGTTCATATTGTCCAAATTCATGATTTTAATGCAAACACGTGGCTCTCTGCATCTAAAGTCATGTGCTACTAGCCTATGTGTTAAACTTGATTCAGATCTGTCTGTTACCTCAACTAAACGCCACTATCAGATCTTGTTCCTTTGAACTACGCTGCATCACACGACTTAAACACATTCTCAAAAGACCTCACTGAGAATCAGTTATTCACGCATTCATTACATCCAGACTGGATAATGTCATCTCAGTTCTTTTGGTACAAACAAGTCCTCTCTTGACCATCTACAGAAAGTCCAAAATGCGAAGGCACATTTCTTACAAACTTAAATACATGATCTAGTTTCACCCAATCTACACTGGCTTACCATCTTTTATTGGATTTGGTTCAAAATTCTCTTCGTATCTTTCAGAGTTAATCATCCCCTACACTCCAGCCCAAGTGCTGAGGTCTGCAGACACCATCTCCTCCAACAAGCTCCTAAAGCATGCTATAAAGCTCGTGGTGAGTGCGCTTTATGTTTGCTGCTCCAAAATTATGATGGCGAGATAGTCCCCATCCATAGCCGGGTTTAAATTGCATCTGAAAACTCAGTTTTATAAACTAGCCTTTGGTTATTCACGTGTCCAATTTTTCCCCTTTATGTTCTGTTTATATGTCTTTATGTTGTATATTGAATTTCCCCTATTTTTATTTGATGCTGTTTGTATTTTCTGGATTTTGTTTTTAAGCTATTTCTGTACAGCACTTTGGTCATCCGTCATGCTTAATAAATAAATTTGACTTGACTTGAGATAACAAAGAAGTGTCAAGCCTAAAAATAAAATCTATAGCAGAAAAACAAGTCTCTGAAAGTCACATATTTTTGCGAAATGGGAAGAAATCCATCAAACGCTCATAAAAGACCTGAGACGTGCATCATCCTCAACATGTTTGCAGCTAATAACGCTTTGGGCATCACTTTTTTGGAGATAAAATACCATTTTATTTTTTAATATTTCTTCCAGGTTCAGCTAAAGAAATGGGAACACACGTGTCTTTGTGATCATGTCTAAAGATCTGATTAAAAGCTGATTATTCCCTAGTTGTGCTGACACATCAACGGATCGTCCCTTGAGTTTTAAAGTGACTGTGTGTATTTTTCCTGGCGATAAGGTGCAGTACATACCTAAATCATTGCAAGTAAGTGGCATTTTTGTGTTCAAGTAAGACCTTACCAACGGATGGCCATTAGGGTCAAAAATCCCTGGGAGTGCAACCTCCAGGAAAATAACAAGCACATCAGACTCCCTTTCATCACTGGAAACGAGCGAAGAGGTAAACGTGTGAAACAACGTTTATGAATGGCGAAAGTTTTGTAATCGCTTGTTTCAAATGCATTTTGTCCTTACAGGCTCCCGTAGAAGGAAACATGGGATTCAATATGGCGTCGCCCAGAGACTTAGGCCCAATTTCAATACTCGCATTGCGCCCTACACCCTTCTGTGAAGTGTGCTTAGAGGAAGTGCGCTGTAAGGCATCGAGTGTGCAAATAATTGCCGAATTGGGACAGTGAGCATTGCGTCATCGACCGCAACGCATGCTGGGATGGTGGTTGCTGTTTGTGCTTTTTAAAAAATCTTTATTAACAGCTTTCAAACACACAAACAATTATTTGATTAAATTTAGGTTAATTGCTGTCCACATTTATATCTTAGTCTAAAACATTCAGAGCATGAATAAATATCATTAATCGTTTTTAAATTAACTTCTTTCACTTGAAAATACATATTTTCAAAAAAAGGCACTTGACCAATTGCTCCACCTTCTCAAAATTCCCACGCAGCAATGAATTGTGGGTAATACCCTTCACCCAAGTCCGCATCACCGCGGACTTGGGTGAAGTGCAGATTAAGGGTGCAAAAGGGGCGTGGTCAACTTCCGCACTTGAGAATCGGGACACCCTACGCACTCGCACCCCTGGCCGGGAACGCGCAATTGAAGGGCGCAAGGGTGCAAGTGCGAGTATTGGGATTGGGCCTTTGACCCACTCCCATGTGTTTTAGACCTGATTTTTATGGTTATGTGTTATGAATCCGCCAATATTTTTCAACAACTGGGCATCATTGAATTCATTTTCAACAACATTTTGATGGATATTTCCAGAGATTAATGGTAAAAACTACACATCGTCACTTTAAGACCTATGTTCTATGATTTATAGGTCAGAGTAAAGAAAACACATCTAGAAAGCCCTAAAATTCAATAAATTCCTTAGAAATAAACTATAACGTATTAAAGGACGACTAAAATTAGTCTCTAAGAGACACAGCTATATTTGAGGGGTCACAGGACAATATTTACTACATGACACGCTAAGATTCCCACCTATCTGTTCTTGAGAGATGCAAACTGTTGGCAGGGATGAGATCTCCTCCAGTGTTGCTGGGGGCGGGCCTGTGTTCTCCAACTGTCCAAGTAACTGGACGAGTAAGAAAAAGCGTCACAAGGAACAAAAACTAGCCTGTAAACAGAATTCTTCATGATCAGCATCCCTGCTACCGCTGACCTCTGTGATGACTGTGTCGAGACCTCCCAGACCCCACGCGTAGTCTTCTGGGTTTGAGTACATCTGTAGCATGCTGGCTCTGAGACACAGAATGAAGACAGCAGATGTATTATCAGAGTCAAAAGTAAACTGATATGAGTCACAGGTGTTTTAAAAGATGTGCTTACAGTGCAGTTGGTGTAGCACCAGGGCTTCCATCGTTCACAAAACTGTCGGACAAAAACTGCTGTATGATGCTTGGAAAAAAAAGAGAAACCCACACCAAATGTGTTAGATTTAAAGCTCCCATTCATTTGTTATTGACATGAATTTGCTGTATATATTGTATCATCTCTGCTGCAATGTGATATATATCGTATTATCAGATTTCTGCCAATGCACACCCTATAGGAGGTGGGTTAGGGTTAGGCTCTCACGCTCCTCTTCCAGGGGGTAAAGGTTTATCAGAGGAATGTCTGTGTTTATGTGTGTCTGTGTGGGGAAGGTGACAGAATTACGAGTCTTACTCATTATTATTTATGATTATGCAAACACTTCGCCTCTGATTGGCTAACAGCAAGGCAACTCTTCCCCTGCCTTCGTTCTTCTTTCTTGAGTAAAAATGCAAAGTGGACGTGTTATCTCTGCAAATAACACAAGCATGTTGTGGAGTTGCTAATAGTTAGCTTCTACTAGCTGAGACGTGCTCTGCTCTCTTTGTGGGCGATTGCAAGTCAAGGTGGGCAAGGCCTTGAATGCTAATTTCCTGTGACGTGGAAAAGACTGGCTTTTTCTGACCCTATCGTTTTATCACCTACAGGTGAAACGCGAAAAATTGGAATCTGGTGCAAAAGTCCATTTATTTCAGTAATTCAACGTAGACTGAGAGACCATCTAAAGGCTCCGGGACCCTTTGCAGGTGTTTTGGATTAATTAGCTGATTAGAGTGTGACACTTTGAGCCTAGAATATTGAACCTTTTCCACCACCAAATAGTTCCCGAGCGCAGCCACAGCTGCAGCTCACCGCTTCCCATGGGGATGGGTCAAATGCGGAGATGTAATTTCACCAGCGTGTGATGATGACCAATGGGACTTTAGCTTTAACTTCACAATATTCTAGTTGTCTGAGATTTTGAATGTGGGGTTTTCATCAGCTGTAACCCTGCAATCATTCAACGTTGCATGGATGTGCAGATCACGTCTATATTGTGTCAGTCGGTCTAGACCACGTCTGTAGGACGTCCTAACTAGGTCTTTGCACTGTGGGAAGCCATAATTATCACAATTATAACAAATAAAGGCTTGAAATATCTGTCTTTGCATGGAATGAGTCTACCTCATGTATTAGTTTCACATTTTAAGTTGAATTACTAAAGTAGGCCAAATTTTCCCGTTCATCATGCACGTGCAAGTCATCGTGACCGACTGTATTTCAAAAAGAACAAGTATTACACGATTACTCGGTGAACGAGCCCATTTAAATTACTTTGGATGTTTTACTAAATACTCGCCAGCTTCAAATTCATGGGCCCTACAACTTTAACTGACAAAAGTGACTGTTTATATAAACACACCTATCCATTGAGTTGTTTTCCTCAGGACTAGAGGAAGTCTCCCCCTCAGAGACGGAGGATGACTCCTGTTCTCCTCGCTCTGTGGTGACTTCAGACAGTGAAAAAGGATCATTGTGACCCGCAGATTCGTCCTCGGTATCAATCGAGTCGGACTCGGTGGAGGACGGACTCGACAGCAGAGCAGAATTCTCTATGAACAGCAGCTGAAATAACTTGGAAAGAGATCAGAGAACATTACCTGTCTAGCAATGACCTGAGAGACAGAGGAGTGTTTTATGAAAGTGTGATTAGTTTCACATACGTCTGAGAACAACGAGCTTGAATTCTCACTCTCAGCTGATGCTGAGCTGTCCCGCAGAAGGCTGGAGAAGTAAATAAACAAATCAGATAAACATGAGAGCTTATCTTTCAAAGGTTTTAACCGGTATTTAAACAGTTTTAGATTTCAGACAATTATGTATCTTCTGATTTGATTATAAAGAGTGGCTGACCTGGAATTGGCTGGTACGTCCTCGATAAAGCCAGACTTGCATTTGGGACAAACCAAATCCTGAAGGGGGGGAATCACCTTTAGACATATTCTCATCTCATTTCTTAACTATTTTGTGAGGTTTGAAATGAATCATTTTGATTTTAAAACTCCTAATTATGGCATTTAAAACCACAATACTGGGATTCAAAAGCATTTATATAACTTCTGTCACATTTTGATAACATTACGTCATTTTTATGTCTTTTATTATACAAACTGTCACCATTATGATCCTCACGTACGTAAAAATGTGATACAGATACAGTCAGTTATATACAATAGTTCTTAAAATAACAATTGGGAAATAGTCGTATCGAATGAAAAATATTTTTATGATTTACTATCTTTTAAATATTAATTTGAAAATCACAATTTATGAATTTCAAAGTAAGAGCTGAGACTTATGACTTTTTAAGATATGATTATCGCTCATAATAACCTTTCAAGTCCTAATTGGGATTTTGTCTCATAATCACAAGTTGACGTCATAACTATATTTAATTCTATATTAAATGCCAATCTGATAACTCAAACATTACTTTTGACAGTAAAGAATGTGTTTATTAAGCACTCATTTTATGATAAATCGGCTTGCTATACTTCTTGCTCCCCACACACACAGTTGACAGTAGACAACTGGAGCCAGAAGTGGTGTTTCTAAAAATGGCCAAGTGAATTGCCAGGGTTTTACTCGCAGTCTTTAACTTAACAGTTTAGCACATGCTGCGTATACGATCAACACCCTACTGGCCATCAAAATGATTTAAACCATCCACGTTATTACAATGATGTAAATACTGAAAAAGTTAACGGTATTTGCAAAGACGACGGCGCTCAGAAATGTGTAATTCCTAGCTGTAGTCGTCTCATCACATGTGCGTTAATGCCACTCTCCAAAAACACTCACCGGTAGTTTGGGGTTTGTCTCACATTTACAGCGATGACAGTAAAACCGGTGTTGTTGTGGTGTGTACCCAGCCTCCGCCATCTTCACGGTGAAAAGTAGTCCCTGACAAAGCTGCAGCAGCCCATAAAAGTCTCAAGGAGGGTTTGACAAGTCAGGAAATCAAACCAATGAACCCTGAGTAATCCTAAAGCTGTCTGATAAAGCTACTCAAAATAGTCAATGGAAGCGTCACGTGAACACCTATCATGCTAGCTTAGCTCTTTTAATAGTTGTCGTTGAAAATATCAAATTAACTAGTTAAAATAATAAAAAGAACTTAACCAACAGCAAATAACACAAGGCCTTACCAACGTTTAAGTCGTCACCAAACACCAAAAACATACATTTATATCGTGTAAAACTATTATTTCGGCATTAGCGTGTAGCTAAAGTTAGATAAGCGTTCCAAATCTAGATGTCCGAGTCAACTTCGTTCCCTAGCAACGCACTTCCAGGTCACGTGACCGTGACGTAACGCTATTTAGCCATTTTCCTTTCAAAATAAAGATTTATTCATTTTCAGAGCACAGACAACAAAACACTTAGCTTAAAAATTTTCAAAATAATTTTTAAAAATATTTATTGATCTGCCACTCAGGTAAACCAATGACATCAGCAGCAAACTGTGAAAGCATGATACATTTTTTATTCTTTATACCAAGATAATTATTTGTTATTACTTAACAACCACAAGAAATACAAACAAAACTGTTGTTGATATTGGAAAAAAGTATTTGTTCATAATCTTTACAGTATGAGATTTGGCAATACAGTAAATGCGTGCGCTCATTTGTACAGATGAAATTCACATTTAAGCAAAAAACAAAAACAACGTGCTTTCTTAGGTTGAGCCTCTCAATTATGGGACAAATGTTACTGTAGCATCATTACAGCGTGAAGATCCCCTTTTTGCATCTTTCCTTAAACAGGATCAAAGTTCTTTTAAAAATTGGCGTAAGAATAATACAAAATAACAGCATTTTTCTGCATTCACAGACACTTTTTACAGCTACACCAACGTAAAGGTTTTAGGATTTGGTTAATTCTGTTTGGCAAAGTCGGCAGCTTGTCATGTACACTTTTCAAAGTTAGACATGCCTAGAAGGTAATTAAATAAGACTTGGTTCCCCTCATAAAGCATTCTCCATCCAGCTGAAAGCCCCCTCCTCACCCTCAAGGTGCGGTGAAGGCCCCCTGGGCAGCAGAGGAAGCTGCTTTACGCACAGCCTGATTGGACATGACTTCGGTGGTGAACTCAGCCTGGGCCTTCTGGAAGCTGGCATCTGTTTGCCGGTACAGACTGTGGATCTGGAGCAGAGAAGAGCAGAGTGTGACACTGGATCTGTGAAGTCATTCATCATCATATCCTGAACACTGATGGAGAAAACGATACCCACAACCTGATATTCAGGAGTTTTTTAAGATGTCTGTTCTTTAATTAATATTTGATCACAGGACAAAGATTAGAGACTTTTAGGATTAAAAATGTGTGATGCAACATTTACATAAACACAATTTTATTCACATGAGGGCGTCTTTAATTGAGTTTACATTTGTTTTTAATCATAAGGACTGTTTATTTTATGATCTAAATCTAATTATCCTGTTCTTGTGGCTCATTGGACCTTCAACAATGGTTTTTAATATATTAGACCATACATGACAAATAAACTAACTCATATCTTTTAAAAAATATAGATACAATTTTTGACAACATGTAGGTTTAAGCAGCTTTTCAGTTTTTTTCATGAAATAATTGCATTGAATGAAACTAAAAGTACCACTAAGATCTATTTATGTTTTTTTTTTCATTATTTTCCACAAATATCAACATCCTATTGAAAAATATCCATATTAATTTTAATTTTAAAACCTACTATTAAAATTTTGACCCACTGATTCAACCAACACACAGGATAGTACATTTAATATTAACTTATATGACTTTAATTAAAAAAAAAAAAAAAAAAGGTCATAATCGTGATTTTAATTTCAGAATTCTGACTTCTTTCTCAGAATTTTCACATTAATCTCAGAAATCTGAGAAAAAGAGACCTTATTCTCAGTGGCACTGATCCTCTTCCATAGATACTCATCAAAAATTCTAAATAGTCTCTTTTCAAAAACAGTTGCGGCTTTATATAAGTTTAATTTCAGTGGCCCGGGGGCTTTTTGGATTGCAGTGGCGCCCCCAAGGGGTGGCCAAAGGTGGCCATGGCCACTCCTAGAAAATTGTTGGCCACCCCTTAATAAATCACATTCATGTTCACGCAAACCATACATTCATCTCCTTTAATCAGGACATACATGTTAAAGCCAATAAATAATTTTATTTTAATAATAATTTAATAAATCACAATTTAAACATATATATGTATGTAACTGAGACCATTTCAAAACAAATATAAACTCCAATAGTTTTGTGGATATTTTTGTTGAAACAAGCTGATTAAACCATGGTGCATACAGCGCTAAATTGGTGCCACCAAACCTGTGAGTTTGCACTAAAAACAAAAAAAGTCCCTCACCTTCTTCATCAGGACCACCCCCATAACAGTCTGAGCAGTGAAGAGGATGGAATTTAAAATCATGATGATGCCAACAGCTTTACTTGAAGCCAGAGCAGCCAGGCTCACAATCCAACCACTGAAGGAGAGAAAAGAGGGTAACGTAAAAGACAACACAATTTAAGTAGTTTACTTGGAAGGCTGCATGACAACAATAAATACAAAAATAGCATAAAAATGCCTTTTAAATATAGAAAACCATATTTACCAACATAATTCTAACAAAAAGAATTATTCCTGGCTACAAGAACCGTAAAATCCAGTTTTTGATGGTTTATTTATCCGTCGTACCTGAATCCTGATCCAGGAATGCCGATGGTCATGATGATAAAGACGCCCACTTGGGCAAAGAAAATGAAGAAGAAGAAGAAGAAGTTGAAGGAACTGTCACTCCTACCAGAGGGGAAAAATATTACTGAGTGAATCGCAGAATAAAATGATCTTATGTTTAATCAGCAAAGATGATGAGACTGAGGTCTACACCTGAAGGCTTTGTAGAGGGGGCGATACCAGCAGACGAAGGAGCAGGGGGTGAAGAGGAGGGCCCAGAGGATGGAGAGGCCCAAACCAGAACCAGAAGTGGTGTCCACACAGAAAAAAGCCAAGGAGGAGATCAGGTTGAAGCCAAGTGTGATGGTGCAGGCTACATGTAGGAGAAAATAAAAACACATCAGAAACAGTTATTAAAGAGATACATGAACAAAAAGAGGATGAAAACGCAGATAAACTCAAACAGAGCCACTCATCTGACCCAAAAAAGAAAATTTAGAGTTGGTTTAAATCATCTTCTGACTGTCCTCAGTTCAGATCTCAGAGCTCAACAGCAACAAAGTCTTCTTGACAACAATTTTACATGTATTATGCAGGAAAAGTAAGAATACTATCATTATTGATCACAACTATAAAAATACACTCCAATGTTAGTGTTGAAGAGTGTTTGATTAGTGACGAGACATTAGATTAATACAAAAAAGGACAATGTAAAACTTTAAGCAAAGAGAAGAAAATCTTCCTTTTAATAAAATCTTATGGTTCTTTTCTAGAAGACCTCAGCTTCACAGTGACGTGTCAGAGTTTTGTTCAAACGGCAACGGACAGGGAGGAACAAACGTACTCCCTTCCAGGTACATTGGTACTCACACAACCAGAAGTAGTACATGATGGTGACGATACGCTGGAAGCGCTGACTGATCTCCACGCTGATGTCCTGGTAGAAGCAGGGACCCACGGGGCAGAAGGACGGCAGCGGGGGCCAGTTATTCTGACGAGCTGAAGAACAAAAATAGGTGGTCGGTAGATTTTTCAGCCCTAAATTCCTCCTGATTACTGATTAATCCCATTCTCTTCACTCCAGCTCTTACTGGCTCCAGGTCCGAGGCTGTGAGACTGCAGCTCCCGCTCTCTCCTCTCCAGCTCCTGGGCTTTCCTCTCCAGCTCCTCCTGCTTCCTCAGGAGCTCAGATGTGGCTGCACCGACTGCAGGCTTACACAATAAAACAGCAGACAAAGAGATCAGAAGCAAATTCAGATCAAATTAATTGTTCTGGCTCCCTGAGCCACCCCGGATATTACATAGGGTTAAATAGGTCCATACCGTCATCATTTATTCTCTAGGATATGTTTACGCTGTTCGTTTTATTTTGAAATCCTACCAGAACTAGCTTCTTTCGTTATTTCCCGTCCAACGATCTACTTTTACAATTTTTTCCAACGTTATGTTTAGAGCCAGCACGTGTAGCATACATGTTCAGTTTTACTAGTGTGTGTTTAGTACGGAAGCAGATTAGGGCCAAAAAAAAAAAAAAAAATTCTGACTATACTCTCAGAATGGAGGTGGGGGGCACAAAACAGAACCTGTTTAGGGCTCTAAAATGGCTTGGGCTGGCCTTGTCCTAAGATTACAGTTATCCACCTGTCTAGTCAAATAAGAGGGCAGAATCTAATACTATCTGCTGCTGCAAAGCAAAACCAATTTCAATGGTCAGAAATGTAAACAAAGACACCTGTTAGTCTTTACGCTGCAGCATAAATACCTGGGAGTTATAGGAGCCATAGTTACGAGGCTCGGTGGGAGTGGTTCTGCTAGGCGGTGTTTGTGCAGGTGCAGGTGGAGAAGAGGACTCATATGGAGGCGGCGGCTGTAAAAAAAACATTCATTAGTTTAATCAATAACCTGAAAACAAAAGATAATGAATTCATTAACATTTGTGGATTAAAATGAATGAAAAAGCTGCACAAGGTTGAAGAGTTCCATTAGGAGTCATTTTAAGAATTAAAATTTAAAAAAAGTATTTTTCCCATTGAAATATGATGGTATTTCTGTTTAGTTACACAAATAAATTTGACAAAACCTGAACAGGTTAAATAAATTATTTATACGCTTGATTTAACTTTGATACACTTATGGATTAAATGTTTGTTTTGGTTTTAATTATCTAAAACTAAAACCAGTTATAAAACATATTAGCTAGCATTTTTGCCGTTATATTAAAAATCGTCTTTCTGCCCAACACCACAGGTTCTAAAACACATTTTTCTCCTCCTGTGTGATTTTTACACCTAACTGTGAAACATAGCAGTTCAAGACAAGTGCTAGCCCCAAACCAACACCCGTGTGAATCTTTATGTCAAAACAAGATTCAATATTAACTAAAAACAAAGTAAGGGGTTGAGCTTTTTGCTTCAGATCCATAAAGACCTAGTTTGTGCTGCTGCAGCTTTCACTAAGACAGGAAACACATGACGTGGACCAGAGCTGTTTCCTAGCAACAAAAACCCTAAACTCAGTCACATGAAAGTGAGATGTGCCGCATGTTTTTTTAATCAATTTTGAAGAAATGCTTTGGTGCCAATAAGTATAATTTATTTCCAGAAAAATCAGACAACATATTAAAGGTGTAGCTCACTTGTTAAATCAATACATCTGCAGCGGTCTCTAGTAGGAATGAATGCCTTGTAAGTCGTACTCGGGTGGGAAAAAAATACCGGTGCACCATTTCCAGGAACTAGAAGTTACCCACATCACATCTGAGCTTCAGACGGCAGGTTTTGGAGTCTTGTTTCCTGATATGTGAACATCTCGCCTCAGATTGGATAACAGCAACGCGACTCTACGACTGACTTGCAACGTTGATGTTTTATCTCCACAAATAACACAAGCCTGGAGGAGTTCTGCTGTGTGGCGGAGTTGCTAATGCTAACGGTTAGCTTCTACTAGCCCAGACGTTCTCTGCTGTTTCCTGGATGCTAAACCAACAACAGCCTTCCCCGTCTTGAGTCAAGATGGGTGAGTCCATGAATGTTAAGTGACAGTGTGACGTAGATCTGTCAGGATTTTCTAATCCTAGAGTTTCACCGTCTATTTTCTATCAGAAGCTAATGCAGGAGATAGGTGGAGGAGACTATTTTCATGTTCAGCCTGCATGAAACACCCAGAGTGACCCATTAGAATCAGAAAAAACATTTTAAAGGGGACCTAGAATGTAAACCAACATCTTCCTTGTTGTTGTTGAATAAGACAGCTTGGGTGGTCAACAGCAGCATGCCAAAAAGTCAAAGCCGTGTTTGACCTACTTTTGATGTAAATTAGACAGTTGAAAAAGGTGAGAGAAAACCTCCTGTTCTGAGAAAACCTTCCTTAACACGTCATAACGGGGAGCCCCGCCTCCTCAAACCTGCATGTGTCTGAGGCCTTCTGGGGAAACCAACCAATCAGCACGTCCTGGCAGAGTGGGAGGGGTCAACAGCTCTTGTCACTGAAGGCCTGAGTAAGGGGGTTTAGAATGGCCTGTATCAGGGCTCCTGGGACAGATGAAAGCCAAAAAAATGTTCTTATGCTTTTTGGAGGCTCAAAGCTCTGTTTGAGATTGTTGATTAATTGCATTCTAGGACACCTTTAAAAAAAGGGTTTTCAGTCAACCACACCTATAAGACCCTGCATGAAGAGGACATTGACTTCTTCCACTATGATATTTGATTCTCTTGAACTTAGACCTGTTTTTATTATTTAGACATTCAATTATGATTTTTAATTTTAAAAAACGTTTATTTTTTTGTTATTTGAAGAAATTTGTCCACATTATTTTATCAATAAACAAGTAAAAACATTATTTTCATGTAAATGAGGTCTGACTGATCTGAAATAGCTAAAACCAACTAAAAATGTGGGTCTCAGACTGAGTGTTTATCACAATCAATCCTGGAACGTGTTAATCAAACAAAAATCAGGCTATCGAGATAAAGATGGAAACAAGTTTCTATTTAAAAGTGTGTTTTATCTGTCACTTACCCCAGCTGGTTTGTCAAATGGGTTATACAGGTCCAGGGTGGCATATCCTGCGTTGTTGCTATGCTGGGTCACTGCAGGGTCCTAGACAAAGAAATACAGTATTGTTCAGTTATAAAAGTAGTCAAATTCATTTAGCAAGCAGCCAAAAGTGTCAACATTGACTTTTTATTGTCATTAAAAGCCACAAGTGGGGTTGTTGTGGAGAACAGATGTGACTAAAATAAATAAATTAAATAAATAATGCTGCCCCCATTTTAAGTCCTTTGACTATGCCTGAAATCAGTCCTGAAAGGGAATTTAAGTTATTTTTTGTTGCATTTGTCTTCTGGATTTATTTATTTTGGTGAATATCTGTTTTTCTCATTTAGACCTAAACATTTCTTTGTTTTCGTAGAATAAAAAATGACAAACTTTTAATGGCTATTGTGTTATTTTGTTGGAGATTTTCTCATATTTCAGTGAGGAGGTCCAGCACTGTCACCCTGCATCGACCCCTTCGTGCCTCCTTTGGCCCCAGATGTAAAATGTCCTAGATCCGCCTCTGTACTTTGATTTCTGTCACATCTGGCATGTTAGCACCGTTAGCACGAGTCACCCACCTGGAAAGGGTTCTGGTCCTCCATCGGTTCGGGAAAGCTTGTGTACTGTGACATGTCGGTGGAAGTTCCCAGGAGACCACCACCACTAATGTAATCATTAGAAGAACAGAGAAGCAGATGTTAGCTTACTTCTAAGTTTCTGATTCATCGAACAGGGCGGATGCTGTTTTACAGCACGCTAGCTAAAAGTAGCTCCCACTGCTCGGTGCTCATCCCCCCGCGGTCAAAACAACTCAGCAACTAAACAGACCCACCTTTTCAGTCAGTATCGAAGGCCAAGAATCTAGTCAGCAGTCTTTGAAGCCCCCCGGAAAGCAGAGATTTGTTGTTTTGTCGCAAACGAAAACATCCGTGGAACAGGAAGTAACTCGCAGTCACGTGACCTTTGCTGCGGCATAAAGTCACGTGAGAAAAGAATCAAGGATGGGAAGGATGTGGTCATCAATTTCTTTCTCTCTTTCTTTAAAACATTCATAAAGGATGTTTTTCACCTTAGGTTAGAATTTACCACAGTCTCTGCGAGATTTGTGTAAAAATAACATTCTTTCTTTTCATATAGTGATTTTGTGTTTTACACTGATCTTTCAAATCTTTTACAAAAAGTCCTGACTCTGACAACTGCAGTAAACGTTTTAAATATCATCCTAACAAATAAAATACAACACCCATAAAACATCTTACTCCAGGTTACATCATAAAAGAAACTGTCTGCTTAGATCACTCACATGCTTTTATGTGTCAGCACATGAAACTCATTTGTCCCATTACAACAGATGTGTCCAAACCTGGTCCTCCAGAGCATGTTTTACTTGCTTCCCTGCTCCAGCACACCTGATTCAATGGTTGAATTAAGCACATCACATTCTGCAGAAGCCTGTTAATTAACCACAGATTAAAATCAGGTGTGGTGAAGCTGAGAAACCTTTAAAATGAGTTGGATAGGCAGGGACCCTCGAGGACCACGGTTGAACACAGCTGAATTATGACAATGTAATAAATATAGAGGACACCTCAGATCCTGATGACAAAAAAGGCCATTAAAACTTTGTCCAGCAGATGTCATACTTTTTCATTTTTGATCTTGGCTAAATGGGATCCTCAGAAATAAAAATAAGAAATGTTTTATTATTTTTATTGGAAATACCTACACAAACCTCTAACATAATCATAGGAAATTATAACATGTCACCATACTGGCATGAGTCTATAAATAGTTCAAGTATATACATTTTACAGTGAATGTAAATTACTGTGTATGTTACTCCTCTGGTCCCAGCTCGTTTGCAGCTTTAAGTTTCTCATATGTGACCCCAGAGTCAGAGGTTGAACAGCAGGCAGATAGGATTACATCTTTAGCTTCACCAGTTTACGCACATTTCACTGCCCAGTCTGGTCCCTTTTCATTCTCTTCTCCTAAAAGTCACATGGGGTCACATGGGTGAGGACAGTCATGAGTTTTCATCATAAACACACCGACCAAAGTGCTAAACCTTCTGACCTGTTTATACGTTCCCTCATAGCTTAAATCAGGGTCACATTAAGGAGTCACAGAAGACAAATAGCTTGTTTTCTACCTAAATTAAATTTTAGATGTTTAAAAGGTGGTCTGATAATTCAAACCTTCTGAAGACATTGGTTTGTCTTCCATAAAATGTCCCCAAAGAATTCTCAAACAAATCTATTCATAAAAATGTTCAAATCTAATTTATTTTGACAAACTCTTTTAACTAAGTTTAACTGCAAAAGCCAACTTGTGCCGTCTTCATAAACGTCTGCTTCATTTGTCTTTATGGCCTCAGTTAGTGGCGTTTATGTTTGTCAACTGACTCTCGTGACTCATCGTTTTCTTTTACCGTCCCTTTTAATGATCTGTCCAGATGGCCTCAAATGAAACTGGAATCAAGTGCCTCTGTGGTCCTAAAACCGCAGCATTCCTCCTCAGCCAATCGAGCATCTCCATGCTCCATGACATCACTGCTTGAGGAATGAACTGGCATAACAGTTGTGTGTGGAAAATGACCCACCTAAATGGGAACAGCCATACTCTGCTCAAATGAGGCTTACAACCATTTGTCAAAGATGTAATTTAGGTAGAATCTTGCATCTTGTGTGTTTGGATGTGCATGAAAGTGTGCAATAGCAATTTTCTTATTGCGTAAAGAGCAGGAAACACTCCCTGAAAGCGAGAGAGAGCTGTGGTTTTGATACTTACACAATGACATGGAATTCTGTAAGGCCACAAAACATGCTCTCTGGCAACGAGACATAAAAGCACGTCCAACTCTATGCAAAAGTTATGAGTTACACCTTATTTTTCCTCAAATATTTTTTGAAAAGAAAAAGCCAGACTTTCTTGTAATCTTTAAAAGTGATCTAAAAGAGTTCACAAGACTTTTTGATGATCTTTGAGTGAATTTTCTGGATGTTTGCTCACGTATTTTCAGTCTACTTGTTGGTATTCTAGTCCCTTAACATTGTCTAGAGAATATGTGTTGTGTTTTATGTCATGTCGTGTAGTATATCGTATCGTACCATATCATATATCGTATTGCATCATATTGTGTCATATCACTTTGTGTAGAATTGTTTCATGTAGTTATGTATCATATCACATCGATACGAGTCTTGTATCACATTGTATCATATTTTATTGTATAACGTATCATTTTTCTATCACGTCATATCATATTGTATCACATTGCATCGTATTGTATTGTATCGTATCACATTGTATAATTTTGTATCATGTCGTATCGTATTGTATTACATCATATTGTATCGTATCGTATCACATTGTATAATTTTGTATCATGTCGTATCGTATTGTATCACATCGTATTGTATTACATCATATTGTATCGTATTGTATCACATTGTATCGTATCGTATTGTATCACATCGTATCATATCACATCATATTGTATTGTATCTTATTGTATCGTATCGTATTGTATCACATCGTATCGTATCATATCATATCGTATCGTATTGTATCACATCGTATCGTATCGTATTGTATCACATTGTATCGTATCGCATTGTATCACATCGTATCGTATTGTATCACATTGTATCGTATCGTATTGTATCATATCGTATTGTATCACATCGTATTGTATCACATCGTATTGTATCACATTGTATTGTATCATATCGTATCGTAATGTATCGTATCATATTGTATCACATCGTATTGTATCACATCGTATTGTATCACATCGTATTGTATCACATCGTATCGTATCGTATTGTAACCCATTGTATCGTATCACATCGTATCATATCGTATTGTATCACGTCATATCGTATTGTAACACGTCATATCGTATTGTATCACACTGTATCATATCACGTTATATCGCATTGTCATTTAATGTCGTCATATACAATTTTGTGTTGTATTGTATCAGCTTGAGATTATCTTGTGATTCCTACTTTTAAAAATAATTACAAAAAAGTTCAGTGTTCATTTACATTTTCACTTTTTCTGCCACATTCAAAAGAAATCACATATTGAAGCTACAATCTGGAGCATTTTTATCCAATGTCACCATTTAGTGGCTGACAAATGTATCGCAACTTAAAACATTCTTTTCACTTTCGTATTTATGGCCGAAAGCAACGCCTCTCATTCATGAACGCGCACCTCTAGCTGGCAAACAGCCAAAACACTTTGTTTTACAATTATTATTCTCATGTTATGTTGTCTGTCTGTCTATCTATCTATCTATCTATCTATCTATCTATCTATCTATCTATCTATCTATCTATCTATCTATCTATCTATCTATCTATCTATCTATGGGCTTAGCAAAAAAACAAAAAAATGCTGTATTGCCTACATTATATCATAGTACATGATAAGACTTTTATCACTTTTACAGATTTCTCTAAAACCTTTCATAAATCTTGAAAGGGGGAAACTTCGGATTGCAGCTTTAAAATGAATTTATTTTACATGGATCTATCTTCCATAGGCAGATAGATGTTTTAGGAGCGTTGACTGTGAGCTCTAGCTGCTTGCTCAGCACTGTATTTAAACTGGGAATTAGATCAGACAAATACTGGCCTGTATGCTGTTGAAAACCTGGAAAAACCATCATCGCCCATGAACCGTGGAAGCACTCTAAGCAGGAAGTGCCTGACAGACCCAGTGGTTCGTTTTTCACAGCAACAGCCACAAATTGAACAAGGGTGTTATTTTTTAGCTGGTTAAAAACAATAATTCTAAAAGAAGGCCTGGTATTCTTCATACCTGTGTGAAAAATCTGAGTGGAGTGAAAAAGATTTCTTTGATTACTTTATTCAAAACACAACAGCATAACCTCTCCTGATGCTACGAAAATTTTTTCTCATGGTCAAACTCTCCGTTTCTCTTTTTCCTTTCCACTCCCTGTTTCCCCCTTGTCCATGCCAAGTGTCTCTCATTACAGAGTCCAGAAAATATGAACTGTCTTCGGGATTTTTTTTAAAGTAATCAAACACATATTGTAGTCAGCTTTGATGACAGAGAGCACTCAGAGGACAAGAAACTGGACTGGAAATGGAAACTTTTAAAGGAAAGGGTGTGGAGAATGAGACTGACAGACAGTAATGTAAAGATAAATGCCAACAGCAACTAATAAATACCAAAAAGAAGCTTGGGAAGAAACAAGCAAACAGTATTTCATATAAAATAGTTTATTATAATTTTAAAAAATAACACATACTGCAGAAAGAGATTTATACGGAATGTAAAACTTGACTAAATCATTCATGAGGAGTGAAACTGATGTTTAAGACAGCTTGCTCTCTGCAGAGTTCACCGTTTGAGAAAGACCAATCAGTTCCTGGCAGGAGTATGAAGATGAAGAAAGCAAACCAAGTAAATGTAAACCATGCAATAAGAAATATTGTGTAAAAGTACAATGAAACATATGCCCTCATTCCCTCTCATAAACCCTGGTGCAGACCACATCCCCAGCAGTCATTGTCTGAAAGAAAACAGCAACAAGAAAAAGGACAGACTTAACTTTTGGCACCATTTTGCGACGGGACTTCCTTTACAGAAAGTTTTAAAACTGTAAACAACCATTTAACATTTATGTGGTATCACGTTAGTAGAGAATGATTGAAAACATCGTTTGGGTTTAAAGGGATACTATGCAGTTTTGGCTTGTTTTTAGCACCCCCTAGTGTCCAGTTAGTGAAACCAAAAGTGAAACTTATCTCCTCGCTGTGCGTTCGTCTTTCTAACACCTTAATCTAACTGCTGAAACGTCTCCTCAGCCTTCATTAGTGTCTACAGGAGCGGTTCATCACTAAATTAAACAAATCAGCTGTGTTCATGATCTAAAACATGCAGGAAACATGCTGGAAGCAGACTGCAGCACCAGGCATGTCAGCTCCACTTTACTAAGTCCAACAGGGACCGGACCGCCACTCTGAAGTTGCAAGTGTGGTATTCTGGCCACAGAGGGCGGTGGGGGTCTGAGTGACATTTCATTAACCCTGTAAAGGGTCATTTTAACACACACTGGCTCAAGAACATGATTTAAAATATGAAAAATGTATGGCTTTAAGATGTGAAGGAACAGATAAGGAACACTTGGTAGAATGATATTAACAAGTGTTTGTTTAAAATTTTGGTTTTCTATTTATGTTTATTGAAAAACTATCAAGAGAACAAGCTTTTCTAGGTTGAAATAACTCAATCTACTGAGACATTATCTCAAAAAACGAGAATAATCAAAAAGCCTCGTTATCTTGACACGTTAGCTTTTAAAGCATTTGTATATTTTGCTGATTTTCTGCTGATTTCTAGGCTAGGTCATCTCTCTTCTGATTGGCAACATGACTCTACCGCTGACTGTGTTTGCTCTGCAACGTTGATGTTTTATCTCCACGAATAACACAAGCCTGGGGGAGCTCTGCTGTGTGGTGGAGTTACTAATGCTAACGGTTAGCTTCTACTAGCCCAGACGTTCTCTGCTGTTTCCTGGACGCTAAACCAACAACAGCCTTCCCCGTCGTGAGTCAAGATGGGTGAGTCCATGAATGCTAAGTGACAGTGTGACGTAGATCTGTCAGGATTTTCTAATCTGTCCATTTTCTATCAGAAGCTAATGCAGGAGATAGGTGGAGGAGACTATTTTCATGTTCAGCCTGCATGAAGAACTCAGAGTTTTAATCAGAAATAATAATCTAATGATGGTTTTTCAGTGAACTACACCTTTAAGATGGCAACAATTCACTTGTTGTGCCAAATGGCCAAAAGATCTCTTCAAATAAATAATTGAATTGGGCTATTCTTCTCCTTTACGTTCCCCCAAACAGCAATTTAGCATGCTAGGAACTACGCCGTTCATCATAGCACTGTTATGTTCAGTCTGTACTAAAGGGGTTCAAAGCTCTTTGTAAGTGGGAGTTTTTCATTCCCTGGAAAATTATTAAAATAATAAAGACAAGGTGTTTCATTTGTAGTAATGCATTACGCCCTTGGAAACCCTAAAATCTCAAGACTTGGACAAAAAACCCTACACAACCAGAAATCTGGAAACATAATTCCTAGAGCTGTCGGGTTTGGCATTTTAAGATACGGTTGTGTTAATGCTTTCTACAGAATATTTACCAGTATGAGCTCTCCATCGTTGGTCAGTTCTCGGGTCCAGGATGTCTTCGGCCCGTCACCTTTCACTAATGTCTGTTCACAGCTGATCTTTTGATCCGTTTCCCACTTTGGAAAACTCTACAAGGATTCAAATGAAAAGAATAATTTACATTGCCGAAGTGATTTTCACACTTAATCTTTATCAAAGTTTGGATTTGGTTGTAACCGGAGTTCAGACTGCCAATCGCTAGTACGTGAGAAAAACTTTATGGCCTGTCATGATCCATGAGCGTCACTCATTCAGCACAAAGAAATTCAAAACAGATCTCTGCGTTACGACTCTGGAGCTGCACTGAAATCATTCCCATATGTTGGCTTTGTGCAGAACTGTGACTCGTTACACTGTTCTTGGATCAACTGTGGTATGCATGTTGTGACGTTACACAGGAATGAGGACAAAGAAAGGACGTGTACCGTGCAGGGCCGGCCGTCCACGGTGGCCTCGTTGAACGACTGACCCACAGTGAATGACACATGGGTGGTGCGAACGCTGGTGGACGTCTTTATGGAGAGCGTTTCTTCTTGCTGGGTGATTTCTACAGCCGGACTGGAGGCGGCCGCCACGGCAATCTTCCTTAGGAACACGTTCACACCTAACGATTCACAAACAGAACTGAAGTCAAACTGGCAGCTGTGGAAAGATGATCTGCAGTGAGTGGAATGAATGTAATCACAGCTGTGCATGCCAGTGGTTTTATTGTGGTAGGTGATCCATCACGGTGAATCTTTCACTACCTTTAGCTATTTGAACGTTATAAAAAAGAAAGCATTGTATGGTAATTCCGCCGTGATCAAAGAATGGCTGAAATTTTCTCTTGCTTGAGGCTCGTTGAACTTAAGTCAACAGTCTTCAGTTCTTCTTTTAAGTTTCATTGTTCCCTTGACAATGAGCCTTTTGAACATTTTCTGCTTCATGGTGTACAAGTTTGATGAAAGAAACCAACAACAACAACTGTGAGTTATGTTTGAAAGTCTAAATGAGCCAAAAGCCAAGAATGTTAATCTAAAGAACACTTGGATGCTTCAGAGAAGGCTTGCTGGCCCATAAGATTTGTTCTTAATGAAAAACAAACACAAACAACTGGTGTGGTCCCTAGAAACCACTAATTACAGAGACCCTGGGTAAAATTACACTTTGCCTCAAAATGAACCCTAAACCTCCTCTGAAGGTGGTAAAATTCTTGTTAATTCCTGTAACTAAGCATCATTTTAAAAAAGAGGTGTACGTTTTAACACTGTTGGGTTTTTGGTTTCGTTTTGACAGCGAAGAAGAAAAGAAAACTGTGTGTGGTCAAGAACAGGAAACGAAAACCTCAAAGCTGTTTA
Organism: Aphyosemion australe; assembly: GCA_006937985.1. Taxonomy (NCBI): domain Eukaryota; kingdom Metazoa; phylum Chordata; class Actinopteri; order Cyprinodontiformes; family Nothobranchiidae; genus Aphyosemion; species Aphyosemion australe. The sequence continues at coordinate 332,305 of SSNS01000104.1, read as the reverse complement.
TACTTTCCTGTTTGGGATTTTTAGTAAAGTTGTTTGAAGCCATGAAACACCGCTGGTACTTTACATGTTTCTGATGATTTACAGCAGTGGCTCTCAAACTAGGGTCCCTGGGGACCCCAGGGGTCTGTGAGGCATAAATTGGGGTTCCATGAAACATATGTAGTGGGACGTGAAGACGCACTGTGTATGCATATTCTGGGTAAAGCTAGTTTGCATATTTTAAAGTCCGTTCACTTCATCAAGTAATGCAAAAGCCAAACCAGCAGAAACTAGAAATTATTAACAGTTATTTTGAGTCTTGTTTTTTCGAGAATGACGATGAAAGAGACCAAGCATGAAGCATGAAGCCGGCCAGGTTAAAGAGGCATCTCATCACAAAGCAACCTTGATTCAAGGATAAAACAGAACAGCTTTTCCAGCATAAAGGCGGATTACACGACCCTGAATAAACCTGGCTACAAGGGGGGTCATTGGAAAATGTAACCCCCTATAAGGAGCCCCTTGCCCCCAAAGACAGAGACACAATCCTCCCTTCAGAAATGGTTTACGCTGATCATGATTTTAGTTCCTAGATCTTTTTAATCCTCTGCACCTTATCAACCAAATATTCTCACCTGTGCTCCTCAAAAGCCTCCAAACAGCCCAAAAACCTCCTTTCAGCTAATAAGCAGCCATGCAGCTTGCAAAGCCTGCTGTGGTTCCAGTTCATATACCGCCAAGCCAAAACAAGTCAGTCAAAGTCATGTCTAGTCTGCCGAGTCAAGTCTGCTTTGTTAAAGACCAAGTTCTCTGAGAAACTGTTTTTTTACTTGCTTGAAATATGATTGGTCACTGTGAGTTCAACATGCAGGCGCAACGTGAAAATAGTCTACTACCTCTATTTCCTGCATTAGCCACTGATAGGAAATAAATGGGGAAACGTTCAGATTAGAAAAGCCACACAGATCTGCGTCACACTGAAAATTTGCCTTTATTGACATCTTGGCTCATGACGGGGAAGGCTGTTGTTGATTTAGCTCCCAGGAAAGAACAGAGAACGTCTCGACTAGTAGGAGCTAACCGTTAGCATTAGCAACACCTCAACATGGCAGAACTCCTTCAGGCTTGTGTTATTTGTGGAGATAAAACATCAACAAGCAAAGCAAACAGAGTCAGTGGTAGAGTCGCATTGCCAATCAGAGGAGAGATGACCTAGCCTAGAAATCTAGACAGACAGTCGCCAAAGCAAAATGATTTTGCTCTGCGTGTCGGACTAGCCACGCTCCATAGGAGCCTCAGCAGGTCTACCATTGGCTCGAGCAGTATTGTGTTATGCCAATCCAAACGCTCTATTGGTTTGGTGGGCGGATGATGCAATGAGGCAGAACAACTACGATGGCGACGGCTCTTTTAAAACGACTTTGGCATCACCTTTGGACTATTTAGACTTGGGCTTTTTTTTGAGTCAAGAGCAGATAGAGGTACTTACGTTTATTTAGGAAAAGGATGTATTTGCATCTTCTTCAACAGTATATGGCGGACTGCCCTGTTGACTGACATCCCTAGAGGTGAGTACGTCACTTTGTTTGCTGTCCAATAGCATGTGGAGACTGTTTGAAAGACAAGCGTAGATTCCGCCACACAGCTGAAGTCTGTTTATGGGTCGTGGCCAGACTTTATATTCACATATATAGGATGACATGCCAGGGTAGAGATGTCTGAATATCAAGAAATAAAAATGAGTAAGGCCCAATACTCATACTTTCACCCCTGTGCCCCTCAGTTCCACGTAGGTGTCCCTATTCTCAAATGTGGACCTTGGCCCCGCCCCTTTTGCAATCCTTGATCTGCATTTTGCTGATAACAATTATGGGAGTGGATGGTGAGTTTAAAAGGCAACAACGTAAATTCTCCTGTGATTTTGTGATCTCACGAGCCCAACTATAAAACCACGGCTGAGCAGCTCTGTGTCTGACACACTCCCGGTATGAACTGACGCGCTGCAGAGCTTGTGTGGGTATTGGGACTAAATAACTCCAAATCCTGCCGTCTTCTGCTCCCCTCTGCTCCAGCTAAATTCTACTTCCTGAAACAGGAGCGTGAGAGCTTTTTTCCTCACAGAGATCGACTCACAAGGCATTCATTTACACCACAGACCACCGCAAATATGTTGGAAAAAAAAGTGCGTGAACTTGGTCTTTAACTCCAGTCATGTCATTCAAGCCATGTCCAGCTGACTCAAGTCTAACAGGTCAAGTTAATATGAAGCCACACCACACCCCGTCACGTCACAACCTTTTTATTTTTACAAACGTCACCTTGAACCAAAACTAGAGTTCTTCACCTCTTTAAACCTGAAGCACCAGGTCAGGACTTCTAGATGTGCACAAAGAAAGTTCTACAGAAAGGTTTAACCTACAAAGGTAATAGCTCATGTGATTAGGCCAAGAAGGCTCCGATGTGTGATTTAGTTCAGACCATATTTGCTCATGCTGTGATTCTTTGAAGAAGAAACACACTGAAAGAGAGAGTTCTCCAGATTGCCCTGGGCATTGGAGAGGCAGTGAGGGAAAGTCAGACTCAGAGTTGGCTGGCTGCTGGGGCCCAGAGGCTTAGTTCAGTTTACATTGGCTGTAATTACAACCGTATGAGGAGGACGCAGCTTTAGATGAGTCTAATCGAACGTTTGTCCACAGGCTATTTGTCTTTAGATTATTCAGGGATGCCGCTGGATGGCCTTTACTCGACCCTTTAGTCCCGTAAAAAAGACCTAAACCCAGATTTTAAGAAGCTTTGTGCAGCTAAAGAGGAACAAAGCAGCAATAAGCCTTAAAGAAAGCTTCTTCCAATCATTTTGATTCTTGGTTTACTTAAAAGAAAATGTGGATTTTCACTTAATAATCTCATGACACAATGAGATGTTGTAGGAGTTGGTAATGCAAAACCTTTATTCCCTCTTTTTGTGTTTTCTCTCTTTTTTTAATTAAAAATTGCACAAATTTATATCAAAAGTCATTTTAGGACTCCATACGAAAACCAATCCAGTGCATCCCACTCACAAGTCTAATTAAGATTATTATCATTTATTTCAATGCAGTCACAACAGATAATTAGGTTTTTTGTTCATGAATAAGAAAACAGACTTTTGCATTCAACAATTTCAAAATTCTGATTTGATTTAAAAACTGCATGGGGAGGTTTGATTTGTAGTTTAAGTTGATTCCCCAACTCACCCAGCGCTTTCAAAAGTTCCTCAAAGTTTTCGGAAGACTTCATTTTCCACTTTCCCGAGAAGTCCGTCGTTTTATTCTCCATTTTTGTCTGATGCGGAGAAGGTGTTTGCAGATTAGCAGCGGATTCTGATTGTAATCCCTCTGGTCGGAATGTGTCTGTCCCTGTTTGCAGAGCCGTCTCCTCTGCTTGCATCTGCGCCGCCGCTCATTGGCTGAGAGCTCGCCTGAATCTGATGATGCTCCAGGGGCCGGAGGCAAGGCGGGACTTTCCGCCACCCCCACCACCCCACCTCTGGCAGTGGGGTGAAAGATTTGGATACCAGCTGGAGAATGTGCTTCCAGTTAGGCTTAGACGTTGTTGAGCAGCCAGCTGAAGGAAATAAGAGTGTTAATTGTTTTGAGATTAAACTCCTAAACATAATACATGGTGCAAAGATTTTAAAGAGCTAGAATGTGAAATCAGACACGGGGGTGGGGGGGTAATGTTTGCAGCTCCAGGGTGGGAGGTGGGGAAGATGGCACTAGATGAGCAGAAGATAAGATATCCAGCAGGAGGCATCCCTCCATCATCACTGTCACCAGATAGAGGACAGCTTATCTAATTTAGCCATTAAAAACAACACTCACACACAATCACCATCCTCTTTATCGGAAATAAAACGTTTTACATTGCCTCAATTGAATAAGTAACTGAAATATTTGGTAATCCATTCATGAATTTAAATAGAGATGGACCTGCTTTAACAGTATGAGTGTAGTTATACGTGAACGACTCAAAAACCAATAAGGAGGAGAACTTTTCTGTTGCGTTTCTGGACAAAGTTTAGATTAAGCTGCTCTGATCTGAAGCTAATATACATGCACAGGCATTAACTTACCAAATACAACAAAAGAAAACAGAACATTAGACAATATATTGAAAAAAAAAAGAAAAAAGAATTCATTAATATACTGCATTAAAAACAGCAATGCAAGAATTTACTGAACCTTTCAAAAATCAAACGTTAAAGACAAATTTCACTGAGGAACAATTTTAATTGTTATTTTTTAAATACGATCGTCACTCTGAGATTCACATACAGGCTAAACATGAAAATAGTCTTCTACCCCGTTGTCCTGCATTAGCAGCCGATAGAAAATAAACAGGGAAACATTCAGATTAGAAAAGCTACACAGATCTACGTCACACTGAAAATTTGCATAAATGGACTCACCCATCTTGACTCGCGACGGGGAAAGCTGTTGTTGGTTTAGCGTCCAGAAAACAGCAGAGAACGTCTGGGCTAGTAGAAGCTAACCGTTAGCATTAGCAACTCCACCACACAGCAGAACTCCTCCAGGCTTGTGTTATTTGTGGAGATAAAACATCAACGTTGCAGAGCAAACAGAGTCAGTGGTAGAGTCGTGTTGCTGTTAGCCAATCAGAGGAGCGATGTCGGAAAATCAGGAAGTAAGAATCCATATCCTGCCGTCTTCT
>SSNS01000104.1:208843-327592 GCA_006937985.1 Aphyosemion australe | reverse complement strand
CCTCTCCTCTGGCTAACTCCAACTTCCTGAAATAGGAGCGCCAGAGCATTTTTCCCCACTGAGATTGACTGAAAAGACATTTATTTATACTAGAGTCCACTGCAATTGACCTTTCGCCGAGTCCCGCCCCCCTTAGTTACTGTTGCCAACTCCGACAATAAGTGGATCAAATCCTGCAGCTCCGCAGATTTACGCGATGGAAAGAAGTAGACAGATGCGTGTCAGCGACATTTTTTGGAGCAATTTCTCCTCAATATCATCCAGATCGAGGCAAAAGGGTTACAGTATGCAGTGGAGGGATACATTAGTGTCGGCTCCGCTGAGCGAAGCGTAGCAGGGAACAAGGAGTTGGGAGTTTCGGGAGAAGACGGCGTCCGGGATCACGTGGATCGGTGAGCGGTGGCGGCGATGCGATGTCCCTGTGAGCTGTCAGATGTCTGTCAGATGATCTGAGCTGCAGGCAGCTCTAAAAGCTCCCGGTGTTCTGCATCATTCCAGTTTATCACCTCAGCTGGTTCTGTTAACAAAAAGAAACTTATGCCCGTGTTTACTTTCATTTTCAACATAGTTCCCGGCCGGAGCTCGGCATTAATTCATCACGTGATCATGACACCACCCGCTGTTGCACCAATAGGCTTAATGTGCGTTTATAAGACACACGGTTGAGGTAATATTACGCTGATTTGCCGGCATGATGTGTCTTATCTAAAAGGGTCTTGGATAGTCTGGGAGGCGGACCTCTGCCCAGCCGCGGGCGGGGGGGAGCACTCATGCTTGGCTGTTGCAGCTGGTTGAGCTCGATGAGGAGGTTCTGAAGGGGAACGAAGGAGACACGACTACTATCGAGGCTAATGCTTAGTAGTAAATTAGGCTTAGCTTCATCATTTTGTTTGGAGTTGTCGGATAGTAACGGTTGCTATGATGTGTGATTGGACAATAGCCGTTCTGGGGGCGGGGCCGGCGAAAGGCTAATTGTATTGAAAAAAACAATAAGTGTACTTGGTCTTTAATAAAAGCACTCATTGACACTCTAATTTTAAATTTAAAGTGCACATATTCTGTTAATTTTGAAACAACCCCATAGAACATCTTTTCCAGGCAATGTAAAAATAAACCACTAACACTCTATTATTTGAATTTTGAGGCTGTTCTGTCATCCCGCAATGCTTTAATCATGAATGCTTTCTATTAAAATCTGCATGAATGAATAATTAACGTGCCAAAAGCTAAAGCTGCTTTCCATCAGAATCTTCCCACACTGTGCTGCACAAAGCATCTTTTCTGCATTCCTAATTCTATCATTTTTGAAAATGTTATCACAATTTCTCAAAACATTGCAAATAATACCAAGTTTTTAGTTATTATTTCTTTTGGAACCACCAAATTATTATTTTAACAGCACCGTAGCATTTTAGCTACAGGCATGGCCGCCAATGCTGGGGGGAAAAAAGCATAATTTATCATTCAAATAATCATTTTAAAACTAGATCTGTCTAAACTGCCTCCAAGCATAGTTTTGGTTCTATTTATGAATTATTGTTTAAATGACATAAGTGACAGTAAATATGACAGTAGATACATAAACCACTTAGAAAACTCTTCTGGTAGGAACTTCAGCGAGCTGCAGTGACTAATCCTCCAGATAAACTCTGAGGTTGCCATAGAAACAAGGATCAGATGAAAGTGTTTGTCCGAGGTAAATAAAGGAATTTGTTGTTTGGATCTGTTCTAACACACTCTCAGTAAGACGTGTGTGAATATAGATGCATTTATATACAAACTGTTGAATTTGTTACATTCTAATTTTGGTTTTAGTCCCCATTATCTTTATTTATGTCTCACAAACAGAATCACACAGTGCCAGGAATACGTCGTCAGGTCTGGATCAGATGGGACGCCCGTGGAAACATGAGGAACAGAATTCACCCAACAAAAGGAGTCACGATGTTATCTATTCAGGTTGTGTAAGCGTCTCTCCCAGTGGCACCGTGCAGCTACAGTACACCCTTTGGAGTTCTAGTCTTATGGGAATGAATCTAATCTGAGTTTCATGAAGACAAAGAGTGCATAAAACACACTTTGGAATGCAAATTAGAGTAACCTACCATGACAGCACTCACCGCTGCCTGACCTGTAGGGCTCAGATGAAGAGGCAGCAGCAGCTCAGAGCAGAAGGAGGAGAACGGACATGATGACAGCATAACACTGGACACCAAAGTCGCTGCTGCTATGGAGACAAATGTAGTGTAATCTGTGATTTCCCTGTCCTCCTTTATATAGAGTATAATCTTCTTTCCTTTCTGTTTTTCTCTTCAGGGGTCGCCACAATGAATCAGCTGTCTCTATTTAGTCCTGTCTTCTTCATCCTCTACCCTCACATCATTTAACTTCATGTCCTCTTTCACTCCATCCATAGCCTCCTGCCTGGTTGCTCCATCCTCAGCATCCTTCTATGTAATCCTTGTCTCTTCTCTGGACATGTCCAAACCATCTCAGTCTGGCCTCTGACTTTATCTCCAAACCATCTAACATGAGCTGTCCCTCTCGTTGACTCATTCCTGATGCTATCCATCCTTGTCACTTGAGAACATTAACATCCTGAGCTCTGCAGCCTCCAGCTCTGCCTCCTGTCTTTTCCTCATTGGCATTTTCTCTAAATCTTATTTGATTTTACATCTGATGCCCTTCCTGACACAATCCTTTGCATTTATCCAGATATGGGACCAACACAAGCCCCTTATGGCTGTACACAGATTATAAAATCACCAACTTAGTTTCCTGATCTGAAGAGATCTGGGTCTTTGCAAATAACACACAGGATGAATTCTATATTAGAAGACATCAATTCACCTAATGACATGCTGCACACCAACACTTATGAACAAAATTAAGGAGATTATTTCAGAAAAATGTTAAAGGGTATGTAATTTTTCAACAATTTAAAGGTTTCCCACAATATACATGCCAATTTCCCGTTAAATGAAAAATCTCTTCTTTGTTAATATGACGTGCTATTATGAAGTCATAGTTTTTTGCATAATTCTTAAAATTTGCAATAACATCCACAGAAGTACCTGGTATTTATTTAATGCTTAAAGAATTCAGATAATTCCTATAAATCAGAGTTAATCAGCAATTGATTTCCTATGAGCAACAGTTACTTATTAAGTAAAATACAACTAGATTTGAGTAACTTTTCATTTTTACATCCAAAGGGCAAGTTGAGAATATTTCGTAAAATAGTTGAGTGAAGCGTCACCTAGCGATACTTTATTCAGATTTTATTTTCCACCCGGAACCTTTATACGGTTACGTGTTCCCTTCCGGTAATAAATAAAAGACACTCCTGTCCAAACATGGCGAGGCACCTTCGTTTCGTTGCTCGGACGGTCATGGTTCAGGATGGAAATATTGATGCGGCGTACAAGGCTTTAAACAGGTTAAAAATAACAACATTTTACGTAATTTCGCTGATTTTGTTGTTGTCGGAAGGATTAGCATTAGCCACGTTAGCTTTAGCCTTTAGCTCAATGTCACAGAGTTGCGGCTGCGCAGTAGACGCCTGCGTTTAGAGCTATCCGAACTTTTAAATATGAATTAAAACAGTTCGTGGACACAACCTAATCATTTGTTTTGAATTTTTTTCTTAAAATAACTTTTTAAAGCATTTTGTAGAGTGATTTGCTCATTTCTAAGACGTCACTTTATTTTGATCCTGATTTTCTAAGTGAAATGACACGATATGTCTATTAAAACACTTATTTTTAATGTACCAGGGCTCTATATGTATTGCTTTTAGCCGTGTTACTGTCCACTTTAGGTCTGTCATGCATTTAAAATAAAATTATTAAATATAATTCCATCTGTAATTTGCAGTTGCTGTCAAAACATAAAAAACTGCAGTTTGAGTACATTTTTAATTGGTAAATATATAAATAATATAGAACAAGTACCACAAACTAAAGATCTAGTCTCTCAGTGCTATATTTTTCTTCCTATCTGTTGAACGGAGAGTTTTCTCAACCAGATTTTCACACGTTTTCTTCACATTCTCTGCAGGGTCCTGACTCAGGATGGGATTATCGACACGGTGAAGCGCAAACGCTACTATGAGAAGCCCTGCCGAGAGAGGCAACGGAAGAACTTTGAGAACTGCAGGCGCATATACCACTCAGAAATGGCCCGAAAAATGGCCTTCATCTCTAGGACAAACAGAGAGGATCCCTGGCTTGGCTGCTAGTGAAAGGAAATGTGTCGAGATGACATAAAACAACGGACAAACTAAGCAAAGTGGAAACAAATCCAGCATAATCCTTGTTACAACAGATGGGGAAATACTGACAGAGTGGCTGTGAGGAAGAAGATGCATTCATTGTAAACTTTTCGTCTCTAAATGCTCAGTAATATGTGCACACTAGTTTTTTGCCCCCAAAGGATTTGTTCATTTATTTTGTAACAAAAAAATCAATCTGAGATTTTTAGTTTTGTCTCCAGATGATTTTGCACATTTCCTGCAAAGCGTAAAATAAAAATGTACCGTCTTGAAAATCACTGCAAAATGTGAACTTTAGTGATTGCATTTTTTCCCCCAGATAACTAAAATTAAACCAAAAAAGTGGCGTTGGCTTCCTCTCATTCATAGTATATTGTGATGCTTGAATACTACAGAATGCAAAAAGAACCTGATAAAAATATTGCCAACTAATACTTTTTACTCATTAGGATGTAAAAATTTTAAAATCTGCATGAAAAATGTGGACATTTTAGTCTGTCAAAAAAACAATATTAGACCATTTTATTGCATATTTTTGTCTTTTATTACGCATGTCACTAATGTACGGCGACAATTTTGGACATTTTACATCTTTGGCAGAATGCTGCAACACAATGAAATGACCTAAATACATAGCCTCTAAAATAAATATGATAGTGGGAATATCTTTGCTGTAGGGAAACTACAACTATCTGGATTTCCTTGTAGAAATATGATTTCCTTATCACCAAAGACTGAAAAGGTGTAAATATATTTAAATAAATCAAAATTTTAATAAGTAGCAGAGCTTTGTTTTGTTAGCGGAGATGCCGTCCGTTCTTGTTGCTTCCATGTTTAGCATTGAAGCTTGAATGGAACACTTTGCATAGTTTAGGTTTGATGCTAATTGAAACTGTAGGATACGATCTATAATAAAATCTGTTGACAGCTACTTAGCAGCACAGTAGAAAATCAGTAGCAGACATGCTAACAGCCAGATTATTGAATTGATTTATTTATACGATGTCCTCTGAATATGTCAACGTGTTAGATGTGGTCTGAAAGTTCAGTTTCACTAAAAATATGAAATAAAGAATTCTGGATGAGCGCTTAGTGTCGATGAAATGAGTTAAAAGTTGTTGGTAAAGAGAAAATCATTGTAAAGATTTAGTTAAATGATCTGCATTAGAGACAGAAAATATATTTGGACTCATGTTCCTTTTTTAGCTACATGCACACACTGTTGACCCCATTGAAGCTGATATGTCAAGTATGGTGCTGGACACAATTAAGGGTTACAATAGAGAGGGTTGGCTGAAGGTACCATGACAAATACTCAGAATGTTACTCAGTCTGACCATAAATTAATCATATTTCTCTTTTAATTCCTTCTTTTTCTGTGCCGTGAGCCCAGAATAATGGAGCACCATAAACCTCCAAACTGAAACAGAATAGTAAAGAAAACATGCAAGTTTGACAGTGAAACATACAATTCTGAGTCTCACTCAATAAAAGCAGCCTCCATGTATCTGCATAGAGCTTTATAATAACAACCTTGGTTTCTTTATCAGCTTAAGAGTAGCTCCTGGCTGTTTGTATCTGCATGGTAACAGTATCTGCTGTGTTGCAATCAAGAAAAAAATAGAACTGAGTGTGATATGCAAACTTAGAAAACATGTGTCATGCCTGTGCACTGTTGCCGAATTGTTTAATTTGCATGGGAAACTTGAATCCATATTGTCTCTATGGCACGATCTAAATAATCTCCCTTCTCAGAATAATCCACCACTTTACTTCCTATTTAATGTCATCCATTGATTTCAAACAGTAACAACCAAACCAAGCATGTTACCCTCTTTCATGTAGCATTCCATTTGCACGTGACTAAAGTAGTGATTCACTCCTCCAGTCTATATCTTATTATGTAATTATGTAAGACTGCTGCCCAAGCCTTCTTTGTGAAGGTCTGCGAAAAACATAAATCCCTAACCCTGTCTAAGTTGTTGACAATAAATCCAACAGTGTGGGAAATTAGATGAAATGATTGGCATTTCTCCACTTTTCTACTGTTCTAGTATCATAATGTTCCCCACAGAGCTGATACATTTGAGTAAATAATGATGGATCGATGCTTATATATCACAATGAGTTGGCTTTGTCACAAAACAAGAAAGCATCCCTCCCTAAATCAAATTCCTAGATAAACAGAAACATCACATAAGGTTTCTTTTTACATTTCATTTCGTCTCATCACAATTTATATTATTTCAGTCACATTACATAACTGATTTAAGTGATTTTAATGAAATATTTTTATTCTAAATGACATTCAAATGAGGAAAACACCAAACTTGTTTTTTTTTTTATTAGTTTTTCCCTGTTATGTGTCTCATAACAGATTAAATGTGACCTGTTATGAAAAGCAAAAATTTAAGCAGATGCGAGCAGCCGCGTGCTGTCCCTCTCCTCCTCGAGCCACACCGCCCACACGTGCCGCTCGTGGAGGTGTGTTGGGATCCGCGCGTGTACAAGCAACCAGCGCTCTGGATCCCTCCTATTGGTCGGCCCTTCAGCCAATCAGAACGGACCCCCTCCTCCTCTCGGCCAATCACAGCAACGTAACCAACGAGCACGTGCAGCAGCCGTAGTTGAGCTCGGCAGGTACTTCGTGTTCGGCTCGGAAGCTTCCCAACAGCGAACGAAACACAAACACCGACTAGAGGAGAAGCAGAACGGGTCTGAGAGTTCACGGGAGAGCGGGAGTCATAAGTGTGCTCGCCGTTTGTTCAGACGAAGCTTTCTCTCTGGAACAAGAATAGTTCAACTACAGCAAGTCGAGTTAGCAAGAAGGTAAGAACTCCTCTAGTAAAATTCGTCTTTTTCTAACAGGACTTCAACGCAACTTCATAAACAGGCGCTATTATGTCACCATACGCATCTAGAATTATGAATATGGCGAATTCACGTAAGAATTACACATATGTGCTGTTAAATATTGTTTCATGTCACACATATAAGATGTTTAGTGTCCCAGGTTAAAGGTTGGAGAAGAAAATCAAAGTGAGCAGCAGACGCACACATCTGTTATCAGATGGCTGAGACACTTTCTGCTGAAACACAACACGTGTGGAGACTCAGTGACAGACGGACGCAGGTTTCATATGAACAGCAGCGTGTTTATTTGTTCCAGACTATTCATTTCCAGCTTGCTGGTGAACTTTTGCCCCTTTTGTTTATTTGTTTTGGAAAAACTGTGATCCTGCAAACACAGAACGTAGGCACTAACAGGTTGACTTGATCTGGTCATCACTCATGTCTGGTTTGTGGTGTAACCTGTGGTCCTTGCACACAAGCTGTAATAATTTAAATGAGAAATATAAACTTTATTGCATTTTTTACATGTTTAAAATAGTCTCTATATTGTTTTGTCGTAGTATTCCTGATCGTGATCAGAAGTAACATGACAACCATAAAGAACACATTTAATGTGCAATTTGGACACAATATGGAATCTTAAATACTAGTGCTGGGTATTGCCTAAATCAAATTGATTTTCATAAGGCTCTGAATCGATTTAATCACGATTCGATTCAATTCAGTCTGGTCTTAAATATTAATAATTTTGCATAGGATCATATAGCATTCTCGCTACTGCGTGTTTCTCTTGATGTGCATTTAGCGTCTTTTTACATTCTTTCCATTTAGCGGCTTATTGTTGGAATTGGGTGTTGCTGAGGTAGAAAACAATGTTTCTGTCGTTTAGACGAGCTTCTTCCCGTTAAGTAGATGTGCGGTTTGTATATATTGATGCACATTAAGCATGTTTTTGGAACAAATTTGTACCCGGAAGTCCTGCAGATCCGGGCCCAGGTCCGCCTGGTTCAAGGGGAATAAATCGATCTTAGGCCTAATGAATCGATTTTGCAAAATTGATATGAAATTGTTAAATCGATTTTTTTTTTACCCAGCCCTATTAAACACCCAGTAGTATGTCTTTTATTTAGTTTTATTGTATTTTTTTTAGCTCTTTATGGTTTAAAATTGTAGGTATTAACAGTATTTTAGAGATATAAGAGTTAAGAAATTAAAAGAAAAGCTGATAAATCACCTCATAAACAAGGATGTGTGCTCATTTGTGTCCAGAAAACCACAACCCTCCATCATGACTGTAAATTCAAATAAAACATGTAGAATGAAGGCAGTGACGATCAATTACAGCTGATTTTTGTTTCAGGAAAGATGGTTTCCTACCCAGTTTCATGTAAACCTTTAAATGTATCACGCTATATTAGGAAAATAGCAACGTTGGGGAATTAAACGCATACATTTTTTGTTAATTTGAAGGTAGCAGAAGCATTTATCCCAAATGTAGAGGAGAATGGTGCAAAGCTAACTAATATTTGACCGTAATTAAACAAAAATAATCAAGCGCTCCAGCTTTTCCGCGGCACCTTTACGAGCAGGTTCACGTCAGGTGAAGGGCCAAAGTTTGCTCTGTTTTAGCGTGATAATCTACCAAAGTTGATCACCGACCGTGTCCTTATCTTGATTACATTCTACTTGCTCAGACATGACTCAGACGTGACTCACGGCTCACTTAAGGTCAAATACTCAAATATGTTCCGCATTAAGCCCGCAACAATCTAGCTTTTGTTGTGTTGTTTTGCTTTGTAATGAGGCGTCAACATCAATGAGGCTGAGACTCAGTCTTTGGCTGTTTATTCATGAAGCTTCCTGACTTTGTTTGCCTACACAGATGAATTCGTTGGGCAGTTCTTCCAAATGGCCGTCCTACGACTCGCTGCCCTCCACCTCCAGCTTCCTCCTCAGCGAGAGCGAGCAGACCGAGGACGAGGCAGACGTCTTCTCAGACGGAGAGGGGGACGGTGGGATGAAGAGGTCCCCCTCAGCAGATGAAGGAATCACGCTTTCAGAGAATTACCTCCGTGTGCCGCCTCGTCGGGACTCGAGATTCACCAGAGATCAGTCGGAGCTCCGCCCTGACAAACCCAAACATCCGGACGGAGCTTCTGCGCTCACTACACCATCCTCTTCGTCACCGGGGGATCTGGCCTTCGCTCAGAAAGTGAGCAGCTTTGAACTGAAAACAAGGTCTAGATTTAAGCATTCATGTCGACCAAATAGCAGACTGGCCGTTTAAACCTGTCTTTATCTTTCAGTGTGCTGATTTGCACAGGTTTATCCATCCTCTGCTCGAGCTTTTACGTGGATTAAAGAGTGGGCGGTTTGAAAAAGGTGACAGATACTTAATGCTATTATTATTATTATTATTATTATTAGTGACGCATAATAAAATCCCTAAAACTCTTTGTGTTGTTGTCAGGTTTGACCAGTTTCCAGCAGAGTGTTGCCATGGACAGATTACAGAGGATTCTTGGAATCTTACAGAAACCTGAAATGGGGTAGGACAATCCAAACGTTTATTTATTTATATGAATCATGGCTAAATTGTGATAGCAGTAGACGTGTCCCAGCATTGATATCACTCCTTTTTTTATTTCTGCAGTGAGAAATACCTTCAAAACCTGCTGCAGATCGAGATGCTGCTGAAAATGTGGTTTCCCCAGAAGGCTTTTAAGCGTAAAGACACGTCCAGCCCGGCCACCGCTCCAGCTCTCGTCCCACACTGGCGTCAGAATCAGCTTCACATTCCAGTCAAGGTGAGCTTCTGGTGGTATTTTACATACATGTGTCTTCAGAGGCATTATTCCAAAACACGGGTTCTTTAGAATGACGAGGTGACGAGAAACTGAGAAAATCGTTTATTTTGAGTGTTCAGTGTTAATCGTTATGAAGAGCGCTGTTCTCCTAAAGCAGCTCTAACCTCCTAAATTTTGCTTCACAGTTATTTTGGTAGAAATTTTAGTAAAAATCCCTGCTGAACCTGACCCCTTGGTTCACCAGAAGGTTTAACTGCTGCTTTTAGATAATCATGTAATGCAGAATCAATGCTGGAATGTTTTTCACAATAACTTTTGTACAAACAAATATAAAGTTTTGAGGATTGGAGCAATTTTAAGAAGGCAGCAGTTTTATGGAGCTTTTTTTTGCTATGTTTCTTGTTCTTAAAGTAACACTAGACAGTTTCCTGCTCCTCCACCCTACTGGTTGAAAGTGGAATTACAACTGTCGTAAGCGCTAATGAGCTAATGCTAACACGAGCCAACTGATACTAAATAAGTCAGCAAGTAAAAAGATCCACACTGTTGGACAAAAATATTATTACTTACAAGTCCAGTAACAACAAAGCCAGGTCACCATCAGTCTGTGATTTTGTAGCCTCAAACTAGCGTAGGCCGCGTAGGCCGCGCCGATGTTCACTCTGGTTGTAGCTCTTTGCTTCAACTCCAAAAACATTACTCTCTTACTTTTACTACCAGACTCCGCCATGATGCCAACAGAAAAAACAAACTTCTTATTTTTCTTCTTTTTGTGATTTTTATTGATGATTGGCAATTTGAAAATGCTAACCGCTAGCACTACAGCTAACAGCCGTAATGCAGGTATAAGAGCGCCCTCTAGAACACCTACCCGCTCCTCAAAACTATCTAGTGCAGTTTTTGGTCAGCAGAGGGCTGCAGAGTGGTGTCAGATATGAAACTGGTCAAGTTTCTAACTGAACAATCACTGAGATCAACGTTAAAGCTCTAGCTTAAATTTTACAAAACTATCTTGTTACTTTAAATTTCCTGCGTTTTCCTTCTTTACTGTTTTTTTCTAGTTTCCATGCTAAGTGTTTGATGTGAGCTTGTGAAACCGAAGCCAAATTCCTGGATTGTGTAACAAACTTGGACAATAAAACCGATTCTGTACACTTTGGTTTCTGCTGTGCTAGAACTATTTCTTAAAAAAAAGCTATTTCTTTAAACTGAGGCCATTCAGGAAGCTTTCTATGCCTGTGATATTTTTAACTCTCACACAGAAATCCCCCTTTTAAGCCTTTTGTTTGTTGCTTTTTGGTTTCTTCTACATTAGGACGTATTATTTTCTTGGAGACCTTTGTCACAGTTGTTATTTTTGGTCGTCTGCTTCCATTGCAGAAGAGAAAACTGAGCTGGTCTGACCCCGATGTTGCTGACAGAGTCCCAACCAAGCTCAACCACTATCAACAAGAAAAACACGAGTGCTGCCACGCGGCGACTTCACTCGACACCGTCTCTACGCGTCTTCCTCCGTCACCTCAAAGTCACGCCGCACCAGAGGGAGGGACCGTTAAATGTGCTGGGGATGACTGCGCAGCCGGGCTGAAGTTTCCCGACAGGACCGGCCTTTTGAGCAGATTGTCGTGTAGCAGGAGAATAGACGAGAATCAGAAGCCTCCTGAGACTCCTCTGCCCTTCTGGTGCCGCAGCCCGGCCACGCAGGACTGCTCGGTGTCTTCGAGCAGCAGCGTTACTACAGCTGACTCACCTTAATTGGCAGTGGCTGACACTGCTATCACATGGAGGTACCTCAGCACGTCGGCCAGAGTAAAGGCAGGGGGCGGGCCTGATTACATAAGCATAAAGTACGGCTCTGAGCCAGTCTGTGATGCCTGTGAGGCGCATTAAACCAGAGGAGGAGGAACACACAGACACTTATTAACCCCTAACTGTCTGGAGTGGGTTTGATCAGGTGTTGCACTAAAATACCACAAGGAATGATTGTTTGGGACGTTTACTTTTGGTTAAGTAGCTAACGTGATCCTTTACAACCATTAAAGCAGTCTTTGCACTGTTTTTTTATCTTTTATATCATGAGAGGAAGTCCTACTGTAGCAGCAGGCTTATTATTAATATTGATGTGAAAAAGCACAAAGGTTCGTTGTCATATTTCAGCTTAATATTTTAAATTTAATCACTAATTTCTTGCAGTTTGTGAACAAAATTGTTTAATTTTTCAGCTTGCTGTGTCGATAAATAGTTGTTAGGAGCGTTGTACGTGACAAGAGGCACTCGTAGAGCTCGTTTCCTCCACGTGTGGATGTTTTATAGTTTTAAGAGCCTGGAGCCACACCCGAATCTAAAATATTCACCACTCTACCAGGTTGTGTAATTTGGCTGACAGATTAAATAATCAGCTCCCACTGGACTTTAATCTGTCAGTGATACAAAGGAAACATATTATACCGATGATTAAAAATAGAAATCAGAATATCTGATTGGAGGGTAAAACAGAGTTAAGGTGTAGCTGCTGCCAAAACGTGCCAAACGAAACCATTTTTGCTTTATGGTGTTTTCACTGAGCTTTGTTTCTTAGCGTGACTTGTTTGAATGTTTTCCTGTCACTAGCTCTTTTAGCCACCTCGTTTCCAGTTTTAAAACCCACAATTAGAAGTAGAATATTTAAGTTTGAAAAGATCTAATTAAAGGTTGAATATGGAACACGGACGCTATAGCGACATCTAGTGTTTAGAGGTGGTATTGCAACAACAGAACTGATTTTCCAGCCGTCTGGGTGTTGGTTCACTGCTGACACGTGAAGTGAGCAGCCAGCACCATGACAGGGTAAGGACTAATTTCTACTAATGAGTTTATTTTACAACAGTATCTACCGTTAGAACATCTCAGAATCAGCTGCTTGACTTGTTGAGTCCATTTTACACAGTCCCAGGGCCAGACGCCTTGCTTACGAGGACACTGTCCTTACTTGGTCAAAGAAAACGGTTAAATGGAACAGGCTTGTCCCACGTGACCGCGGCCAGCCAGAGCCCCGCCCCCTGCTTATGCGCCCTGTTAACGTCCCTCCCATCATAGTAATGTTAAGTTTCAATATCGAGCCTTTTACTTTTTTAATTGTGTATATATTGGTTAAATCAAATGCGTAAGTGAGTTAGTACCTGCTAGCCACCGAAGCTGCAACTACTAAGCAACTAACCAACCATAGAGAACTGCTTTGGATTTAAATAAACATTTTGCATATCAGCCCAATAGCTACAATTAGTTGACTTACATTTAAACTGGAAATTTGCCCTCGAAGTAGCTGCTTCCTTGAGATTGAGAAACACCCCCAGCCTCGCCTTGCCGACTTTTTAGCGCAACAGTGCCCTCTAGTGGCTGTTAGATGTAAACATAAACCCAGTGTCATGCCCGTCAAAATAAAATGTTGTTTTTTTTAAATATAGCTTTTAAAGTAAAAACTGCACATTCATTCTGCACACCTCTAAGCGCCCCGTGGAGGTATTATTTTTAAAAAATATAGCTTTTTATTAAAATGTTCCATATTCCACCTTTAAGCATTTGGGAATTTGAACTGATGCATCTGCACTTTGGGTGAAAATGAGGAAATGTTACACATCTGTGAACATCTAAGATCTTATTTATGAAAGCAGTACTTGTGAATTTCATCAGCTGACCAGTGGTGCCGGTTGTTGTTGTGCTTCGAATAAGAGCTCGGCGAACATCTGGATGAGAGATTTTTTCTTTAATGACTTATTTCTGGCACTGTCATGGGAATTTGTTTAAATCAGGCTTGTTTTGATATGAAAAGCTCCAAATTCAGAGTTCTACATGAAGATAGACTCACGTCTGTGCTTCATTTACTATAAAACTCAAAAATTTGTTTACTGTTGAGGAAGCAATAAGAACTTGGCTTGGTGAAAAGATAAACGATTTCCATTCCTGAACTCATTTTTCTCATCATTTTTTGAACATTTGGGTTTTCTACCGTTGGGTATCATTCATGTTGAATGGCTTCTCATCTCTGGTGGTTTGTCACCATTCAGCCTTACTTAGAAAAACAAACAAAACCATAAAACTGCCCGACTCTATGATACACAAAATAACTTTTAAAAGTGTACAACTACATAAATGATGTAAAATACCACCGCGTGTTATTGCAAACCAAATGTGCTTCTGTGCAGATGTTTATCAGGCTTTGTCATTACTGATTTATGTTATTTAAAGTGAGAATTGTGAGCAGAGAACAGGACAAGAGTTGCATTGTTTTGGGAAATAAAAGGAATAGAGATGCACCCAAAAAAAGCCTGGTGACCTGAATCGGCAACTATTCAGCATGACGAGCCAGTCTGAAACAGAAAATTCTGTTTTTTCGGTGTTTCTTGATCTGTGAATGAACAATTGCCAAGTAGCGATAACAAAAATCTGACATTTCCCACAGTCCATGAAAGCACCGTTGCTAAGTGCTAATTTACATTTGCAATAACAGATCTTCCATGTTTTTTTACTTCCACAATCCTAATTCTTATATCCTGTTAATTATAGTTGTTTGGGGAAAATCTTAGTCAGTAAGCCACAACTGTACAAAAGTTGGAATTCTGTATCAGCTCACGTAACCAGAGTCTATTAAAGGAACAGTTCTAAAGTGTGCTGTGTTATACTGTCCATTTTAGAAACGAGTAAAGTTCATTTCACACTTGTATGTGTACAGTTTGTCCTATTGTTCGCAGGATTTTTTTTGTTTCACATGACATCGTCCTGCTTGATAAATGCATTTTTTATATATAATAATAAAAGACTGAAATAAAAAAATAATCCTACTGTGTTTGAAGTTTTTCTGACGTTACAAGCTTTCTGTTTCTTAGTTTCTGCACATCTCTTTATAGATGGCATGGATTTTGGCTCATTTTTAATAAAAATATAAATATTATTGTGACTTATTTATCAAACCAATAATTGTAATTATAGACGAACCCTCTGGCCCATTCATAATTTGAGGGTTTAATTACATGTAAATGGATGGGTTGTACCAGGCTGTAAACATGTTTATTTCCGCTGTGAAGTTAGCAATTTTAACATGGGAGTCAATGGGAACTAGCTCGTTTCTGGACCCAAAGCCCCCTAGCGGATGGGAGGGAACTGCAATCTTTGTCACTTCCACCTTGGCATGTGGAGTTTTCCCCCTGTCCAAAACCTGTTATGTTGTTGAGTTATGTGTCATTGTGCTTTTGTTGTAACGTGTGACTACCTCTGTTGTTCTTGTGCTGCCTTCCTGGACCAGGTCACTCTTGCAAATGGTTAAATAAATAAATACTAATAATAAAAAAGGGGAAACAAAGTATGGCATTATAACCAGAATGATTGCAAAAAGCTCCAACTAGTGGAAAATTTATATAGATTTTACTGTTAAAACAGATTTGTTTGTCAAAATAGGCAATAAATAAATAAATAAATAAATGTTTAAATACATTATTACATGTTTATTACCAAAGTATGTATTTATTCATTTATTTTCAATTTTATTCCCTCATATATTTATTTATTTACTTATTCATTTCTACGTTTATTTACTTTCATTTTTATTTCTTCATTTATTGTCTATTTTAACAGGAAGAGTTCCACAAACGCCACAACACAAACTGGGATTTCTGGTATTGCACTCCAATCCGCTAGGGGGCGATAACGCCGTAAGGTCCACGTGATTGTGGTAGTGTCTATGTCCGCCGCACCAGGATGTCATAGGGCGCTAAGTTTTAACCATAAGTGGTAAATGATATTAACAGTTATCTGTGACTAATAACCTCACGCGGGACCATTTATAATTACACAGCAGAAACGGAGAAGAAAAACCAAACATACTAAGAGTTTACGCCGGTGTGAAAATACAGTGGAAGCCGAACCGCCGTTGGAAAGCGATGGTGTCAGTGTAGCGTTAAGTTAGCATGCTAAGCTAAGTGCTAGCCCCGGATAAATTGATTCTGGAATGAGAGAGGGCAGCATAAACTCCTGTGGACATGGCAGCGGGATCTGGAACCGCGTCCGGTGCATCTCTGGAGGCAACACTAGAGAAGAGGTTTCGAAATGTGACCAACACGATGGACTCAATTCAAGGACTGTCAACATGGTGCCTAGACAACAAGAAGTACCACAGTCTCATTGTGCGACACTGGATGAAGTGTTTAAGAAAATGTAAGTACCTGTACTCGACAGTTGCGATGATCGGAACAGCTCTTTGAAAAACGATGTTTTAATCAATTATTTTCACTCCTCAGGGTACATGAACCCCAGGAAACGAGTTTAAAACGTGCTCGCAGCTTTTAGTTTATATGGAGAGAAGCTAATTTATGCAGAAAGCCTTAGACTAAAGTTGGTTTTATTAAACGTATATTACTTTGTACTCGCAGAGGACAAAATCAGCTGGATTATAAAATGATAATTTGCCTTTAAATAAGATATGAATCCAATCAAAGGGGCCTTACGATTATAATGATGGTAAACATGAAATATCTTGTCGTTATTTTTAGAAACCTTTATTGTTTCTTTGGAATCCACATTAATGAAAATGTTTTTATTTTTTTAGTCAACAGATCAACATTTTCCTGTACATACATGATGCGTCACTATGTCAAATATTTAGACATTACCAGTTTCTTTTCTGTTCTGCATCTAAAGATGAAGACTTTAACACCAGTGTTTGGTTCTACTTCTCTGGGTTTTCAGAGGTTGTTTTAAACATCGACTCATATTTCACATCTTTGCAGTAAAGTTCCTTGTACAGTTTTCAGATGAATGGGTTTTCTGTTTCCGTCCCATAATGCTGAGCTTTGAATCATTAAACCAATAAAACTGTAGCAAAACTCAAGGGATGTGCCAGTGTTGTCTCACTGAAAAAGTTCTACTTTCTAAGGTTTTCTGTCATGTCTACTGGAGATTTTAAGTAGATGATTTTTCAGATTAATGAGAATCTGAAAATCTGTTTGTTCTCCACCTGTGGATCATTTTCAGCTTTCCATAGACATGCATCATTACAAGTTGTAGCTAATAACTCAAAGGTATTTACAGTAATCATCTAGGGAGGATTAATGTTAATGGCAAGCTAAAACACTTATTTACTATGTAGATCTCTAGAATTTTAACGTTTAACTGTTTTACTATGTGCTGCTCTTTAAAATGATTTACATTGTTATTCTTGTTTTGGAGATCCTCCATGTGTGAGCATTTGAGTCTTAAACAGCTGTCATGGTGAGCTTGTGTTTTATGTATGCGAGACTGATTTAATCCAGATTGTGTCCAGTAGTTGGATTCTTCAATCAGATGGATTATCTGAACCTTCAGTTTCTTGTTGGCTGTGTAGATGTTGTAGTTTTGTTTGAACCTGTTTCCTGTGAGCCAACAAAAATAATATTGACATAGTTTGACAAAATGAAGATATTTTAACATCTGTTGACATTTATTAATGCATCTATTCTGTGAGTGGATGGAGGATCAGACATGGCTTCCGTCAGATGATGCTGATGTGTGGCTTGGAAGATATTTTTCAAAATAAAGCTAAATGTGAAAGTCAATCATAAGATTTGCTTCCATCCTACTGATCTCTTTCATTTCTGTTGCAAATTTTAATCAACGTTTATTTTTTCTAGCATTCAGTTAACATTTTTTCCTTTTTGCAAAAGTCCCACTTTGTTTATTTATTATTAACATGTTAGCCACATCTGACCTTTTTTGCCACTCTTTGTGCTGAATTACCTTCTTGAAGGAGTGTTCTAATCCTTACCAACTACTATTACATATTACTAATATCTGTCAGGTGTTCTTCCTGTCGGTCAGGTGTTCAGATATGCAAAGTCGTTTTTTCTGGTTTTATTTAGAAGAGCAGAATAAGAAAATAGAACTGAAACCACAGAAATCTATGAAATGCATTTCATTTTTTGGGGAGGGATCTATAATCCGAGACCATGGTGTTGAGTTGGAAAAGGGTAGAATGCCTTCTCCAGGTCAGGGATGAGGTTCTGCCCCAAGTGGAGGAGTTTAACTATCTCCAGTGAGGGAAGGGTGGAGCGTGAGATTGATAGGTGGATTGGTGCTGCGTCTGCAGTGATATAGGGGTTGTGCCGGTTTGTCATGGTGTAGAGAGAGATCTAGTTTGGATGCCTCCTGGACGCCTCCCTGGTGAGGTTTTCTGGGCACGTGCAACCAGGAGGAGACCTAAAGGAAGACCCAGGACACGCTGGAGGGACTATGTCTCTCAGCTGGCCAGGGAACACCTTGGGATTCCCCCGGAGGAGCTGGCCCAAGTGGCTGGGGAGAGGGAAGTCTGGGCCTCTCTCCTTAGGCTGCTACCCCCATGACTCGACCCTGGATAAGCAGACAATAATAGATGGATCTATATTTACACCCCAAAAATTTCATTTTACAAATTAAATATTTTAATGAATGAAATGTGGAACTCTGAAAAATAAAAACTGAATTTTGGGGGGAAATATTTAAAAGGATTTGCTTAAACTGTAGGAATAAAAAATAAAACTTTCATTAAGCATAAAAAAGGATCACATGTTCAGTTGAGTGGATTTGTGTTTTAAGAGTTTGTTTCAGAAGAATAAAATAATGTTTTGTGAGTTTTAACTTGGACAGGTACGCTAATGAGTTCTACTTTTAAACGTTTTTGCAGAACGACCAGCTGAGCTTTTTACTTCCGTTTGTTTTGGAAGTGAGTGGCTGCTCTACATTTCTGTAATAATCTGAGTAGCAGATGAAATATGCTGATTATCTCAAAAAGGAAAATCTCCTTAAATGACGTAATATTAGTGATTAGTGCGTAACCTTTTTCTATGTTTATTAATTTTTTTCCCTCTAAATTGTCATGAGAAAAAAAATTGAAATGTTTTGATGAACTTGAATTTGTGTTTACGGAACTAGGTGGCTAGGTGTCCTTGCACCTGTCAGTGGAAGCTTACAGCTGTGCTTTGTCATAAAGTAGTCCCAAATCTAAAATGGCATCTGTGATTCTTTTGTGTTACTTATTATTTTCACTTGCAGTCAGTCTGCTTATTGAGGTCACTGAGCAGAATTAGGACCACTATTGAGTAATTCTAATGACTTTTTTCACACGCAAGGCTAGTTGGTACCATTCACTTACATTGTTTTATGCTAAGCTAAAGCTAAAGGAGAATGACTGGGCTGGTTACAAATAGTTTTTTCCCACTTATCCAAATATGGGGAATATGGCAACAGACACAATTTTTCTTTGTGGTGGAATTTCCCTTTAAAACAAACAAGATTAACACTCTAAAGTTATCGGAACCAGTGTAGCTGTAAAAAGACCGTCACTTTGAGGTGATGTAAATGATGTCATCCCATAATATTATAATCAACATGACTTTAAAATAACAAATATTCTACATAAGATTTGATTCAGTGTAGAGCTGGGCGATATGGCGTAAAAGCAATAAAAAGTTGTCCACTAGATGGGGCTGTTACGTGTATTACGTTGAGTCACGTTGTCATGTGACTGGAGGTGCAACAGCTTCTTAAAGGGACATGAACGTCGCCAACCTACACACATCTTTTCATTTTTTTATTACCAAACTTATTGACATGGGAAAAATAATATCGATTAGAGTCAGAAAGTTCCAAAACGACAAATTTTCGATTTATCGCCCAGCCCTAATTCAGTATAAAGCTAAGTTTGTGCTGAAGTCTGAGTTCTATCCAGAGATGTCTTAAAGGATAAGCCTTGTCCCCGGATATTTGGACTCCATGTGTCTCCTCAGTCAAACCTGTCCCTTTCACCCTCCTCTACAGCTAACGCCCCCCACAGACTCAACCTGCTGTACCTCGCCAATGACGTCATTCAGAACTGCAAACGGAAAAACGCCATCGTTTACCGCACGGCGTTCGCTGAGGTGTTACCAGATGCCTTCTTGCTGATTAAGTGAGTAACTAGTAGTGGTTTATTTAGCTGTTAGCGTATTTTTGCCTCCTCAGCTGCTCTGGGATTTGTTTTATTCACAGACATCATAAATAAATAAATAAAAACGTTTATGCATCTCTAATGTCCTTCATCTTTTTCCCAGTCAAGAGGGTGAACCCAAGGTGATCCGATCTGTGGAGAGAATTCTGTCCATCTGGGAAGAGAGGGATGTGTATTCAGGAACGCTGATCACTGATCTTCGGAGTACGTTAGTTAAAGAGGAGTCCCCTCCTGAGACGCCTGTGGAGCAGAACAGTGAGTCCTGCTCAGGGAATAATGAAGACAATTTCATTTGTGCTGATATTCTGTGGTTTAGTGCCAAAAAACAATAATTAAAGACTGAATACTTAGTGTGATGTTCTTCTTCTCGTCTTTCCTGAAGCTCCAGTTGAGTCCAAAGCAGATCTGCAGTCCAAGGTTGTTGCTGAGTTTGTGGTAAGAATTTAAACAGACGTTTGATAAGCGCGGGCGTCTTTTCTGTGTCTTTAACTCAAACGTTGTGTCGACTGAACCCTCCTTCTGCTCTAGCCGCAGGCATTCATAGACCAGCTGTCCAAGTACAAGAGATCTCTGGAGGAGGTTGATCTCAGAGAGAAACAGCTGGCTGCTATGAGGGTCGACATCTTCAGTTCTGGTGCTCTCAAGAAACTCAAAGGTAGCGGACTAGATCATCCCGTCTAACACAACACAGATCACTTTTACTGCCTCTATTCCCTTTTTTTCCTCTTATGGATTCTTACAGTTTTTTCATATTTATTCTGACATCCATGACTTTTTAACAGATAAAGCAGGGGGAAAGAAGTTCTCCAAGGACTTTGAGGAGGGAAGCGCACAGATGCAGGAGTTTGTGAAGTTCTTTGAGAAGCAAAACAAAGTCGGTCCTCCGCTTCTAGAAGCGCTCAGCAACGCAGACATCTTCTATGAACTGCAGTACAAAGAGGTCAAGATTGTTGCAAATGTACGTATTTATGGGTTTACATGTCATTTATTTTGCTTCTGTTTTAAATCTCTTTCAGGATAAACTTGAGTTATATTTCAGTTTTTTAAGCAGGTGAAGATAGATTATTCATGAACTGGAGCTCTCACAGGGGAGCTGAGCTGATCACTGCTTAGTGCAAGGCCCACGTAAGGCAACACTTAAATTTCCCACTCCCCCTACTGGTTAAACGTGGAATTGCAACTGTTGTAAACAACCCAGCAGCAGCCTGCTGTAGCTAGTGCTAACATGAGCCAACTGATAATAAATAAGCCACAAAGTAAAAAGATCCACACTGTTGGACAAAAAAATAGTAGCAACAAAGCCAGGTCACCATCAGTCTGTGATTTCGTAGCCTCCTTTAGCGCTCTCAAACGAGTGTGGGCTGATTTCTCTCTGGTTTTAGCTCTTTGCTTCACCTCCAAAGACATTACTGTCTTACTTTTAATTCCAGGCTCCACCATGATGCCAACAGAAAAAGCAAAATTCTTCTCATGCTTTTTATTGACAGTCAGCGAACTGAAAAAGCTGCTAGCCTTTATATTAGCTACCATGAACAGCTGTGGCCATAACACAGGTAAAGACCTCCCACTAGTGTTCCTACCTGAACCACAAAACTGTTAAGTGCAGTTTCTGGTCAGCAGAGTGGTGTCCAATGTGAAGTTGCTCAAGTTTCTGGCTCAAGAATCACTGAAACGAGTTTGAAAGCAACAACTTCAAGTGTTAAAAACTCATTAGTGTTGCTTTTATCTGTTATAATGGCAAATGAGAGTTATATTCATTTGAGTCTGATCTGTAAAGGCAACTCTCAGCTACTAACAACAACAAATTGTTGCTCTACATAGACACATTTGTGTTTGCTAAGGTGGTTTAGATGTGGCGGCCATCTTGGATTGGGTCGATCAGTTGTAGACCAATGATTACTTGCTGAAAGTTTCACTCATGCCCCTCTAATGGTTCTAGAAAAACCTTCTGAATTTTTATGTTTCAATCATAATCCTTTCATTAAACCAAGTGCAATGCTAACAGATACTTGACTGTGTTATCTTCAGGCTTACCAAACGTTTGCAAACCGAGTGTCCCACCTCAAACGTAAGCTGGACGCTCTGAAAGCCACCTTGCCAGACCTGGACGAGTCACCCATCCCCTCACCTTCTGCTGACGCGCCCTCTCCCACGGGATCAGAGTCCCCTTTTCACGGCATGGAATTGGCCCACCCTGACCCCGACCTCGACGGTTCGGCTATGGATGATGATGCAGAACCCCCAGCACCGAGCCCCCTGTCCTCACCAGGAGGATCCCCCCAAAATGCGGACAGTCTCGGAGAGATAGACAATTGTGAAGTGGAGGACATGGAACTCTCTGACGAGGAGACGGGCAATGGTGGTATCATAGGTACGCAGTGTGTGGTTGGTTGCTGGGGTGACTGCTGGATCTGGTTAATGATTCGACCTCACAGCTTTTCTTTTTCCATTTCAGTTGAGGAGCAGATCGAACCTGTCCGCCTACCAGAGGTGCCGGGTCCAATTCCTGCAAAAAGTAAGGCATCAGTAACGGAGCCAGCTGTCCTTCAAGCCGCACCGTCTGCAGCTATTCCTGCAGCCGCCATGGAAAGTGTGGACATGAGTAAAATCAGCTCCATACTCAGCAGTATTGGTCCAGGCTTGAAGAACACAGGTGGGTGCTGGGATCCGTAATAAGCCAGGCTACAGCTGAATAAACACGTGTCTCTAGTTGAATCTGAGAAGGTTCCTGGAGATTCCCAGGATAAATGACTGTCCGGATCTGTTTTCCAGGGGTGGTGGAGTCTCCTCCTGCAGCTGCTCCTGTTATTTCGTCTGTGAAGCCCAAACCCGCGGCTCCTCTCATCCCACAGGATGCCACTTCTTTGGTCAGCCTGCTCTCCAAGGTGGATGTGAGTCCTGCAGACCTCCTCAGTGCTCTGTCCAAAGTTCAGAGCCAAAGCAGTCTGAAGGGTGAGAATAAGGACATTTCTTTTTCTAAAATACACTTGATAGTTTTAAATAACCTTTTTTTTGGTTCTTCCTGCCTTCAGGAATCCCTTCTCTCCTGTCACCAAGTGTTGATTCAGACCCACCCTCTGCAGACAAGAGTATCCCTTCTTCCTCATCCACATCCTCCTCAGCGGTTCCCTCTCAGACCACGTCTCCCTCCTTCAGAGCGTCGGTGCCTCCTTCGTCTGTACCTGCTGTGCAGCAGAGCTCCAGTGCTCCAGCAGCTCCTGAAACTTCGAATAAAGCCTCCGCCCTGGTCCGAGCTCTTCACAGAGACATGGATCTGACTACAGAGCAGGAGCCGTCTGTTTCTTCCACCAGTTTAGAGTCTAAAATCCATAAGTTCCTGCAGGGAAATCCCGCTTTCAGCGCTTTTGACCTGAAATTTCCAGCAAACCCAGTTCAAGGTGAAGCTAATATCAGCCCGGTAACTGGGACAGAGAACCAAGAGGGCACTCCGGTTAGGGATGAAGGAGGAGGCACTCCAACTCAAGACGAGATCATGGACAAGCCGGTGGCGGTCCCGATCACCTCCGGTCTGAACCAGTCAGCTGCTGGTGAAGCCGCCCAGAAAGCTTCTGTCATGTTTGAGAACCCCAACGTTCCTCTTCATCCAGCTCTTCCGCTACCGGGTGTGGCTCAGAACGGACAGCGCTTCCAGGCATTCCCATACAGCAAACAAGAAGTGTTAGATGGAGGGATGGCTGCACCTGTTGCACTTTATCAGCAGCTCTCTGTGCAGGTGGGCGGGGCCACGACTGGAGACAGAGCTCCAGGCGGCGCCAGCAGCACACCGACAGCTGAAGGCTTTAGAGGAGTGAATGAACAGAGTCGCTTTGGTGATGGTTACCCAGAGGGGAGCTCCCAGCAGCCCGGTGGCTACGGTGTGTTAGTGCCTGGAGGGGGCGGAGAAAACAAAACATCCGGACTTTTCCCGTACCCAACAGAGCACGGTCAGGAGCCTCGGCAGGGCTTCACTGCATCCCCCTCTTTCTTTAAAAACACCCTCCCTCCTGTCCCAAAGTTACCCCCTCCCCCTCCCTTTGATGTCCTGTCTTCATTACCCAGTGGGGTGATGCGCCCCCCAGAGCAGAAACCCGTTCCCAGTGCAGGTATGGGGGGGGCGGTTGGGAACCGAGGGGACAGCATCATTGGTGGGATGGTTGTTCATGACCATCAGCACAAGTCCTCTCATCCAGATGACCCGTTCTACGACTCGAATCGGCCGCTGCACCCTGAGGACTTATACCCCCACCCAGATGATGACCTGTATTACCAGGAGGACCATGAACGTTACCATGGTGACAACAGGCAACACAATCCTCATTTCTTTCACGACGACCCTCACTATCCTCCTGATGATGCGTATTTCAGGCCAGGAAGTCCACCACACCCTCACCCGAGAGTCCGAGGGCATCTCACCCCCCCGCTGTCACCCTCAGCGGATCCTTACTTTGCCCACGACTATCAGCAGCACAGCCCCCCTCGTCACCTGCACTACGCGCCACGGCGACCGCCGCCTCGTCATGAAATTCACCGTCCCATTCTGCGGCCCCCACATCGGCCCCCACATCAGCCCCCCCGCCCAGGACTGAACCCACACCCCAGAGGACCACCTCGCCCGCCTTTCCCTCGGTTCCACGGCCCTGAACCCAGGTTGAGAGGAAAGCGTCCGGGTCCAAGAGGGGGAGGTCCGATGTTTCTGCCAAAAAGACCGTTTTTACCCCCGAGGTTCTGACAGAATGAAGCACGAGGCCACATTCTGCCCCGCGAAGCCTCCGAAATGGTGAAAGTAGCTGCCTGAAACTGTTCCGGTGGCCATCGGAGGACTCCAGGAAGAAAAGGAATAAATGAGAAGAATAAAGGAAGTTCAGAGGGTAGACGGCTCCTCGTCAGGAAGACCGCTGAGCTGAAGACCGAAGATTAAAGAAAATAAAAGGTGGATATCTATACATAATTCACTTTGTGTTATTTAGCTCCAGTGTGAAGCATTTAATATTAAAGATGCAACAGAACATCAGTTTAATAGAGGTCAGAGCGAGACGGGTCGCAGACGGGTCCATCGAGCTTGAAGAAAGTTATTCTGGCCATGAGAGTAAAACGAATGTAGATGCTTTAGTGTTTCTTCTGTAAGTTTGTCTCATGGCGAGCAGTTTTGACTGCTTTTCCTCTACAGCAGTTGTAGTTTTTGGTAAAAAAAAAAAAAATCAAAATGAATCGAATTAAACTAAATCCCAGTTTGAGGATGAGCCTCTGAGTGTAATGTTCTAGAATATTTGTTGCTTCTACAATCGAATATTTTGGTAAATGACTTGTTTTCTTTGTTCAAACGCGGGATGTCGTGTTTGTGGAGCGATTCCCTCTCATTAAGTCCGTCTTCGGTGGTAGCTCCACGTCTCCTTCTGAAAGAAGACCGTCGCGAGCTTTGGGAAAGGTGTGAGTGAGTTCTTGTTCCAGCTCTCAGCTTCATCGCAGAAGGAGATGAAGATTTTCGTCTTCAGTTTCATTTCCTTGTTCTGACTAATAAAAATCTGAGTTTGAAAAGTCTGGTGTTCCTTTTTTCCTCTTCTTTTATTTTCCGATAAAATTCTGTCCCAAATGTTGAATTTTCTCATTTATGTTGGACATATTTTTGTGCTTCAACTGGAAATTTATCACAAAATCAACTATGTCACAAAGCTTGAATTCAGAACTAAATTTCAGACTTTAATGTATTTGTAAGAATAATTTATAATCCAAAGTTCGTGTTTAATACCAGTTTCCTTAAAAATAGTCTTAAAAATATACCAGTAATTTTCTCCATCTAAAACCAGATTATTTTGAAATTTTATTGTTTTTAAAGGTTAATTTGCAGATTAAAGTATTTCTAATCCTAATCTAGTTTTCACTTATTTTGTACAAGTTTTTGCTTCAACTCCCTGTTTTCTTTTTACATTGTGTCTCAAAACGTAACATTTTTATATTTACACCAAGGTTACTCATCTGACTTGTGTTCAATTTTACATTTATCGATATAATGACCAACTAGGAAACAACAAATGACTTATTGCTTCCTTTGGTGGCTTCTACTAGCGTCATTGTACCTTAAATTAGCTTAAAGTCCCACTCCGATCATCTTTTTAGCTGTTTTAAATAGTTCTCTATGTTTCTATGTTGCCGTTTTTAGCCAAAATCACAAAACCTGTTTTCTAGTACTTAGTTTCTACATAGTGGCAGTAGCTCATTAAAAACTTGCCTCTGGGTTGTGGGCGGAGCCGTTGGCGTGGAGTCCACCCCGCCCCTCTTTTCACGGCCGTTGAGAGCTTTCTGTTTATGCTAGCTCTCTGTGCTAGCATGCAGCGCTGGCTGCTAGCATTACATCAGCTCCATAAATACAGGCCGATGGTTGGAGTTTGTGCTCCGCCCAGTGTGTTTGTGACATCACAAACCCAGTCAGTTTTAGGCTGCATTTTTTCATCTGCTATTGATGCAATTTGAATGCAGAAATACTCAAAAAGGCAATTTTGATCTTAAATTTCTTTAGATATGTCCTGTAGCGTAAGAAAAATGTTAAAAACAGAAAAAACACCATTTTCATCGGAGTGGGTCTTTAAAACGACAAACAGATCAGTATTTTTAGTAATGTAGGGTTAATCTCAGCAGATTTTATTTTAAACTTGCTGTTTGAACCCAGTTAGGTCTTTAAGTCTAGTGAAATCTAAATGTAATTATAAGTCAAAGATGCACACAAAACATATTCTGTTAAACAGAGTTGGCCAAGATTCACTGTGATCGGCAGATTTGAAACAAAAAAATTGTTAGTCCAATTTTTTAACATTTTTTGCGATACTTGAGCTCCTCATTGGTTGACGTTAATTCACACTGTAGCAATTACAGATCTCTCGTTTTCACGTTATCAGGAAAAAAAGTTTTCTATTAAAGTGCTTTGAGATTAATTGAAATTGGCCAAAATTGGTATCAGCAGGTCGGAATTTGGTATCGGCCCTCAGAATCGGTGCATGTCCGTTTAAAAACAGCAGTAGAGGTAGACCGATATATTGGTCAGCTGATATATCGGGCCGATATTTACCATTTTTAATATATTGGCATCGGCCGATATACTTCCTCAGTAAAGCCAATTTAAAGACCGGTTCATTCGCGGGCAGAAAGTAAATGTATGTTTTATGTTCCTGAATAAAATCTGTATAATAAATGCTCTAAAAATTCTTTTCAACCTAAATTTCTTTTTATATTCCAGTTTTGAACATTTAATACTTGGTCAGTTAATTGATTTTTTTTATTAACTTTAATTAGATGCCTGATTTTAACACTGAGCAGTGCACAAAACATTGAACAGTGTTCAAAAAATGATTCAGGTTCATAAATTTTGCTCATCAACTGATGTTATTAGTGACATTTTAGCATGAAAATAATGTGAAAAATCAGCAGCACGTACCGGCCTTCGACTGACCATGACCTCTAGATGTCGGTATCGGCAATAAAAAAAACAATATCGGTCAACCTCTAAGTCGAATACTTCCTAATGACTTCTAAATACTGTTTGAGTTGTTAGAGCTACATTTCAAACTTGGTCCACAATTTGAAACATCAAAATGTATAAATTTCTCTGATTTAGCAATAATCAAACCAATTAAAAACAGCTATGATACGTTTTTTTATATAAACTGTCCTTTACAAAACCTCAGGAAAGTGAGAAATCTTAAATTTGAAGCATATAGACCTGATTTATTTAATAGTCACAAATAGTTTTCATTTGAGATGATAAGAATGACTCTCGTTGAGCAGGTGTTTGAGATGAGGTGAGGCAGCCATCAGCACATTACTCTAAGGATCACTCTTTCATTAAAGATTATAAAGCAGCTGACTAATCATTAAAGACATTCGCCTGTTTTAATATTCCTTTTGCTTCCTCAGCTCTTTTTTATTTATATAATCAGGATGATTGGTCGCATATCCTCCACTTATGGCAGGTTGCATTTGCACAAATCTGCTTTCCTTGAATTTTAACTCTGCTACCTCTTGTTCCCACCCCTCCTGCTCTCATCCTCAGGGATCCAGAGCCACTTTGATGTGTCTGATGTGATGGAGGAGCTCTCCCACATGTTGGTCTGATGATGAAGGAAGGGAGGGAAGCTCTTTGAATCCTGCCCCGCTCCCGGTGATGGCTCTTCACGGTCTGTTATGAATGCTGTGCGCCGTGGCAGCTGAGTAAGCTCGAAGTTTTTAATACTCCACACACCACAGGAAGCGTCACCGGCGGGGAATCAAAACAATCGATACACGCATGGCGGGAATAAAATGTTGGATGTGTGTGTCTGTTTCTTAGTTTAGGAGGGAAGTTGTTTGTGAAATAAAGTTTTACTACAAATCAGAATAAACACGATTCTGTTGTGATCTATTTACAGCTAGCAGCATGTCTGACGTTTTTTCCAAGTTGGAGCTAAAGGCTAATAGCTAATTGCCATAACCAGTGGATTTCTGTTATTGTCCAGTAAACATATTGAATGCAAAGAAATCAGAGTCTTATTTGAACTTCATTTTGTGAGACTTCACACTCTTGTTGGTTCACATTAGATAATTATTTTGTCAGAAAAAGTATAAATTTATGACAGGAAGTGTAATGCTTCAAACCGGAAGTTACACATATCTAGCTACCTGCTAATTTCTGGTGCAAATAATCAAATCCTTTTTACATGACCACGTAATGTTGATTTATCACCAGCATTTGTGTATTCATAAATTGCTTTAATGATTTTGAGATTTTAAAAGGGATAGAAATTCACTTTTGAGCTGGCCCTGCAGTAGCTAGCTGTTAGCTTATCCAATCAGAACTAATGTTTTCTGAACTGAAGATGTTCAAAGCACCAACTCCAACAGTTATGGTAATAATGGCTTGTAACCTTTTAACAGACACAATTTTATCTTATAAACTTTTGCATATAGATTCATTTATATGGTAATTTATTAGCCTAGTGAACTAGACCAATTCTTGCTTTGCAGAGTTTGGTCTAGGCACGCTTCATTGGAAACCTCGCAGCCCAAACCACTGCTGTGTCTATCCAATCACAACTCGCTATAGTTTTGGTTGGGCCAATCACAGCGCTCTATATCATGGGCCAATCACAGAGCGGGAGTAGCCGATGACGTCAGCGCTGCGGCCGCGAACGCCGCGAACCCAAGCAACATGGCGGCAACTCGGAAAACACGTTCGTTTGAAACGGCTTTGTCATCAACATTGGATTATTTAGACTCCAACGTGCGTAAGTCTGTCGGCTATACTTAGCGGCTTCTTATTTTTATCAAACAAAGTAGTGCAATGTCCCAGTACACCTGATATTCGCGTGTTTTTCATACAAAAACGACAGAAATCATTGAAGCTAGACGCTATTAAAGCCTCCCGCTTTTCCGTCGCCGTGATTACGTCATGTTGTTCGTCACTCTGATTGGTCCTAGCGCTATCCAATTGCGTGCTGACATTTTGAAAGACAACCGTAGATCCCGCCTCACGACTGAGAGCCGTCAATGGGTTCGTGGCCAGACTATATATTCACATATATAGGATGGCTTGCCAGGCTAGTAATTTATAGAATTCTGTGGATATTTGCAGATCAATTTAGCTGCAAAGCTAATTTATGTAACACTTCTGGCTTGAACTTAATAATTAATTCTACAATAACCATGATATGTAAAATTCCTGACAGTTTGAGGCTTATAAATAGCATTTTAATAACCTGAAATAAAAATTTTGAGATTATTTACCCCCTTTGACTAGCATTAAGCTAATCTGTTCGATCACTGTTTGACTCTATAGCTATTTCTCCAAACTGAGGTTGTTCAAAGAACTATGTACAACAGGTAACATATTTATTTTTAATTATCTTTTCATAGAACACTTCTGAATATGTAAACCTCTGTTTTGGTAGAAAAAACAACACGTGTTTGCTTTCCTACTGCAGTGAATGCAGCATGATCTAAAGCTGATGTTGGCTGGAGGTAAAAATGAAGAGGCTGCTACTGTTTCTGGTTTAAGCTGGATCTAGTACCAATCCCCTGCTAATCTAAACAGCCCACTGAATGAATAAAACAGTCTGTGAACTGATTGTGACCTCAGACAGCAAAATATGAGTTCCCAAACACAAAATGGCATTTTGAGTTATTCGGACCTCAGGTAACAAAAACAACATATTCTTTTCAGAGGTTTCCAAGCCAGAGAGAGACTTTCTATTACTCAACCCAGACAGCAGAGATACATGTGGAGGTACGACCCTGGCCACTGTTATGTGGGCCAAATGTAGCTCAAAGGCTAACAACTGTGCCAAATTTGAGTTATGGCCCGAGTTTTATGAGTCACATGTGGAAGAAATGTCAGGAAATAGAATTTAGAGCAGATTTAGGTCATCTCTGGTGGATCTCTATAGTTACACATTTATACTCAACATGTGTAATTATCTTGATATTCATCTTTAATTTAGCCAAGTTTAAAGTCTACATTATCATCAAATCCCACTCTTGCGATTTAAAGGCACACTTGGCAGTTTTGGCTTGTTTTAGCACCCCCTAGTGTTCATTGGTCAATTCAAAAGTGAAACATACCTCCTTGCTGTGCGTTCATCTTTTTAACACCTTAATCTAACAGCTGAAATGTCTCCTCAGCCTTCATTAGTGTCTACAGGAGCGGTTCATCACTAAATCAAACAAATCAGCTGTGTTCATGATCTAAAACATGCAGGAAACATGCTGGAAGCAGACTGCAGCACCCGGCATGTCAGCTCCACTTTACTAAGTCCAACAGGGACTGGACCGCCACTCTGAAGTTGCAAGTGCGGTATTCTGGCCACAGAGGGCAGTGGGGGTCTGAGTGACATTTCATTAAAGGCTGAAAATGGACCACGGACACTCTGGTGACATATGGGCCGTTTCTCAATACTCAAGGACGCTAGTACGTTCTTGTGTACTTCACAAGTGTGTTGCCTAGTACACCAGAAAGTCCGTTCTGCCGAGTACGGGAGGACGAGGACGGCATTTGGAACAAGCGTACTTCTTTGCCTCACGGCAACAAGGGCTGCTTGTTGCTACGGTAAAAAAAAACGACCTGACATAAAAATAAAAGTCTAGTCTGTTCCTTAAATGACAAAATAACAATGAAAACGTATTATTTATATTATATTTGGTCCACTTTTCATCAAAACTGATAAAATATCAGCATTGCGGTTAAATGAAGAAAAAAAGTTTATTTTTCATCAAAACAAAGCAACGATGCTTTTATTTTGATAGTGGGATAGCTCATTAGCATTTTGAGGGATCGTGAAGAGTCTGAAAGAAGAATAAAAGAAATACACAGCAAATTTTACAGGTTATACGCAATTATTTACAATAACAGACAACTTTATATTGATTTATTTGTATTTCTGATATAAAACAGTTATAAGCTTTCTCCTCTGCCGTTCGGAGTATAACGGTTAGCGGCGCAATGCATTAAGGGAAACTTTGCTGTCCCAAGTCCGCAGAAGGATGCATCAGTGCATCCTCGATACAATGGGCGGAGCAAGAACATACCCGAGATCCTTTGAGCGAACTTGCCATTATATGTACTTAGGATTGGAACAGTACTTGGACCATCGTTGATGACGTTTCACAAGGACGGGAGTACACAAGTACAGACAAGTACGCATATTGAGAAACGGCCCTAGTGTTCAGAGGTGGTATTGCAACAACAGAACACATTTTCCAGCCGTCAGGGTGTTGGTTCACTGCTGACACGTGAAGTGAGCAGCCAGCACCATGTCCAGTGATGAATCGTACAGGGAAAGGACTAAGAGGCAGAGGAGTTAAGTGGCCGCCTTGCAATCGGAAGGTCGCAGGTTTGCCTTGGGGGGTTGTAGAACCCTAAGAAGGTGCTATACAAATACAGGCCATTTACCATGTAAACATAAACCCAGTGTCGTGCCTTCAAAATAAAGTTTTTATTTATTTTTGTTTGTTTTAAATATAGCTTTTAACGGAAAAACTGTACATTCATTCTGCACACCTCTAAACGCCCCGTGGAGGTTTAATTTTTTTAAAATATAGCTTTTTATTAAAATGTTCCATATTCCACCTTTAACTCTGTAAAGGATCATTTAAGCACACACTGGCTCAAGAAAATGATTTAAAAATGTGCATAGTATGCCTTTAAAAAAGCAACACAGTGTATTAAATGGCCTTGCAGCTGGGCAATTAAGAGGATAATTTTTACAAGAAACTATGTTTAAGTTGAATAATTTATTAAAAGGTTATGTGCTATTATAATGTGAGCTAATCCTAATTTAATCACATATTGTTTATGAATTTTGAGTCATGCTAAATAAAATAAGACCTAATAAAGTAAAAAGAATATGTTTATATATGAATCTTCGACCATCCAGCTGTAGTAAGAAAGCCAGACTTTATGTTCATCCCACATAAAACTCTAATATAATCCATGTTCTACTTTGCCTAAATCCTTTACTGTTATTGGAGATTTAAAATCGGCCTGCTTCTGCAGAGATCTTCTTTTATTTCAGCTCTGAATGGACGCATCACTTCTAAAACCCACTGGCAGCAGCTGTTTTTCCAGCCATATATCGCAGGATATGAATATTAACAGCCCTTCTGGCGTCATCATATGTGTTTGTCACCAGATGTCGTTGTTGGTTACAAACTGCCACCCATCGAGAAAATGGCACGAATCATTTCCTAAGCACCGATATGATCCACTTGTTCTCCACCAGCACAAAAATAAAAAGAATGGAGTTTTTTTTAACAACAGGCTCAGATGGGATTTAGTGACAGATGGCGGTTTTAACCGCGGAGAGGAATCGAATAGAAACTCCGAGGATGGAAATAAAGGATCTAATGTTGATCCCACGGAGAGATTTGTGCCCAGAGGTTCGTTTCAATATAATCTCCATCATGCTGAAGCCGAGCGGGTCCAGATCGTGACTCCTTTGAAGTGGCAGCGTGTGCGCATGTCGGGTGTGTGCAGCTCGCTGTCATGTGGGTTCATTGTTTACATGCTGCCCAAATTTCAGAGAGGGCGTGTGTCTGCTCAGCCTGCGAAGGAACATCTGCAATTATTAAAAACCACGCTTTTCTGTTGTAACTTGGCCCTGGAAGGGTTTATTTCATCCCTCACGATGTGACATGAGTCGAGAAGATACGTTCCAGGACCACGGCCAGCTCCACGGAGAGAACAAAAGGCGGATTTAAAGCGCTTGATGTCAGGGACCGTCGTCTTTTTATCGTCCGCGTGAAAAATGAAAATTCATCTGAAACAACTCCTGCCTTTTCTCTCTACTGTTTTTGTGAAGTCTGATTCAGAATATTGCTACCCAGGCATTCATTACTTGATTTTTCCCAATCACAAACAAATGATTGTTCAAGCATGCTTTTGTTCCTGTATCTGAAAAAAATATATAAACTAATTTATTATTATAAATAATACATTTATTATTACTGCCTTTATATCAAAACTCCAAATTCATTTGAAAAAAGGCAAAAACATTTTCCTCATATAGGAGCTAAAATTAATGTTTGTTATGTAAATAAGTCTGTAAGGTGACACAGGTGTTCTGGTTTTCCCACCTCAGGTGATTGCAACGGGGGCGTGGTAGAAGATTATTTACTTTACTCAGGCTCACCAAACTGAGGTTGGTAAAGGGCATTAGGGCAAACTTTTCTGTTAACCTTCATTTCCCCCAAAATGTTATTTTCCATTTATCTGCTTGTTTTGATTGAAGAAAATGTTAAATAAAAGATAAAAAGGCAAGACTCAGTATGGATTATTGGAGGCGTGTCACAGAACAAAACCCAACTCCACCTGCACAGCTGTATTTGTAGATTGAAGTCGTAACACATTGTCTTCTTCTTAGTGTACATGAAAGGGTTAAGTAGGAAATACATTACAGACTTATATTGGGACCTACCAAACCGCTTGACCTCTCAGCATAAGTGGATATAAATAAATAATAGATGTATATGGATTTAAGTACAAGCAGACATAAAAATAGCTATCTGTTCAGGCTTGATTATGAATCTGTAACATGATTCCTACAATCAGCTATACCTTAGACTTGTGATATTGCAGTTATGACATAGGTTAACAAGATTATATATTATTTTTCCCCATACAATAACATAAATAATGGATATTTGGGGAATCTAAAGAGAAACAACACAATAATGGACATAAAGAATAGTGTGCTTGGCCATGATCCCCAAACGTCTCTGCTTCTGACTAATTTAATATTAAGA
Organism: Aphyosemion australe; assembly: GCA_006937985.1. Taxonomy (NCBI): domain Eukaryota; kingdom Metazoa; phylum Chordata; class Actinopteri; order Cyprinodontiformes; family Nothobranchiidae; genus Aphyosemion; species Aphyosemion australe. The sequence goes on along the minus strand of SSNS01000104.1, from coordinate 293,430 downwards.
TCCATGACTCAAAAGTACCATTGACTGATTTCCACAATTGTTGCTAAAGACTAAATGAGCAAGAACACAATGAAACTAATAATTAATACTTTCAGTTTTGCTTTGTGTAATTATAATAAAAATATTCATCTAAACTTAGTGTTTTCCAACCCTTAGGGCCGGAATATACTTGCTGTTTGGCGATGCGTACGCGTGTTTAAAATGGCTGCCACGCGTAGCTTGCGTTGATTTGAAGCGTCGTTTGTGTGCGTCCTCTGAAATTAACGCGATGTTACGCGCCCAAATGCTGTAATATACGAGTAACCAGTAGGTGGAGTTGACACCGTCTCTGGTTTAGAGGTCTTTCACACCATCTATGATGCCGCTGCTATCTTTTTTGTCGGTCGTGATCTCAAAATTAACTTGTTTTGAGCTCTTTTATTTACGCCATGTTTGTTTTGGTTGTACCGGCTCTCTATCCGGTCGGAGTACTCTCATTTGCCCCCTAGTGGAACACTCCGGTACTACACGCAGTGCAGCGCTGTGTATCAGCAAGTATGTGAACAAAGACGCAGCCTGCTGCCTGCGCCAACTTCCATATTCCGGCCCTTAGGGGGACCCTAAGAAGAAGTTAGAAATGTCTGAGACTTAAAGTAGCTCTCTGGAGTATTTCTTTTATCTGATGGCACCATCTAGTGGCTGACAAGCGTATCGCACCAATAGTCGGGTCGACTCAATAATTTAAGATGGCGACTGCACGTTTCTTGTTTATGAAAGTGCTTCTGTAGCCGACAAACAGCTAAAACACGTTGTTTTACAAGTATTATTCTCATGTCATGTTGTGTTTTCATATTTTTATATTTTAAAGACTTACTTGTCTGTGAAAAGTTCATCAACTCTGCTTCAGCTGAGGTACTTCCTTAAATTTGAAGTGGTAGTCTAACACTATTGGTTAGTTCTGGTCACCGGTCAGTTTCCTATTGCCCGGAATTTAAAGGCCAGGGGGCGTGCTTAGCAAAAAAAAAAAAGACATATCGCTTACATTATATCACACGACATGATAAGACAATCACTTTTATGGATTTCTGAAAAATCATACATAATTCCTGAAGGGGGAAAACTCCGGATTGCCGCTTTAAAATACAAATAAAAGTATAATGTTTTAAAATAATGACAATGATAAAGGTAAATTGATGAAAGTGTGTGTGAGATATTTAATGTTTTGTTTGGCTTAAATCAGATGTGCCTCATGACAAAGGCTGGTAATTTAGCAACGGTCCCTGGCGGCAGACATCACGGCTCAAACAGCCCGGGGGAGGGATGGAGCTGAGATGGACAGGGGGGGAGACACCGGCTTACGACGTCAAAGGAGTACAGACACACACATACACACGCACACACACACACATGCACTCATACACACTCACACAGGGAGAGACGAGGAGAGACAGACTGCCAATTCCCTCCGGTCCGTTACAAGACTCTCCGTTTAGCCAGTAAGAGATTTGTTTGTTTTTATTTTTTTTAAATCACGGAGCATCTGTCAGAAAAGAGTAGCGGAAAAAACCCGAGGACTAGATCTGTGAAAACACGCTCATGCCGAATAAAGGACCGTCGCTGGATGATAGTTGTGCTGATTTAAGGGACGCGCAGGCCTAACTTGTTACGGGAATCAGACGCTCCGACACACAAATGAACTAACTGAGCTTTTATTATAACCATAACAATAAAACCATCATCGGAGGGAAGAGACGGAAATCCACTGATCGCACCGATTTCCCCACCACCACAGCCAGCACCACAGGTACGGTCCCTCTGACAAGTCTTTGTTTATTTGCCGTTTTTACTCACATGTGTGAAATCGTGTTCAGGTTCATTGTTGTTGTCACGACGTCTTGACAAAGAGAGCGCAGGTCTCCAGCTGTGATGACTGACACTCTGTCATGTTGGGGCTCAAATCTGGCGGCCGAGGCGCAGAATTCACAGCAGGAAAATCTTGTCTTAGATTAGACTCTTCTTTATTTATTTATCTTAAAAAAGGTCCATTTTTATCCATTACATATTATGTTAATGTGATGCAAAGACTGTTTACATGAGGTCTGTGGCTCTGAATCATCATTATGAATTTATAATATTAAAAAATGAAGATGCTCTTATCATTTTTTAATAACTGAGTTTAAAACATGAATATTTTTGTGCTTGAGTGCAGCTTGACTTGTTGAGTCCTTTAGATTTCTTTATTCCAGGATAAAATGTTCAGATTGTGCCATTACTGTAGATTTTATGAGTTTTACGATGACATTGGGTGACTTTAAAAGCATTTTTGATTCAAAAACATGAATATATATGTTTTATTGTGAAATATTAAAACCCTATCAAGCTACTATTTTAGCCACCCATTCCAACTGAACGCTCCCATCTGCACTTCCATCCCCAGCCTCCTGTTTGCACCTCCTGTTTAGTGTGAATTTAAGCCTGCAGGCTCCTGATTGCCTCCACTCTCTGTTTGTGTTGCTTTCTCTTCAGACTTCTCAATGAAGGAGCCTGACGCAATCAAGCTCTTCATCGGGCAAATACCCCGAAACCTGGAGGAGAAGGACCTGAAGCCCATCTTCGAGCAGTTTGGCAAGATCTATGAGTTGACTGTGATAAAGGACAAATACACGGGGATGCACAAAGGTAAGAGGAGGGATCCGTGCATGGGAAGCAGTGAGAATGAGTCAGATCATGTCTTTTCCATCTGTAATTTCCAGGTGTAAATGGATTTCCTGTAAATATGATTTGTGTTTAACCATTGAGCTGTTTCCCCTATTGAGCATTTTATAAAGACCCACATGAGACCAAACACCCAATGTGCCTATTGATCTAAACGGGATATCTGATCCTTTTAATCTTTAAGTTTGGAGCTCCTGAGCTGCTCACGACAAAAAAAAAAAAAAAAAATCAAAGAATGAAGATAAATCATCTCACTGGAAAATAGTTTTTGTAGGTCAGAGAAAATACTTCTGCAGAACTGATCAAAGACAGGAGCATGTGTCAACAAACAAAGCTGTTCTACTACAGTGCTTTGTTTGCACATCAGTAGAAATTTAAATTCCACGTCCTGACTCAGAAACAGAGGAATATCCCCAACTTTCCCATCAAAGGCCAATGTGCATTAACCTTAGTCCATTTACTGTGTTCCAATTTAACGCTGAAAATGACTAATTGTAGAATAATGGTGTTGAACACATGAAACGACTATTAGCCCAAGTCGCCTCAGTGCACATTTGCAGGTTTCAATTTTTATTCATTTTAAATGGATTTTCGGCCATTTTTAAATGTGTTTTTGTGCAAGAGTATAAATAATTCCTATCATTGTAGGGTGACCAAATGTCCTCATTTCCCCGGACATGTCCATGCATGTTCGTGGTATCCATGGGAGATGTCAGGGTTTTCATGGTTTTTCTGATATGAAGGGTTGGTTCGAACATATTATGGAAGTTACGTTGGCACGTTGAAGATTTTGGTTAGTTCGGACAAATTGTGGTTGTTACTTTAGCATGTAATATACTCAGGTAGCCAGATCTGCTCGGGTTTGTACGAAAATTGGATGACTTTTACGAAGAAATACATCATTACCTTTGTAACTGATATCTGGTCCAATAAATAATCCCAGACTGCACACCATGAATAAATAAAATCATCTATATACTCAAATTAATTTCCTAACATGGGAAAAATAGGTTTTGGGAATTATTATGAAATGGGACATTATTTAAAAAAACTTTATTGAACAAATTGGAACAACATAAGGACAAGTGAAAATAATTCAACGCTTACACAAACACCCAGGGGTGTTAATCATATAAGTTCATGCAAAAATTCACATATGAATTTTTTTGAGAGCCGTTTTGTTGCTTGGTAAAAAATGGAGGCACAATGTTGTTTGTCCGGGTGGTGTTGCCATAGTGTGACATCATCAGCAGGTGCAGGTTTCCAAGCAGGCCAAGTGTGTTCAACACCTTATATGTTCCATTGTTGGTAGCTTTCTGAACAGCCTGAGTTTAAAGAAATCAAATTTGTGTCTTATGGGACTGATGAGCTAATGGAAATTCCAAGTGCAGCCAAGACGGCCAAACTTTCACGAGCGAAATCCATGCAGTTATTTAATAAAATGTTACACTGATGTTAATTTTGCATTTATTTTTGTAGAAGTATAAATAACTTCTTGCCAGACTTTACCCCTGAATGCACAGAAAGAGGTGCTGGTGCTGTTATAATCCTAGCTGTTAGCGCATCAGTCCTAAAGGACATAAACTATATTTCTCTGAGCAGAGGCTGTTTAGGAAGCAAACTATAGTGGATAAGATAGTAAATATTCTTATTTAACTTTTACAAATGCACTTCAAAATGGCTAAAAATGTCCTTTTAGTGTGTGAAACCATACATTCAATCACAAACAAATGTTTGTTTTTTTTGCTTAATGTAAGAAATTGCAAAAAGTTATAGTATAAAATAAAAAAATTGAGTAAATATTAAGACTTTGATTTTTCCATGACATAAAAAGTGCAAATAAGAGCAGTTTAATAAATTTGTTCCATATGGTGATAGAAGTATCTGTTTTACTCTTCATCACAAGGGTTAGGCGTTTCTTATTTTGAATGAAAACTCAGCAAATCTCCTTTGACAGATGGACTGAGAGCAGGGAAACCATCTAAGCTGAACAATGATCCTTACTGTCATTTCCAATGCAAATCTGAGCGATGAAAACAAAGGGCTTTTAAATCTGAGACGTATGGGCCAGGTGGTATCAGCCTTCTAACACCTATAACACCTCTTCTGCATATATTTACATATTCATGATGGGAGGGAGCCTTAAAGGTTAATGAAGGCTTTTTTCTCTTATGGGACTGCATACATTTGGCTCAAACTGTGATAATAAAGTCTTCTTGTGTCTCCAGACGTTATGATTTAGTAAATCTTAGGTGGAGTCAAATTAACAAAGTGAGAATTGTTTTTATTTCTGGCATTTACAGAAGAATTTTTCACACGTTCTAAACAGGGGCGCGACGATTACCCGGCAAACGCCTGGAGCTGGCCAATTTTCAGCTTGACCTTTTATTTTCCGAATCTGTGAGCGCACCACAGCTTAGAAGCTAATTTGTGCTACTAATAGCACGTCTTTGAGGGGAGCGGGTGAAGAAAACTCAAAGTTAGGAAGTAGAAATTGGTGCAAAATACAAATCTGACCTGGAACCATTTAGAACACTTATGGTACGCTAAATCTTTTATTACATCTTATGGACGATGTTCTGCCTGCTGTCTTTCTCCAGGATGTGCCTTCCTCACATATTGTGCACGTGAGTCTGCCCTCAAAGCCCAGAATGCACTCCACGAGCAGAAGACCCTACCAGGGGTGAGTGTGTCATTGTCTTTCTGAGTCTAGAGAGCAGATTAGGCGGCACGCCAGGCCATTCAAACATACAACACAGACGTACGCGGACACAAGGAATAACAAACCCGCTTTGACGTGTGGGCTTGGCTTCAGCCTTTAGCTGATGTGCTCCAGTAAAGGTCAGAGGCTGCTCTCCCTCTTATGTTTCATATGTGATGCATCCAGACATATCCATCCAGTTAAAGCATGAGTCATCTTGCTTACATGTCACGGGTCGAGAGAGACGTCTACGAGGCTCGCTGCTGGAGTGACTTTTCCAGCTCTTAATCTCGTCGGTGTTTCTCTTCTTTTGTGCCTCCCCCACCTCTCCCACTGAATTCTAATCAAAGTTAAACCTAGCTTTATTAGCACAGCCAGGCAGCAGGTGTGCTGCCAAATGACATTTCCAGAGCTAAATATGACATGACAGCCGCGTCTCTATAATAACCGTCTATATGAGAGACAAAGCGACAAGGCAAGGAATTACTGAGACAGAGTGTGCTCCCTGAGTTGCTGCCACTGCTTCCTCTTTTGCTAACAAGGCGTTACCCACGTTTCCTTTGGGTTATTTTTGTTCAAATCCACATCATTCACTTCTTTTTTTTTGTTCCGACACTCCTGAATGTCAGCAGGAGACATGAATGTAGTTCTTGAGAGAAGTGGATTAAGGATTATTTCATGTTTTATTCTGGCACAAAAACAACCAAATTTGGTGAAATTTAAAGAAAATTTATTATTTTGGGTTATTTGAAACAGCCTAATGCTAAAAATGTGAATTTTACTTCATATTTTTTCTAAAGCTGTAAAATGCAGTGATCTAATGGTTGATTTAAAGAAAATTTTGCTTCTTTTATTATATTTTTATTATAAAAGCCAGAAAATATTTGAGTTTTTTACTATTTGAATGCATTTTCTTTAGATTCAACCCTTCCACTGGCAATAAAAGTAGCTACTAACTCATATAGAAGGATGAATAGTGACATTTTCAGAAGCTTAAACCCACACATGTAAAATTTATTGTCATTTCATTTTCTGTTATTAGAATAGGTTTATTGTCATTATATAGCATAGGCATCTCCCGCATACACAACGATAGGATCAACAATAAAATCAGCATACATACACTCTAAAAATGAAATGTTGAATTTACTTAAAGAATAATATACAGTGCATTTTCATAAGTTTCTGTTAAAAGTAAATGTATATTATTATTTAAGAAACTAGGTTTAGTGGAACCAGTTGACATAAGTTGGTTAAGTAAATCCAACATTTCGTTTCCGTGTACACACATAGCCGGGTATTCCAGAAAAGGAAGATCTTTTTCTACGGTTTGGCCCGTCATCCACACGAAAGTGAAGATAAACGGCACCAAAAACTATTCTTTCATAAACTTCGATCAAAGTGGAGATTTGCTAATTCTCCGTTGTCAGCATTGTGGATGTAAATAATTGGGGTTTTAGGTGTTGCAACCATAGACATGAATACGTAGACGCCCCATTGGGCGCTGGAGAGCATAACACAGTCGCTGCCATATTGGACAGGTCCCTCAACTATGCCCATTTTTTACAGCCTACGGTTGCAACAAACGGCGTACTATTGAAAACAGATCACGTGGGACTTTTCTTGAACTTTTCTAGCCTACCTGTTGGGATTTTATATTTTAATTTATTTTTTTCATTTATTTAATTTAATTATATTTATATTTTAACTATCAAGCCATACCACATGTCTGATTTTGTGAAAAAGCATAATAAAATGTGTTTTTTAGATGGGTAAGCACCTTACTCAGTAGAAATAAATGTACTGGGGGCGAATGGAGACCCATCCAAGATGGCGGCCGGCCACTACAGCAGCTCCAATAGGCAGCGCCAGTTCACAAGGCATCTACGTAGATGATGTCTGTGGTTGCAACCATAGATATCATATATATCACTAGATGCCTTACCTGCACTGTTCGTCAATTGGACGAACGTCCCTACTCGGCGGCCATTTAACTTTGGACAGCTGCCCCCTTTCGTAACATCTGTGTCAGTGGTGAATGTACTGTTTAAATAACTAACTTGCTCAATTTTAAACCGAATTTCAAACGGTTTGATTTGTTATAAACGCCAGAGATGTGGCTGTGAAATATGACGGATTTGGCCCGTTAATTTAAAAATGTGCAAGTATGTCGTCTCAAGCCTATGTGGTATAAGGATTGTAATAATGCAACCCGCTTGTAAATCCGTTAATATTTAATCGAGTTAAGAGTGTTTTTGTTTGAGTTGTTCACTCACCTTCCATCTGCTACCATTGAGAATGGAACATAAGCTGTCCGAGGTAAGATGGCCGCCGTGTAGGGACGCTATCGACTCCCAGTTAAGGCATCTAGCAATATATATGATATCTATGGTTGCAACGTCACTGCCCGCTGCAAAACTGCTGACATCACGTGTTTACACTATTGTTTGTTATTAAAAGCTCAATTACTGCTGTGTGTAGAAGACCACAGGAGAAGGACGACATTAAGGATGATTATTACCAACCATCTAGTTATTCTTTCGGCAAAAACGCCAAAAATATTGGAAACTACTGCCACCTACAGGCTTGGCATGCTTATGAATGTGCTTCACAATGTACTGGATTTTGTTTTGTTTTTTTGCTGAAAAAGAGGTGGTGTGGACCCGATTTCTTAGATGGGTAGGAGAGGATAAACGGTTTTACCCGGCTTCGTGTGTACACGGCCTTAGAGGTTTTAACTCTAGAACAGATATCAGGCTGGAAACAACTGGAGGGAAATAGGACCGTTTTAAGGAGTGAGCTGCTTTTAGGATTGGCAATAAAAGAAATCCCATTGTTAGCATGACAGTAGCGTGACCTTCCTGACCTCTCGTACGGGATCAGCAGGGCCCAGCGCCCTCGCTAAAACCCTCTCCCCCGCCTGTGCTTTTCCTCCTCACTACCTCTTACCTCTAAGCCATGTGGAACAAGCTAAACCCTCCTGTGTTCCTCCAGTCCTTCCCTGCCCCCCTCTGCCTCACCAAAGAAGGCAAAAAAAAAAAAAAAAAAAAAAAAGAACGAAAACCATCTTATTAGCTCCAAACACGCCCACACGGACAAGATCTGCTTCCCACCCCTGCCACCAGCTGTGGTGTAATTGTCATGTAATTGCACCTGCGCTGCCAGAGAATAATTAACTTTGGCATCTCATGGCCAGGGTGATACAAAAGGAATAACATGATAGCAATTACGGGACTGAGAGGAGAGAGCCTAAATGAAAGCACACCTGAAAGCAGAAAAAACCTGAAAGATGTCATTAACATTCAGCGCTGCTTTTTTTCTTCTTCAAGCATTTCTCAATTCTGGATAGAAAGAGTCACTCTTATGGCTCTTTTGTCTCCGCTGACAATGGGAAAGAAGAAAGAGATAGAAGTCAGGCGGGGGGGAGCAGATGTATCAGAGTGGCACCTGGTCTTGTGTTTAATTTCAGGTGAGAGAGGCTGTCTCTAAGTGAGAAGAGGAAGAGGAGTGTCAAAGGCAGCTGAAGGCAAAGAAAGAAAGTGAGAGGAGGGGGAAAAAAGGCAGAGAATAAACCGAACAGAGATTTTCTCCCCGAGTTTTATTCATTCTGTCCTACCTGGACAGCGTTTTTCAAAATCTTTTGGTTGTTGTTATTTATGGCTTCATCCTCGTTCTGTCTCGAGCCATTTGCGCTTCCTGATCCGCTGATTGGAGGACGCACCGTGCCACGTTAAATTAAAAAAGCCAAAATCCAAAATGGAGCAGGTATTTCACCGACTCAGAGCTGGTTAGAGGAGCCTGAAACGTATTTGCATAATTAACATGACCAAAAATGAATCAGCCCCTATTTTTACAACCCATTAACCTTTGAAGACATGTGCAAATTCAAACGTAAATGACAAAAATTCTCCGGTTCCTGCATTTTAAATGTGGAGATTTTCCGGGGGAAATTGGGATTTAAACGCTGGTCAGAGAAAACATCTCTCCATGTCTTTGATTGCTCTGGAAATTTGTCATTAATCAAGCAGCCAAGAAGCAGATTAAAGGAAAAGTCTGACACTTTGGGATGTAAGCTTGTTTGCTTCCTTGTAAAGAGTTAGATTAAAGGATCAATAACACTCTGGTGTGTCGTTTTAACAGAAACTGCAGCCAAAAGCAGGAATATTTCACTTAGAGGGAGACTCAGAATCTCCCACGTCTCCGTTTTTAATCAAAAACATCGTGTTTTTTAATTAATGTGCCGTTTATAAAGAAATAAACGCTTATGCTTTCACAGGCTCCTCACACACTCTCTGTCCTGCTCTCGCACTTATTTACATGAACATCGATAAGAATGTACAAGCATCACTTTGATAAATGTGACCGCAAAGGATTGTGGGATAGAATTATCTCTTCTCCTTGTTTTTTTACTGCTAAAAGAGACAAAACAGGAATATTTAAGGCTCCCTTTTTGCAGCATCTGGTTATTTACGATACTTCTTGGTCGTTTGACTCGGAAACTTGCTTTTTAAAAAAAACTATTCAACCAAACAAGGAGAAACAGCTAGGACAAAGTATAATGATGAGTCAATATTGGGTTTTAACTCAGCAGCTATATTTATTTGCAAGAAATTAGGAGGCGAGTGTGTTTGGTGTGTATTTACTCGTGCAGCTAGCAGGCGAAGGGTGGGCAGGTGTTCACACTAACACAGTTTAATAAAGGGTGTGTGTGTGTAACTGTCTGTTTGCTTTTGTGTGCACGTGTTTCCGTGGAGAGCACACATCCAGAAAGTCACGGGTGGATGGATGGATGGATGAAAGTTCAGGTTTTATTATTCACTCCTCTCAGGTTTTCTTCACTCACGACCTGCAGCGTGTGTGAGGGTGAAGTCTGCTTCTGTGTTTAAGCTGCCCATATGAGAGGGAAGAGCTTCCTTTGAGTGGAACATCTGACTAATCCTGACATTTACTCAGACAGAGGGACTCAGGCTGTGCAGACAGAGGGGTTTTTATCAATAGTCAGACCAAAAAGAAGAAGAAGAAGGTATAAACTAAATATAGCTAAAGCTTTTGATGCACGAGATGGCAAAGAAGGTGTAATGCAGAATGTCTGATACATAAAATCACAAAAAGAATTCATGTATTTTTAGGTTGATGTCGATAAAACAATTTTTCAATTACAAAAATATATTTTATTAGGTAGATATACAATATTATAACAGTCATAGTAAAATATAATTGGCATGTGTGTCCTGCAGTACTGAGGTCTTCCACAAGGAGGCAGAAGACTTGTACAGAGGTTTAGGGAACGTACTAATCCTGTTAAAGAGATAAAGGTCTAAGGAACGAGTAACAAATATGATACATTTGGCATTTCAGGGACAGTTCGGATCTTTTCAAGTAGGACTGGATGGACAACACTTACCTGTTATAAAAAAAATCATTATCACTAATATTTTGTTTAACATTGAAATCACAATTACTCGTTAAAGAGGGAAACCTATCCAGAGTTCACAATATAAGGCACTTATTTACTTTAGAAGGTGGCAGAGTTTAGCCCTATGGTGACTAGATCTTATGAAATCAATGTTTATCGTAAAAAATGCCTAACGTCAGGCATATTTAAGATTAAAAAAATATTTTCATATTCAGACATCAGTTTCAAACACATATAGACACCAAATAATGAAACTTTATTTTCTACGTGACTGACTAGTCACATGAATGAAACATGAACAGACAGAGCTGCTACAAAAGGAGAGAAGAGCTCCAATGGAAGCCCGGGTGTTGAAGTAGGGAGTCATCGCCCCCAAAATGTGTTTTTTCAGGATCATCAATGCTTGGAAATACAATACCTGTAGTTTTTCTTGAGATTGTTTTTGTCAACATTTGGAGCTGGAATCAAAACTGAAATTTGATTATTTAAGCAGCCCTAATTGTAGACATCTTGTTTTAGTTTGGTTATATGTAGTTTGACCAGATTGATGAGCTAACGGGTAGTCCAAAACAACTCCAACCTAAAAAAATTCATTGTGGTTAAATCCCGGTTCACACAGCAGGATAACCGTACCAATTTTTGACCCGATCCTTCCCTTCCTTGCCTGATTACCGTAATGGCTCCAAAGATAATCTCATCAGATATTCCTGATGTGTGTGGTGTGTTAAGAGCACTCTGGTCTGCTCGGAAGAATGTCGGGACCACTCCAGTCATAAATCCAGGTTTTCAAATGTGTTGGATTGTCTTAGCCCGATTTCTGAGGACAAACAAGTGTGTCTTTAATCTTTTAACTTTTCATTCTTTTTAAAACAGATAGGAGATCTTTTTACCTTTTTATGCTGACGTTTCGATCATCACTGTGGCCTTCTTCTGAGCTAAGCTGCTAAAAGCAGCTTCACTTCCGCTTCCGTTTATGCATCGTCGTCCCCTGCTGCCCGCGCTGTCCTCCTCGATGACACAGTCCCATGCGCGGTCCAACGTGTACACCCTGTCGTCCCTGTTCATGGTCCCATGTCCACGTCTCCTTATTTCGATAGATTCCTTTATCCATCTTTTATATTTCTGTTGTTCAGTGTTGACAATCCTTGTGCTGTCCCAATCCATGATGTGGTTTTCTCTGGTGCAATGGTCTGTGACTGCTGATTTCTTCACTGTGCTCTCTGCTTCCTGTCGTATGTCTTGTCGAACGTGATTGACCAAGGTGATTGAAGCGCGTTGCATGGTCCACCTCCATCATGTTTGTTTATTATAAAGTCACATTTGCTCATGTAAGGTTTCTTGTCTGGCTGGGGAATGTGTGTGTGAAATCAGTTCGTGTGTAGTTTTGCCGGACCCCGTAGGACCAAAACTAGTATGTCAGTGATTTTTTTATGTTGTCACGTGTGTGGTCTTATATTTGGAAAATTGTACGACAATTTAAAAATCCTGCTGGGTGAACCGGGCTTAATTAAAATTCACTTGTTAATTTTAAATTTATAAACATTTACATCACTGTTTGATTGATTTTAAGCATTTATTCTGGCAGAAATATTACATTATTATAGGCTGCCCTTACAGTGCTGAACTAGCTGCCATTGGTGCCAACAAATAACCCCATAATATAAATTAATGCTAAACCTGACAGTAACATGTAGGTTTATATAAGTTTTCTCATAAAATGTTTGAAGTTAAAATAGCTTTAAGGCAGCAACAATTCACATTGAAGCTAGCCTGACTAGCTGTTAGCTTGTCAATCCAGTCACAGCTACTTCTGGGAAGTGAGGTCATTCAAAGAGCTGTGATTTCTTAATTATTCATAACTTTTCACTTTAAAATCTCTGCAAACATCCTATAGACGCCCATCAGCTATAACCGTCTATTAGATGCTTGTTAGCGTTGTAAGATTTCAACCTCTCATTTAAAAAAACACCGACAATTTATGCAAAATCAAATGAAATGTGTGCTGAAATGGGCTCTTGTGATGTCAACCTGCAGTTGAATTGTCCGACAATACGAAGAGAAAGCAGCGCCTTCACATGTAACCCATATATTGTAACGTCGGTGAGATATGGATGATTATGATGATAGCAATTAGCGCGCCTCAGAGCGAGTGTCTGCGCTTGATGGATCTACGTGGAGTTAAGTGTGCATTCATGCGTCGATTCATTTACATATGCATGCATATCTGCTCTCGACGGGGACGACGCAGGACTGACAACACAGGAAGGGCTCGTCCTCTGTACGTCACTCTGAGGCGACTGTAATGATGAATGCAGATTAGATCCAGAGAGGTGATAAAAGGGTGTGAAATAGAGACAAAATGGATAAATGAAGGAGGGAAGGGGGGGATAATAATGAGGGTGAAGGGAGAAATGAATGAAAGTTTGAGATAATGAAGAGTGGGCGGTGGTGAAGGTTGATGCTGCTGGAGGTGCACTGAGGCAGCGTGTTTATCAGCTTAAATACAGACATCTGTTACTCAGAAATGGTGTTTTTAGGGGGTTGGGCAGCTGTCACAAAACTCATTAGGCTCCATGGACTTTAAAAGATGTCGCGAACTTGCAAACACATGGAAAGTGTGTACATCACGCTTGAGTTTTTGCTCCATAAAAGTAGGTCACAGATATATAAATCTGTTCGTAATTTAGCTCTTTTCCTGCCCTGCTCCAGCGAATCGAGTCAAACAACACTTGACATCAATATTTAACAGTCGGAGGATAGAAAAACAATTGTTGGAAATGTACGCTTTGATATGCCGTTGCTTCACTTTGAGGGATTTCTGTTGGCTGCCTGACAAAAAAAGGACTGGGTGTTAAAAGCTGTCAGCGTCGTCGTAGGAACCGGACAGACCATTGAACCCTGAAAGATCGGAGACAACACCGGGAAGCGGCTCTGACACCGAATACTTGGTCATTGATTAAATATTATTGAACTGTAGCAGCGTTGAGCTGTCCGTCTCTTTGTGTTTGATTGATTTCGGAGGGTTGAGTTTGTCTCTGCTTTTGTGTGGCTGTCTGCTCGTGTGGAAGAACAGTAACAGCTCGTGTTTGTGCATCTCTGCTTTGTTCTATAAAAAAAAAATTCTAATTGTTTTATTTCGATTGTGAATTTCCACCTGTGCTTTCTCCTTTCTTCTCTTGGGGGTTGAACTCACAAGAGCACCGTTGGCATTAAGACGCAGATTCGCGACGAGGAGGCGGATGGAGACGAGGCGAGGGAGCAGAAACAGCAGCAGAGATGGGAGAGACACAGAGCAGGGAGCGGCGGGAGAGGGGGTGGGGGGGTGGCAGGTTGATTACGGTCGCAGGTCTCGTTGCCTGGAGACGGCGGGGACGATGGATGCCAGGTTGCTAGGCAACCGGCACGATGCAATGACCAGCGCTGTGTGTGATGGAGCGGAGGGGAGGTGAAGACAGAAAATTGTCTTTGTGCCCCCCCCCTTCTTTCTCCCTCACTCTCAACGCCCCACCCAGCTACCCCTCCCTTTTGTCCCCCTTCCTACCTCCCATCCCTCCCTCACCCCGGCCACTCCCCCTCCCCGCTGAAGAGCAGGGGTGATGCTCTCTGCTGATTTATTTACCATTCGGAGCGGCTGCTTTTTAGAGCAGGCAAACGAAATGGGCTGAAATTGAAGAGAAAACAGACGGCAGAAATGTGTCACCCTCACACATCAGCCTGAATCAAAAACAGTGGCTACGCCGAGGGAGGAAAAGGGGGAGGAAAAGGGGGGATTAATCATGCAGGAGAGCAGAAAAACGTCCCTAAAACACATTTATGTTTCTGTAGTGATGGAGGACGTTGGTGGTGGGGGTCAGGCGCTGTAACGAAGGGGTCGAGCTGTGATTTGATTGGATAATCTATGAGTTTAATATCTCATAATCCCGGTCAAATCCCCAGTAAGCATCGCAGAAAGATGCGGAGCGTGATGTGCGCTTGGGAGGAGAAACTGTGCGTTTATTCGGAGGATGATTGTGTATAATGTGGTGTTTGGAGAGAGAGAAAAATCAAATAGAAGAGAAACTCTGGTATAATGGGTTTTTGATCAGGCAGGTTCTGCCTGAGTGTTGTCTGTGCACAGTATGGGACTGTTTTTGTAAACAAGCCGAGGGGGAGGGAGAGGGGAGCAACAGGAGGAGGAGGGAGAGAGCAAATTACTGTAAAGTGTGTGTTAGCGGTTAAGGCTTAGAGGGAGATATTTTTCTCCCTGCTTCTGCATCTGCTCTCGAGGCAGCGCCAACATTCAACAGGCACGAACGCTCCCTCCATCATCTCTCGTTTTTTAAAAAAAATCATTTTTCCTCTCATTTTTGCCTCCCCCTCTCCCCCCTTCTTCCCTCAAACATGTAATCCCTCCATCTCTTGACCTAAAAGCACCTTTTGTCCTCCTCTGCTTTATCATTTTTTTCATGCGTCTCTTCCGTACGTTGCTCAGGGTAACCCTGTTTACCTGATGTGAGCCTCTCATCGCTGGGGTTGTCATGACGATGGCCATGTGTGCGCGGCCCTCGTCAGAGCTGTGGGAATGGTTGCCGTGCCGATCTGAAGTGGCACAGCCTTTATGGCCTCCACTTCTCACTGTTTTCCCTCTTGTATATTCTAATTCCAATCTCCTGAGCCATCTGCTGCTCCTCTTCTTATCACGGCCGTCTCCGTTTGTCCGCCTGCGCTGAAAATGGGCTGTGGCCTTTTTTTACTTTCCTCTATAACACCCGTCAGAGATGTCACGTGCGTTTTAGACGGGATATTCCACTATGAAATGTCTTGTTATTCCATTTTGATTATTAAAGAATTTGGTCCAATTATCTCAGTTTTTCCAAATTTTGGAATAACGTTTTATCTGAAATTTCAAAGCTGAAATTAAACTGAATGGATTTAATGAAATAAAATGTGGAAAAAATGCTGAAATGTAATAATTCTGATCAAAATAAAGAGTTTTTTTCATGCAAATCTGCTTAAAGTGATGAAGAATTGTAAAATTCATACCAAAATAATGTTTTTTGTGATTTAAAACAATAAATTCTGTAATAAATAATATTTTGGAAGGACAAACTCAATCATCTTTAGTTAGTTTGGTTCCTGATTTGATGAGTTTCAGCCTTCAGGTCCAGTCAGGATGAAGTTCTCTTCAGAGGACGAAAACTTTTCCAATAACTAAAATTGTGCGGCTGCAGGAGCAGACCTCCATTTGCCTGACTGATTGGAAGATGCTCCCTCCATCATCCCATTAATTGGAGCGATCGATAGGATGCTCTGGACGAGGAGATGCAGGAGGCCTCTGCAGCAGGTGCTGGTGGTGTTTCAGCGGGTCGGGTCAGCTCCGTGGCAGCTCGGGGGGTGTTTGTTGATGCGGGTCCCGCCGGCAGGATGGCGCTCGCTGCACCGATCGATCGTGTCTCCCGGTGACCGATCACAGTGGATCAATCAGGGACACGGGATCAGTGACTGGCTGAAATGTCACCAGCTCCATAATTAAGACCTTCATTAAGCCACAGTTAACAGAGTGTCACTCTGTTGCTCTCACCTCAACTTCTCACCCCCTCCTCCCCTCGCCTCTGCTCCTTCGCCTGCACCTCCCCCCACCTCCCTCCCTTTGCTCCATATGCTCCTTTCCATTCCCTTCAATCCCTCTCAATCCCGCTCGTCTCCCCTTTCTGCCCTTTCGTGTTCATTCTTTGTCTTCGCCTTTTCCACCGTTTTCACGCTCTATACGTTTGAAGGACAAGCTGCGAAGGCGCTGACGTGTGCACGGCTTCACACGCGGCTTTAGTTAAATAGTAGAATAACGAGGTAAAGAAAGACGTTTCAGCAGCTCGGCTCTTGATGAATTATGAAAAGGTTACTCCTTTTCCTTCATTGTTCCCCTTTTTTACAGATATTCATCCTTTTTTTCTCTGCCTCTCCATCAGAATCTCTGTGTATTCTGGTGCTGTGTGCTTCTTTAATCCAGATTAGCTGGCGAGTGTTCTTAATCTTATCACTTCGCCAATCCTGCGTGGGTGTGTGCGTGTGTGTGTGTGCTTTTCCTGGTTTGTGTGATGGGGGAGAGGGAACCATAGACGGCTGGATTAGAGCCGATTCAGAGAGAGAGGAGGTGGTTAGGATGAGGAAGAGCAGCCGTATGACACTGCAAATGTAATGTGACACATATCTGTGTCAGCTGTGGTCGGCTGGAGAAGTGGTAGCAGGAAAAAAAAAAGGGAAACAAGAAATATTTGTGTATAAATAACGCAGGAAATCAGAGGATTGGCCAAATTTAAAAAGGCACAAATCAAGTCTGCGGTAATTGATTTGCATGCAGGGTTACATAAGGTGTGCAAAGAACAAATCATCTTGATTTTTGCTGTTTATTTTCCTCTTGTATTTAAATTGATCGTATTCTTTTGCAGATGAACCGCCCGATCCAGGTGAAGCCAGCGGACAGCGAGAGCAGAGGGGGTAAGAGAAGACCGTCCTCACTCAGAAAACACCACCACCCAAAAATACGACACTCCCCCAACAAGACAGGCTAACAGAATCAGATTATCTTATTTAAAAAATCATTATTATTGAGTTATTGTGTCATTAAATATGTGTAAAATGAGTTGGGGGAGAACCAAATGTGGCGTAACACAAATACTCAGCAGAAGAAAGGATGAAAATGCTGAAAAATATGAAAACTGCTTTAAAAAGTTGTATTAAAGTGTCTGATTTTTAGCCTGGCAAGACATCCTATTTATGTAAATATATAAGACCCATAGACAGAGCTTAGTAGTAGAGGCACAATCTACGGTTGTCTTTCAAACTGTCTCCGCACACAATTGGACAGCGCTAGGACCAATCGGAGCAACATGACGTACTCACGGTAACGGAAATCAGTCAACGGGGCAGTCCGTGATACCCTGACGAAGAAGAAGTATCAAATACATCGTTTTGGGAATAAATGACTTAAGTACAGCTGTCTACTCATGTGTCAAAGAAAAGCTCAAGTCTAAATCGTCCAAAGTTGATTCCAAAGCAGTTTCAAAGGAGTGCCGTTCCTGAGCCAACGCCATCTTTGTAGTTTTTCCTCATCACAGCTCTGGTGCTAAGTCCGCCCACTGTCTCTCCACAAACACGGAGTGCTGTGATTGGCTAGACACAAAACAGTTCAGTCCAATGGTAGACCCGCTGAGGCTACACTGGGGCGTGGCTACACCGCTGCTACGGTTTATAGGCTATCTGCTTTTGCTTTTTTTGAATGTAAAATACTTTTTACCAAACTCGATATTTTTTCTCCGTTTTTGTATTTTTCTTTGCATATTGCATTAAATATTTTCAAATCTGAAGAGGTTTTTAAGTTCAGATTAATAGCTGTTAGACTATGTTAGACTTAAAATACATGCAGAATTTAGTATTTTTGTCAGGATAATTCATAGCGTAGAAATCTAGGCCAACAGTAGGAGTAGCAAAAGATTTTGATCTGCAGGTTGGGTCTTGAGTCGGGTAGAATAGGTAGAATGCCTTCTCCAGGTCAGGGACGAGGTCCTGCCCCAAGTGGAGGAGTTTAAGGATCTCAGGGTGACGGGAAGATAAAGCGGGAGATCGATAGTAGGATTTGATTTACACGGCACATATCATTAGCATTGTTGTTAGTGGCGGTCTGAGCTGTAAGGCAAAGGTATCGATTTACCAGTCGATCTACGTTCCTACCCTCAACTATGGTCACGAGCTTTGGGTAGTTACTGAAAGAATGAGATCACGGATACAAGCGGCCGAAATTAGTTTTTTCCACAGGGTGTCTGGGCTCTCCCTTAGAGATAGGGTGAAAAGCTCGGTCATGGAGTAGACCCGCTGCTCCTCCACATCGAGAGGAGCCAGTTGAGGTGGCTTGGGCATCTGGTTAGGATGCCTCCTGGACGCCTCCCTGGTGAGGTTTTCCAGACACGTCTGACCGGGAGGAGACCTAAAGGAAGACCCAGGACACGCTGGCCAGGGAACGCCTTGAGATTTCCCTGGACTGGGGATGACTGGGGAGAGGGAAGTCTGAGCCTCTCTCTTTAGGCTGCTGCCCCCACGACCTGACCCCGGATGAGCGGAAGAAAATGCATGGATGGATGGAGGTCGGGTCTAGCCACGCTCCATTGTAGCCTCAGCAGGTCTACCGTTGGTGCTGCTAAGTGTAGGCCGGACCAATCACAATGCTCTATGTTTGTAGAGGGACGTTGGGCGGGCTTAGCATCATTACGGCAGAGCTGCAACTGAGCAAAACAACAAAGATGGCGGTGGCTCAGGAACAGCTTTGACATCAACTTTGGTCGATTTAGACTTTTCTTTGAGTCATGAGCAGGTAGAGGTACTTAAGTCCTTTATTTTGAAAAAGGAAACTGTATGACGGACTGCCCTGTTGAAAGATTTTCATAGCCATGAGTATGTTAAGTTGTTCATTGCTCTGATTGGTCCTGGCTCTGTCCAATAACATGCCGAGACAATTTGAAAGAGAACCGTAGGTTCTGCCCCATGACTGAGCTCTGTCTATGGGTCGTGGTCAGACTATATATTCACATATGGCTTACCAGGCTAGATCATTTATGTCACTCCATAACTCATTCAGACTTTTTTGACATTTTTGTTGACTAGAACTCCTAAAATCATAAAAAAATTCACCTTAAACTAATTGGTCTTTAAATTGTAGATTGCTATTTTCCTCTTTTATTTTTATTATCCAACAGAAAAATAAGCATCCATGTATTTAAAAAACTCATGACAAACTTGACATGTTGCTTGAATTTCATCAGGCTTGAAGGGTGAAAAGCATGCAACAGTCGCTCCAGGTCTGAGCACACACATATGTTAAAGATGACTTCACAGATGTGCAGGTTAAAGCTGCTGAGTGCTCTAAAGCAGACGGGCACAGATGCTGGCGTTAGACCTCCGTGCTGATGACAGGATTCTGAAGCATTCATGACCCTCACGTCCACCTTAACAAGTCTCAGCTCCATCCAACGTGACACTGATCATGATGATTTTTGACTTTTGAGAAGCTGTAGTTTATAAAGCTTTAACTGATATTTAAAGGATGCTTGATATAATCTTTTCATTTTTCAAAAAATTTTTGGGTGAACGTCTTGTTTTTTTTTTAAAGGCTAATAAAATCATAACCAAGCACACTCACAGTACCTTATTTTTCTTCAGGTATTTCATTTTAACATAACTGATCAATTTGTCTTTACATAAAAGTGCATCATATATATTTCTTATTTAATGAGGTTAAAGCGTGTACTGACTCAACATTTAAAGCATCTACGCCCAAGCAGTTGTTTCTCATCAAAGCACATTTGCTTCTGCAGCATCCCTGACATTTAAGCTGGATGTAAAATGAACGATGACATCTTTTGTTTGGCTTGGTAGCGTTCGGTATTCTGTCGGGGAATAGTCTGCAGGAACGCGATGGTTTGTAGTGAGTGATTTCCAGGATTCAGAAACGTGGGTTTGATCCTCCAGAAACAGACAGAGCAGCTTCTTAGTGGGTGACAAACATTTGAGTCACTGCCAGATGCTGTTTGTTTGTGGAGCTGCTCGTGTTACTGCCCTCTGGTGGAGCTCTGGCGTACTGCAGGCTGTTTTCAGTCTGTTTTGATACTGCTCACATTCATGTTGCTCATGCATGTACGATGACATGACA
Organism: Aphyosemion australe; assembly: GCA_006937985.1. Classification (NCBI taxonomy): domain Eukaryota; kingdom Metazoa; phylum Chordata; class Actinopteri; order Cyprinodontiformes; family Nothobranchiidae; genus Aphyosemion; species Aphyosemion australe. The sequence goes on along the minus strand of SSNS01000104.1, from coordinate 272,940 downwards.
CCTCTCCATTTCACTGTGTGTATTATCTCGCTCACAACCCCTCCCCTTTTTAATCTCTCTCTCTTTCTCTCTCTCTCTCACTCTCTCTCTCACATACATGATCCCGCTTTCTCCCCCCTCCATCTTGGTGACCTCCTTCCCCTCAGAAGACAGGAAGCTGTTTGTGGGTATGCTGGGAAAACAGCAGACGGACGCAGATGTGAGGAAAATGTTCGAGCCGTTCGGCAGCATAGAAGAGTGCACGGTGCTGCGTGGGCCTGATGGCACCAGCAAAGGTAAAATGTCAAATCACATCACGATCCTGAAGCAAAACAGGTGGAAAAAATCACTGAAATGAAGCATTAAAACAACATAAACAGCTGCTACATTGCAGATTTGTGTAATTAAATGTTATTTTTTTTAAAAAGCATTTTTATGTAAAAAGATGCAATTTTATCTATTTTAATGTTGTATTTGATGACTTTTCACCTTTAACTGGTCGTTTTAACTTTTAAATGAATAAATATAACTATCATCTGTAACATATTGTTAGTGTAGACCCTCATAATCCTTGTCTTCATGACACTAATAGAATAAAGTCAAAGATATTGCAGGTTTTTGTCATTTTTTGTGGTTCTGCAACCTTTAGTCTTTTTTTATTATTTTTATAAATTTGTGCAGACATTGGTGCACCTAATTGATTGCAAATGTTAAATATGTCACTGCATCCTTTACATGTGACATTTAATTATTTAAACATGAAATATTACACAGACCCGGTGAAATAATACCTTCATACTGTTGGTGAAACTATGAATGTTTTCTATTCAGAAGCAAGGTCAGATCTGTTTGAAGTCACCACACAAAATGTTTGAGATTGTAAATTAAAATTTTGCTGAATTAATTACATAAAATACTTAAATAGCTACAAAATGTCCACGTTTTACGCTGAAACAAGAGCTTAGCCAACAGGAATAAATCATGCTCATTGGTGCAGTGGTTTACGACCTAAAATCCAACAAACTTCACTGCATTTTGCATATTTACAATAACTTTAAAGTGATATTGAAGCTATTTTAATTTGAAGTTCTGAAAAAATAAGGAAATAAGTCTTTTTCTGACCAGATGGACAAGCTAACAGCTAGTTTGAGATTGATCTCAAATACCATTTGATGCAAATCACTATTTTTAAACCTTTTCATCACTTTCAGTTTTACACTTTAACGTTATTTACATATATGGTTATTTGCTGTTGCAAGTAGCATTAGCGGCTTGTTGTGCTACTTCAAGAGCAGCCTGGAGCACCTCCAGCATGAGGATCATTATTGCTGTTTTTACCAAAGGAGTTCCAGTAAATTTCTGAGAGGGGGGAAGGTGACATCTTACCTGCTATGGCTCCATACAAAATCATTTCTTTCAGGATTTTGCTGCATATCACGACCGTTTTGGCAGTGAATGACTGATCGGCGCCAAATGGCATCTATGGACATTAACATTAAAAAAGTTTTATTCTGCCAAAGAGCTGCTGTTTTCTGTAAAAAGCAGTGTTCAATAACCAGTATAAACATCGTATTTATAGGAGACCACAAAACAGCGCAAGTTATGACGTTGCGGGGGACTTTCCGCCGCATTTTTTGGCATTGGGAGTTTAGAAACGGCGATTTTAAAGCAGCGTGATTTTTGTTTTTCTTTCTCTTCCATTCTGCTTCAACAGCAACTCTTTCAATTTTCACTGCAACTAGCCGTTAGCTCTTTTGTCTGGTCAAAACCCTTTATTTCTCTAAACTAAGCCTGTTCAAAGAGCAACAAGTGAAGTCTTAATGTTCATAACCTTTCTGCAGAAACCCAATTCAAAAGATTTGAACTATCCCTCGAAGACAAATATTTGGTAAAACTGTGTTTGATTGCGACGGGTCTCCGGGTGGTGGGTGTGAAAGTGGTATTGACTTTGTTTAACTGTTTGTAACCCTGACGGGGAAGCCTGCGGCGCATTGCTGCCCCCTGATATAAATTACCGCCGCCGCTAACAACAATGCTAATGATATTTGCCGTGTAAATCAAAGCGCAGCAACAGCTCAAACACAGATGCCAGATTTTCCCCCGTTTGTTGCATGAGGCATGACTAATAGTGCAATAGGTTTTATGGGTCATGGCTAATGATGCGTTTGGTGGTTTACGGCCTATGATTGATGAAGCAATGAATGTTCTGTGGACCATGTTTAACGATGCCTCAGTAACTGATGGAGCGCTGGATGTAAGACAGCTTCTAATGTATTTTTAAAGGGAAGTAGTTTTGAAATCCTAAATGTGTGTGTGTGTGTTTTAGGCCGTGTTTAATGGTGTGTCATTTCATGTAGGGTGTGCATTTGTAAAGTTCCAGAGCAACGCAGAGGCCCAGGCCGCCATCAACGCTCTGCACGGGAGTCGCACTTTACCTGTAAGTTCACCACCCCACACAGATACACCTTGCTGCACAAACACACACACACGAGGATAATTTATCAAAGAGACACACTCAGATGCATTAGATACTCAACGTGGTGAGTCAGATGGTAGTCACCACTTCTCACTTCTGTCCCCCTCCTCCACACACGCTTTAAAAAATCAGTTTTATTTTAATCATGCATTTGCGGTTTGATATGATTCATGTTAAAATAATAAAAACTGAATCAACAAATCACGAATGAAAGACATTGCTTTCAGCCGTAATCACAGAAGCTGGGAGAGGAGCTTAAGGTGCCCTCTGGGGGAAATAAAAACTCTGGAGTTCCGCTTTAAAGCCATGTTGTGCAACTTTTTCACATTTTAAAAGAGACACTAGTTAGTTTTGGCTTGTTTTTAGCACCCCCTAGTGTTCGTTGGCAAAACCGAAAGTAAAACTGATCTCTCCTCGCTGCACGTTCGTCTTTTTAACACCTTAATCTAACTGCTGAAATGTCCTCCCAGCCTTCATTAGTGTCTACAGGAGCGGTTCATCACTAAATCAAACAAATCAGCTGTGTTCATGATCTAAAACATGCAGGAAACATGCTGGAATCAGACTGCAGATCCAGGTATGTCAAGCTGAATTTTTCTAAGTCCAACAGACTGGACCGGCAACTGTGAAGTTACAAGTGGAATATTCTGGCCACAGGGGGCGACAGGGGCTGGGTGACCTTTCATTCCCCCTGTAAAGGGTCATTTTAGCACAAACTGGCTCAAGAACATTATTTAAAAATATGAAAAAGTTGCAGTGTCCCTTTAAATCATGTTCTTGAGCCAGTTTGTGCTAAAATGACCCTTTACAGGGTTAATGAAATGTCACTCAGAGCCCCACCACCCTCTGTGGCCAGAATACCACACTTGCAACTTCAGAGTGGCGGTCCGGTCCCTGTTGGACTTAGTAAAGTGGAGCTGACATGCCTGGTGCTGCAGTCTGCTTCCAGCATGTTTCCTGCATGTTTTAGATCATGAACACAGCTGATGTGTTTGATTTAGTGATGAACCGCTCCTGTAGACACTAATGAAGGCTGAGGAGACGTTTCAGCAGTTAGATTAAGGCGTTAAAAAGATGAACGCACAGCCAGGAGATAAGTTTCACTTTCACTGACGAACACTAGGGGGTGCTAAAAACAAGCCAAAACTGCCAAGTGTTCCTTTAACAAACCTTCTCATAAAAGTCACGCATTCTTCAAACGTCATTCCACAATTCACTTAATGATCCCAGACAGTAATAATAGAAACCTAAGTAGGAGAACAGAAAACTGGGACTGACAACAATATTATTTGCAATAAATCCACATTTTTCTGACTCCTCCTCCTCTTCTGTCATCATGATGCTCACTGTGCACTTTCTAAGCACTAAAATTGATTTGAATGCTGATGCATTACTTTTGCAATGACAATACATTTCAGTATTTCATTGGTTAATCTTTTCTTTTTTCATCAGCACAGGTGGAAACCCAGCTCCAAATAGTTGTAATCATAAGCTGCACATGTTTTTTTTAGAACACAACAACTTCCTTCTTTCCTTTTGTGTTGTGTTTTCATTGCGACAAATTTGTGAACAGCTCTTTTAAGCCTTTAAGGTCGTGACTCTTAGGTGGAACGCGCCCTTCGGGCTGGGCGTGAGCCTCCGCTTCCTTGGTGGAATTCACATATCTTGGTGTCTTGTCTGATGGTAGGATGGAGCGTGAGACTGACGGATGGAGCGAAACTTTTGTCTGCAGTAATGAGGGCGTAGAAAAGAAAAAGCTAATTTACTGGTCCGTCTACATACCAACTCTCACCTGTGGTCATGGGATTTGGATCAGGACCAACTGAACTGGTTCCTGGATACAAACAGCTGAAATGAGCTTCCCCTGTAGAGTGACTGGGCCAAGCCTTGGGGATGAGGCAGATCAGACTAGAGATGTTATGGATTGTGATTAGGATGCCTCCTGATTGCATCCTTCTTGAGGATTTCCAGGCTCGACCAATGGGAGAAGACCTCAGGGCAAGTGTAGAATCTACTGGAGAGATGACACCTCGGTATCTCCAGGTGGAGCTGGAGAGTGTTGCTGAGGAGAGGGATGTCTGTAACTTCTGCAACCCGACTTTTAATAAATAGATGCTTTTGATGCTTTTTTAATGTTTCCTTTAACACCCTGAGAACTCACTTAGCAACTACAGGTTTTTTGGTGAATTTTGTGTAACTTTTGTAAATTACTGCTGATAAATAAGACTTTCATTTGATGCGATTTGGTTTCTATCAGAAAATTCGACAGAATCTGCAGTTTTATAAACAGTCAAGAAGGAAACGAGAGAAAGGAGAGATAATTAAAGTCTCTGGATTCACATGAACCAGTGACATTATGAGGACAGAGGTTTATTGTCATGGATTTTTCAAAGATGATGTCGATGCAGCTTATTTAGAGAGCCAGGTGGTTGACTGTAGATCTAAAGTGTCGATATTATGAGACACAAATTTTATTTATGGAACGCTGTTGTCTGCTTTAGTCCCGTTTGCTTGGGTTGTCGTATTCTGCTCTCTGTATGCGGTGCATTAAGTTGAGATTACAGGAATACGGCCTAATAAACACCCAGCAGTAATTAAAAACACGCAGCAGCCTGCTCTGCAGATGTGAGCGTTAATGACCATCTTGCTCATAAATTGGTTTGCTTCTTTGTAGTTGGATGACCTAAAGATGTATCTGGCGGTGTTGTGCAGTGATGGGTCTTTCTGCGTCTCCTTTGCAGGGCGCCTCGTCCAGCCTGGTGGTTAAGTTTGCCGACTCGGAGAAGGAGCGAGGGCTCAGGCGGATGCAGCAGGTGGCCTCCCAGCTGGGCGTCATCAGTCCCATGACCCTGCACCTCGGGGCCTACAACGCCTACACGCAGGCCGTGAGGAGCACAGAAAAGCACACAAACATTTCCTCAGAAAGTTCGGTTTTCTGTTTATTTCCAGGCTTCCGTCTCTGTTTTCTCTGTCTACTTCCATCTTCCTCTGCCTGATGATGGCTCATTAGGCCTTATTTGATTGTCTGAAGGATAACTAGACACTGATCTTCAACGCTGATTTGTGAACATGCCTAAAACCCTACAAACAGACGAACAGGAGACATCCTGTGTAACTTTATCCCTCTGAGTGCGCGCTAACTCCCTTTGACGATTGGAAATTACTTAATTGATCATTGAAAGCCCCGCAGTCACGGATGTTTGATTTAAATAAAAATAAAACAAACTAAAGTGTCAAAAAAGGAAAAACGATTGATGTAATGGTTTGACTCAAAAAAGTTACAAATGACTGATGCGAAATAGCTGCTCCCATTTCTGCGAATCAATTCCACAGTTTGAGACGTGCCTCATTTAAGGCTGTTCAATTTTAAAGAGACGTTATTGGTGTAGAAATTACTCAGTTTATTGAAAAGAAATCAGTACACAATAGAAAAAAATAAGAAGAAATTCTGAAAAAGTCACATTATCCCATAAAAGGTCACTTTTTCCTTCCTTTGCTGGTCAAAATGATTGATTTTGAAGCTCACATGGCGTCTGCACTGCTTTGGAAAAAGGGAGCAGGTTACCGTGGAGAGTTGCTGTGTTTTTAGATGTGACCTTCAAACATACCGACTGACTGGGAGCAAAGCTGTCATTACCATATCTCATTATCTGAGAGGTTTTTAGAGCTTTAAAAGGTGTACCCAAGTGTTTTTTAAAGTGCTTTACACTGTCAGACTGTAAACACAGACTCTCCTGACTCCTTCTCTCCCTCCATCTCCACCTGTCTGTGTTCCTCCTCCAGCTGATGCAGCAGCAGGCCTTGGTGGCTCAGTCGGCCTACCTCTCTCCCGTTGCCACGGTGGCGGCTGTTCAGATGCAGCAGCTCGCCGCGCTCAACCCCAGCAGTATCATTGCCACGCCGATTGCATCCATCACCCCGTCCTCAGGTAATGAGGGGCAGAGATGTCTGGCCCTGGCTGGCCTTAATTAGATTTCTGCTTGAAATATGAGGACAGATACACAAGGAGAGCTGGACCCAGGAGGACAGGATTGCGAACATCCTCTTGGTATTTTCTTATTAATGCGTTACTTTGTGGTGATAGTTTTCAACTTTTAAAAGATTTGTTTAATTATGTGTTAAAATATGAGACTTTGTAGCGGGAAGTTCATGATAAATTCTAAGACATTAAAAAACATAAATGCAACTTCTGATAAACTACAAAAAGTCATATTACGCAGTTATTTTAAGTCAAAATGCAAAAACAGGGTGTAAAAATGAAGTCCACCCTCATTTCTTTTATAAAAAAAAATAGGGGAAAGAAGCGGCTGGATGTTGATAATTAAATGCAAATCTGAGCATCTTTAGCTTTAGCTGTGATGTACTAGAATTATAGGAATGCAACCATAAAGTTGGAGTCGAAAAATTTCAAAAGCTCGCCACCCAGTGGCTGGTTTCAGTATATATTTTAAGTCCCGCCCCCTCCATGTAAACGAATTGTCCACGTTCCCAATTAAAAAGTAAAACTAAACCTTTGATCTTGACTTTGTCACAATTAGTGAGTCTCTCACATGACCGGCGTGAGAGTGTAGCGTGATTAGAGAACCTAGACGCGGAAGAACGAGCGTTGGGAGGTGCTAGCATGCACTTAATCTAGGAACAACAGCGCTGAACCCGAATGAAAGCGGGAACGCGGCGTTGTTCTGGAAAGTAAGAGATCAACTTAATTGGAGGAAGGCCTGAAGAGCCGGGAAGCTCGGGTGAAGAGCTGGGTAGCTCGAGTCTCTGACATAGATTGTTGAATTGAGTGAGTGAGGTTGTGGTGAGTACTTCCTCCTTTTATCAATGACGATGAGGGATTCCGGTGAGAAGGGGATGATGGGAAATGTAGTTCTAGGCTGAGGATTTGTTGGAGGTGTGTGTGGATGATGAAAATGGAGAGGATGTGACAGACGTCTTGCTGCCTGTTTCTTTAAAAACTATATTTTAGTCATAATTAGTTGTTTTATGCCTAAAAACATCATGATTGTTTCCAAACAATACAACGTAACGGCGCCTGTGAAAGACTTTAAAAACAGGACTAGAAAAACGTGTCAGTTCAGTCCATGCTGGTAACGCAACGCCAGAGAGGAAACACATCCACAATGGTTTTAGAGAAGTAATTACTGCTGCCCATTAAATCAGGAAGTTATCAGACCATTTCCTAACAGTTTAACGTTCAGCTGGAAACATTCAATTCATTCATCTCAGCAGGTTTACAAGGATGATCCACGTAACAAGCTGATAAAATATAGAAACAGAGTAAAAAACCTCAGGAACCACATTTCAGACTACAAGCTGTAGAAAAATTCTGCAGTAAAAGACTTAACAAGTACAGAGGGTTGGATCGGGTTTGCACAAGAAAACAGTTTCATCTTAAAAAAAACATTTTAGCAAAGTTTAAGAATGTCTGAACACCTCAGCACGGAGGTGGAGGGTTGATGGTTTGGGCTTGTTTATTTGCAACAAGACTCCCTGATTGAGTTGGTCATGAACTCCTCTACGCAGCAAATGTCCAGCAAGTTTTAAAAACAAACTTTTAATTTAAAATTGTCTGCAGGTACTAGCACTCCTCCCTCCATCGCTGCCACACCTGTCCCTGCCCTGCCTCCACCCATCGCAGTGAACAGCTACCCATCAGTGGCAGCTCCACCTAACGGCCAATCTGCTACGGAAGCCCTGTACACTAACGGAGTTCACGCTTATCAAGGTACTCTCAGATTCACAGGCTTCCCGCTCTCGTGTCATGGTGAGGATTTAATAATGAGGAATTTACATGTTGTTTAGAGCACGTTGATGTGTTCTGAATTACATTTATGACTCATTTTTATGCACATTGAGCAGTTGGTGACTGTGTGTTTCCTGTGTCGCAGCTCAGAGTCCAGTCCTGGATCCCCTGCAGCAAGCTTACACAGGCATGCAGCACTACACAGGTTAGTCCTATTCATCCTAAAATCGGTACCGTAAGTTACAGAAATTAATAATTATGTATGTATGTTTGTATGTATGTTAGCTGCTACTGGTGGTAAGGTTGTGCATGAATTAATAATAATGTTTTCTGTAGAAAAGTCAAAAGTCTACAGGAACTGGCATTTTTCACTCAAACGTTTGTTATTAGTTATAGTTTTAGCCTTTCAAAATGCACAATGGAACCTTTTCTAACACATATAGGGTGCCTAAGTCTCCTCCCCTTCCGGTCGGCTCATGGGTCCCGGGAACGACGAAAAAAATGAATATAAGTGAACGGGGCTATAAAGGCTATAATCCGCTTTGCCTTACGACCTGAATCACACATATGTTGTACTTCAATTTTTGCCACGTAATTTGACATTTTTTAGCTTGTAAAAATGTGTAATTAAAAAGACTACAAATCAGACGTTGCATGTATGACATCACCGCAGAATCTCTTCTCCCCCAGCGTAGCTGCTACTTACCACATGGCCAGATTTATGGTGGTTTTCTCCATGTTTAATGCTCCTTCTTTTGTCATGGAAGAAAGTTTTAAAGCTCCCTAAACTAATCGTCTCTTCTCCATGTCTGGTTTGATGACGTCTATTTGGTGAGACGAACATTTGTAGTCCGTTACGTCTTTTCACACAAAACCTAAAAAAACGTTTGCCACTTGTCGAAAATCTGCGCTTTCTTGGCATCAAAATGTGTCTTTAAAATTCACGGACACCATATGTGAAATCCATGGCACATTTCAAATGGGATCAGAAAATAACTTTTATCACTCCATAGACTCCCATTCATTTTTTTGGCAGTAGGGGACCCATGGACTTCCAGCCTTCCAGGTGCCACATGTTGACATATATCATAAGTAGATGAATGTATGTTAAGTAAAAATAAAAGCTAAAATGAACTGTAATGCTGGCTGGTTGCAGTTACATTTATAATCCCCGTCCCTTCCATGTGAATGAATGGAACGTTCTGACTAAATAAATTTAAATACTTCTCAGGTTATTTTTCTAGGCCCTGACTCATGTAGATTTGTGAAGCTCTTACCTTCAGTGTTTTTTTTTTTTTTTTTTTTGAATGTATAGTTGTATTTGATGCTTAAAAAAACATAAATGTGTGTGGATAAGTGGGTGGGACTTCCCGAGTGTACAGACGCTGACTCAAAAAATACAAAATGGCTGCACCTGTAAATGTTATATGTATGTTTGACTTTTTAACAGCAGAAGAAGGCTTTGTCTAGTTATCATATGCTGTATGTTGATGATATCAAATTGTTCTTGCTGAACTCATTTTTTTCTCTCAGCCACTTACCCTGCAGCCTACAGCCTGGTGGGACAGCCGTTCCCCCACCAGCCCACCCTGGTGGCCCAGCAGCCGCAGCAGCCACAGCAGCTTCAGCAAAGAGAAGGTAAACTCAGAGCTGAACTCATAACGGCTTATCTTATCTTAGCGAAACATTCCAGGAATTTGTTATGTTCGGCTCAATCGCCCTAAATTACTCTTTACACAAAAGGTACGATTTTGCATATCATGTGGTTGATTAAGCAAGTTTACTTTTGCCAATCTAACAACACTGATTTAACTCATTTCTGTATGATGTGAAAATAAATTTGTAAAATTGTAAAAGTTGCTTGTGAAGCAGAATGGAAGAAAATCCCATCCAAAACACTGTACTTTATGCTGCTTTGTAGTGTGCTAAATCATGTATCTCGTAAAAAACGGCAATTCTTTTGGTCACTGAACACTGCTTTTTACATAACAATTATTATTGTTTGTTGTTTTTTTTAGAGGTGGCTCGTCACCTGAGTGGTGAATGCGAAATGCCTGAAATGAACAATCGAAAAAGAAAAAAAAAAATGAATGTCCGTGGACGCCTTTTGGCGCTGATTGCCAAATTGGTCACAATATGCTGACTTATCAAAGTCCCGAATGGGACAACTTTATATGAAGACAACGGCTGAAAGGACCAAGCCATCATATTTTCCATATCAGCTTCCCTTCTCTGAGATATTTCCCAGAATTCCTATACTGCAAACACGGCTTATGACAACAAACTTTAGTTCATTAACTACAAAATTAACAAACATTTTGCATTTACTAAGATTGATAAAAAATATTGCATTAATATTAGTTATCTTATACTTCTGTCACCTTGCTGTTGTATACCTGTTTTAACATCTCTTTTACTTTTGCAAACAGGTCCTGAAGGGTGTAACATCTTCATCTACCACCTGCCGCAGGAATTCACCGACTCTGAGATACTGCAGATGTTCCTTCCCTTTGGAAACGTCATCTCTGCAAAGGTCTTTGTTGACCGAGCCACCAACCAGAGTAAATGCTTTGGTGAGTCACTGTGAATAGACAATATTGACTTTTTCCTCTGATAAAAAAACACACACGGCCTTTTAAGTGTTCGTGTTCCCTCGCAGGGTTTGTGAGCTTTGATAACCCATCCAGCGCCCAGACTGCCATCCAGGCCATGAACGGCTTCCAGATCGGCATGAAGCGACTGAAGGTGCAGCTGAAGAGGCCTAAGGATGCCAACAGGCCTTACTGAAGGAGGTGAGGGATCTTGATGTGTTTAGGGAGATGGTCAGGGAGGGATTGATTGACTGCAGAAAACATATGTGAAACTTAAGGCTATGAAGTGGATGTAATTAGGAGCTCAGGCTGTTATTTTTTTTCCTCTGGAACTGAAGAAGTCAATACCACCACAGTAGATTAACTTTAATGAGGCTGCAGCACTTCAAGGCATCAATTTAAAATACATTATTAGGACTAAAGGACACCTTTGTTGAGTACAAGTGGTTCTTTTTTTATTTTAGGGACACTTTTATTGAGAAGTGGATTTTTACTCCAATCAAATGTTCTGTCTAACCAGTGTTCTGTCACAGGGTTGAACTACTGTTCGTCATTAATTTTTTTCATGTTTTATTTTCGTTTATTGTTTTTGTGCTGTGTCAAATGTCATTTTTCCTGCAAAAAAAAAGAAAGCCAAAAAAACCCAAACCCCAAAACATCATACCACTCAAGACTGTCCCATCCATGCGTATATCGTGGAGATGTGCGTCGCTATGGCTACGGTTGCCTACCAACCGCTAAAACCTACCCCCCTTCCTACTCACAGCGTTGTAAGTTAATTGGCCTGTGTTGGTTGCTGTGGCGATATTTGCCTGTGATGGTTGCCATTAGCAATTTTTTTTATTATTTTGGGCCGTTGCCTTGATTCACCATGCTGAACTGCATGGCGGGTTACTGTGGCGACCATGAACTGTGTTTGGTGCGTTGTGAGTTTCCTCTTATTATTATTATTTTGTACTGGTTTTTAATCCTTGCAAACACTGATCAACAATTGTCACTTTACCTCAGCATATGTAAGTAACTGATTATCATGACATGCTGTTTTTTTTATTTAAATCCTCTAAAAGCTTCAATGCTAAAAGCGAAATTAAAATTCGATGATCAGAAGTTTTTCCCTCTTGACTTTTTTCTTTATTTTGATTAGTTTCATTTTTGTTGTCTGTCATGATTATCATTCTTACACATCCCCTCTGTTTATAGTTGGTTGGTGTGGTAGTTTTTGGTGAGTGCGGGGTTTCTGTTTGGTTTGTTACTCATTTCCAAGTGACTTTGTGCCTGAGCTTCGTTTGATTTTTGTGAGACTTAAAATGTTCTCAACGTGCCCCTGTAAATGGTTGGCTACAAAGTGTTTGTGTGTGAAAGACTTTGTGTGTTTTGTTTTTATAAATGTGAGATCAAGACTAGATATGTGCATTTATCATATCCTGTATAGGTGTGTAAAAGCACTGGTGTGAATGTCACTGATTGGATGTGTCACATTGTCCTGACTGAGACATTAGCCTTGCCCGGCCTTTCCACTGGACGCTTAAGCGTTGCGTAATGTCCGCGAAATGTAGAACGTAGCAATTAGCCACCGTTACAGTGGATTGGTGCGTTTCCACCAGCCACAAAGTGTTGCGTTTTGAAAGCATCCCAGAAGTGTAGGGACGTGTCACCTAGACTTCGAGTCTAATTTTTACCGCTACGCTTCCAAAACAAGCTAGGTTTTGAACATAAACACAGTCACGGAACACTCACCTCTCCCCTTGGGTGTCTTTCCTGAGATGCTTCTGATGAAACTGGAAATTTGTGATGCCGGACGAAACGAGATGGTGCTGAACACCCGTCGCCGTTTTCTAGGACCAAATGTCTTTTGTTGTCCGTAACTTCAAATGGTGTTTTTCTTTTTGGGACTCTGGTAGTTTGTCCTAAAGTTGAAGTGGTAGCAGTCGGCTGTTTCTCCTTCTCTGATATTATTGAGCGGAGAACCTCTCACACCAGTCGTGTTCTGTTGCTAAATACGTGAGTGTGTAATGAGTGGAAGACCCAGGGAAGTGTGGCGGTTTGGCGAGACCAACAACCAGATGGTCCAATCGTTGCTTTCGGTCCGAAACGTGTTAATGGAGGAAGTTTTTAGACAAATGCGAGAGAACCGCTTTATTCTTTTAAACTATGTAAGAACGTTGTTAGCAGGCATGAAAAAAAAATTTTTAAGCTAATTTCTTTTCCACATTTGCTATTGTAGCTTTAAATCACGTGTGATCCTGAAATTCTTTGGTCATTACGTGACCTTGCGGATCAAGCTGCATGGAACGCTTTCACTCCTGTTTTGCATCTAAAACGCTCCCTATGGGAACGGAGCTTGCAGGTATACGCATCTATTACGCTACACGCCGCTTACACGTCTAGTGGAAAGCCGGGGTTACCTTAAAGCGTTTTGGGTAAAACTGTTTGGTTTCTTGTGATGTGTGCTGCTGGCTGAGGAACTGCATTCCTCTGTAGGAATTCTGGGATGTAATAGAATAATAAATGATCACCATATGTACTCAGAATAGTTCCAACACAACAAAAATTTAAAGTACCTTATACACAAGGTATCTGCAGACTGAAAATGTAAGAAAGTCAGTTATAATGAGGATTAATATTAATTTTTCTTTTGTTTTTGTAAAAACAAACTACACTATCTACAGGTTTTAGCAATCTTTCTTGCACCGAGAAAACAAATTTTATTACACTTTTGCCTTCTGGTTTCACTGTTTTAAAGGCAACAGTTCAGATCTTTGGAAGTAGGGTTCTGTTGAAGCTTAATGAACAGTTAATATCTGACCTGGTGGTTAAACTCAACCTCTGTCATAATGGGAGGTAATTTCCTGACCCACATGCAGAATCAGTCACGGAGACAGACACAGGAAAAGTTACAAACCTTGGTTTCTAAGAGGAAAATCACAAGAATAATTTAGCACTAGACGACTGGCTAGAAGCTACCTATAACGTGAGTAATCATCCGGTGGAGTGATGGTGTCCTGCTGCTCCTCAAATTTAGGGATAATTGGAGAGATAAGCCACAGGTGTGCCCACCTGCAGAAAGACACTAAGTGACTGGTTACCAGCCACTCACCCAGGGCCGTCACACCCTCAGTTTGGAAAAAAAAGGTTAGTTCTGAGCTGACTGATGAGCTAGCTCAGGGGTAGGGAACCCTGGTCCTGGAGAGCAGCTATCCAGCATGTTTTAGAGGTTTCCCTGGTGATTAAAATCAGGTGTGTTGAAGCAGGGAAACCTCTAAAACGTGCTGGATAGCTGCTCACCAGGACCAGGGTTCCCTACCCCTGAGCTAGCAGCTGGTACTGTGTTACTAGCTCCTCCTCTGTGACTAGCCGTTAGCTCATCAGTCTGTAGGTAAGACATTCATTTTTCAAAACATTTCCATAGAACCCCACTTTAAAGGATCTGAGCTGTTGCTTTAAAACTCATGATTATTAAACTGTTTAATGACAAGCCCTGAACTTTCACCCCTAGTTAGAAAAATGTGAACAGCTTGATTCTTTTTTGTCAACAACAAACACACACACACTAATGGTTCAGTGATCAGAGAGGCACTAAAATTTACATTTTAAATATTTTTTTAATCTTTACCTTGTTTACATACAAATTAATTTCTCGAATATCTTCAGATACTCTGCAGAAATTGGCCTTGTATACAATTTGGAAGAAGCTTTTTTGATGAATAAATTTGAAAATAATTTCTTTGGGCTGTTTTTTAAAATTCCCCCCAGAATTCCTACCGTGCATGTTCTGAAATAAGTTGCCTGCCAAGAAATAAATTGAAATGACAAACTATTTTATAAGAATATAAGCATATTTGCAGCAGTATGACTTTCACTGCATGGACACTAAGTCATGAGACTCCCTCTGAGCTGCCAGTCCAGTTCTGCAGATGCAACTTTATTTCTAATATTTTATATTGATTTGTTTAATCTCTGCAATCCAGTTTTTAAAAAATCTGTACTTCTTTCTCTTTTTTTCCTTCTTGCTTTTAGGAAAACCTAAGAATTCAATCAAGAATACCACTTGGGACGTCCCAGCCTTTTTTTGGTTGTTTGACCAACCGTATAGCACAGGAGCAACACTTCAGAAAAGAAAAGGGGAAAAAAGAAATAAAAATAAAAAGCTGTATCCCGTGTATGCGCTTACAAAAACAACATCGTCCGCAGTAATGCCAGCAACAAACTCATCGACAGAGTCAGCATCCACAATATCCGAAGTGCTCCAGAGTTCCTATCATTCCACAGCTGGATTCATTTATATTGTGTACATATTCTATTGTCGGCAACAAGATATACATGTGAAGAAAAAGCATATCACTGATGTTATTCTACTGAACAGGGTTTTATTGTATAGTGTGATTTGTGGTCTATGGCGCCAACAGAAGGCCAGTCTACACAGTCAGAGGCAGAAGAAAATACTATTCTGTATGATTACCATTGGTAATATTGTTATGTAGAGTTAGTTTTATTAATTATACGTAAATTAAAAAAACACGGAGTGATTAAAGTGGAAGAGAAATGGATTTCCTCTCACTGTACATACTTTGGTTTATAAATGGAGGACTTAAAAACTTCACAAATTAACATTCTCTGCTGCCACTACTTCAAAAAATTGACAAAATAGATGGAAGGGCTGGGAATTTTTCTATCTTGATTTTTTACGTTTATTTTATTTGGTAATCTGATTTCACGAGTGATGTGAAAATTTCTTTTTTTAATTTAAGAAGAAAAAAAAGATGATTCCTGTGCTCTTTACAACAATGAACACACTTAATATAGAGTTTTTAATTGCATAAAATGTACCTATGGAAGTGAAAAAAAAACATTTTTCTTTATTTATTCTCTACAATTGCTGTTTTAAAACATGTCTTTAAAAGAAAATAAAGTACAATTTAGAAAAAAAAGAAAGGTTTGTGAATTATTTTGTCATGTCCTAAATCATATTTACCTATTTTTAAGGATTAAAGTCGAAATCATCCTTTTTTGAGAAGTTTTCAGAGAAGTCGAAAACATCTGGACATAAGATGTTGGTGCATTTAAACTCGTAAAACAAACCAGTTTAAGGTTACATAGTTAGTTTGGTTATTTACAGAGCACTTAAGGGAAGTGAGTGAGGTGTGTGTGTGTGTGTATAGCCAGCCACACCTCAGGTATGTAGAGTCTGTCTGCTGCAGACTTTTGGGTTTGGTCTGATGAGCCTAAACATGCCTTGGGCCTTTAGTACATGCCTCTGTGTATGATAGGTGATTAATGCCAGCCAACCAGTCCAAAAAACTACAGCTGGCTTCAAAATATTAGCACTTTAGGAATTAAATGAAGAACTCTAAACTTAGATAGATTTGACACAAGATTTAAGATGAGAAGCTAACTCTCGCTACTACTTAGATCAAAATCTTAGATGTTTGCTGATATATCCATTTATCTGAGATCTGAAAGTCATACTGAATACTAAGGATTATTTTCTTGGTGCAAGAATGTGCCTTCTTTGTCAAATAAAAATATTTATTTTCTAATTATTTGAATGAATGAATGAATGAATGAATGAATATGTTGATTTAATGGACACTGTGCATTAAAAGCATTGCTGCAAATGCACTAAAGTTAGCCAAAAGGCTATTTGTCATCTGCAGTCCCTGAACACAATAATCAAAAACATCAAGGTTCAGGATGAAACACATATATAAAATATACATGCATATACATACACATACATACATGTATAACACATATGCATACACATACATACATGTATAACACACACACACACACACACACGCACGTTCTAACTATATTCGCTAGTACTAGTTCCATGAATTAATTAAGTAGCAAGCAGATGCAACAGTGTCAGATTTAGCTTCTCGTGTTGAATCTTGTATTAAATCTCTTCCATTTAATATTACTTTATTTTTTTATATTTCACTTAGGCACTGGGTTTCAAATTGGTTACTTTCACCTGAATTATTTCAAAGGACCAGCAGGGGGCGACTTATTTTAAGTATTTATGAAAGTATTTCGAAAAGGTCCTTGTTTTCTAAATTAATTGTTTAAAAAGGCAAGCTTTAAAGTTTTAATGTTGGTTTTCCAAATTACGTCTGTGATTTGTATAAAATGACCCCTCTCCCATAATAAACAAATACACAGAACCTGAACAGAGTGTGGCACTAACCACCCTTCATACAGAAACGTCACTCTAAGTAGCCTGTCCCCTTAATTATCCTTGTTCAATAAACTAACCATGAGACAGATCACTGTCATTTAAACTCTCCAGCTAATCTGTAACCAGTATCTGAATTCACTAGTATCAGACAGGAAAACCAGCTGGCAATCAAACGCAACTATCCTAGTAATTTATCGGGCAGCTTTAAATCAAACTAAAAAAAGATAATTTTGCAGGAGAAAGTCCGTCGACACTCTCCCCCCCCCTCCTTTTTCCAAGAATGAGGCGAACCTGAAGTGGGAGGAAAGAAGGCGGATTCATTTATCGAACTATCAGTAAGTTGGAGCGTTTCTCGGGGCGAGAATCTTCATGAAACCCTTTGAGCTGCAACAGAAACAGGAGGAAGAGGAGCAGCAGCGGCAGCAGAAGTAGTGCCCCACACGGAGAAGAGCTCAAGGTAAGAGGACTACACAGATGCTTCTGCGGCTGGTTAACATCTCTGCTTTCATTTATAACCCCCTTCCTCCCAACACGCTGCTGTTTTTAAACAGAAATTAGAGCGTGCTCCTGTTCAGGGGGGTTTATATGGAGAGTGTTCCTGCTCAGGAGGATTTATATTAAGCTTTGAACCACCAAACATTGCTGACACCCACTCTTCGATTTTTACGGTCGTAAAAAAGTACTTTGCACTTTAACGATTAGCAAGCTAGCAAACATTTCCTCCACTTTTAAATCGACGGAACTCAATGAGGAAAACGCTTTTTGTGAAATATTTGTTAAATACAAACACAACAAAACACTTAAAAGCAACTTTGGGGAAGTACAGCAGATGTTCGAGGCGGATGTCGCTAATGCTACGCTAGCTGCAAGAACTACAAACAAAGATGTCGCCAGAGTTTTCTGGTTTCACCGCACGGAGGGGTGCATTTAGTTAGTGCGCTCTGGAGCTCGTTCTCTCCAACAAGCTCGCGTTTACTTTCACTGTTGGGGCAACTTTCGGAAACCTCCATCAGAGTCTGACTGTTCCGCTATGTGCGGATACTCCCTGTTGCGCAACGTGTGCGCATTCTGCCACTCCCTGCGCCAGTTTGTGACTGAAACAAGCTCATTTTAAGAATTAAGACGTGATTAACTTATTGGTATGTTTTTTATAATTACCTTCCAAAGCAACATTTTATTATATGTTTAAATATTTTCGTTTTCCATGATTCAGTTTCTTCTGACTGCTTATTTAAAAACATACTGAGATGTTTTTTGGGGCACTGGCTGCTTCTGTCCTAATTTTCAAAGTAAAATCTCTCTAATCTCCTGTTCTTTAGCTGTTTGGACAGACTATGAGTCATTCAAAGATAAAACAAGCAGCCAGGTTAATAGATGAACCAATGTTTTGTCTTCACTTTTAAATTTTATCTTTAGACACTTTTTACTAGCAGACTCAGGTTTCCTCCCATTTCTTTATTTGCATTTTAGAAAAGACAAAAGATAACATTTGAATATGATTGCAAACGCTATTTGTCTACAAGGCGGTTCTCGAAGAGCTATTAGCAGCAACTTGGCATGTCAAGATTTAACAGCAGCACTCTGCAGAGTTTTGTATAGATTTAAACTATTTTTGGCTTATATGTTTATTAAAAACATGCCACATTAACTTTATTTTATCCCATAAAGGTGTTTCATTGACTATTTTTGGTCCGTGGAGCATGTTAGAATAGTAAATTGCAGCTTGGTGGAACTGTTTTCTGAGATGCATGGGACATTTTTGAATCCCATTTTCTTGCACCAGCTAGGACTACTCTATCATTGTTATGACAATTGGTGTGATTACATTTTTTATCATAAGAACTAATGTGTTGATATGTTTGCAGTTGAGGTTGACTCACAGGGACAATCACAGAGAAATCAAGAAATCAGTCAAGGCAGCTACTTATCTTATTTTGAAATGAAATAACAACTAAAGGAGAACAAGTTTATGGATAAAGGTTGAGATGAACTATTTAATGTAACCTTTGATGTCAGTAATTGCAAAGGTTTAGAATTGGTTCCCAGAATATCAGTAGTATTCTAACATGTATATCAGATTTCTTTCATATGTTTATTATAATATTTCAAGAGCAGGTTCTCCAAGAACCCATGTTTTAATTATTATTTTTGAAAATGATGTGTCACTCTGAGTTTAACCTGCAGGCTGAACATGAAAATAGCCTTCTACCTGTTTTCTGCATTAGCTTCTGATAGAAAATAGTCGGGAAAATGCTCGATTCAGAAAAGCCTGACAGATCTACACCACACTGTTAGCATGGACTCACCCATCTTGACTCACGACGGGGAAGGCAGTTGTTGGTTTAGCATCCAGGAAACGGCAGAGAACGTCACGGCTAGTAGAAGCTAACCGTTAGCATTAGCAACTCCACCACACAGCAGAACTCCTCCAGGCTTGTGTTATTTGTGGAGACGAAACATCAACGTTGCAGAGCAAACAGAGTCAGTGGTAGAGTCGTGTTGCTGTTAGCCAATCAGAGGAGAGATGTCCAAATATCAGAAAATAAGAGTCCAAATCCTGTCCTCTTCTGCTACTTTCTCCTCAAGCTGACTTCTACGTCCTGAAACAGGCGCACCGGAGCTTTTTGTCCACAGAGAACGGCTTACAAGGCATTCATTCTGACTAGAGACCTCTGAAAAGGTATTACAAATATGAGTAAAGTTGACCTTTAATTATTATTAATTATTATTAACTGATAGAAGGCAAATGGGAAAAGAAGAGGAATGGGAAATGACGAGATAACAAAAATATGACATAAGAGACAGAAATCCTTCTCACACAGAGAGCCAAGAGATAATCCAGGTACTTCTGTGTTTTAGCAACATAACTCTTGTAGCACCTCGGTTTGTTCTAAAGTAATACGAGTGTTGATGTCTGCCAGCGTGTGAAGAGAAGATTATGAAATAAACCTCCTAATGCACACGTGCATGTAGCACTTTACTGGAACAGCATAAGAAAGAGGAAGTTTGTGAGGGATTTCTTTCTAAATCATAACAAGCTCAATTTGAAACTTCTCTTTTACACCAAACGTCACTTTACTGGTATTGTTCAGTCCCTCCAGGAATCAGATGTCAGTTTTTATGATTATTGCTACGTAACACTTTTAAAACGGCTGAGATCAAAGTGGCGGTGATTTTGAAGCTTTGACGCAAAACCGATGCTAAAATTTCACACAAAATCCACATGATTCACCAACCTTTATTGTTTCTGGTTGTTGTGCAGATATTGTAACTCATTAAAATTAATCCACTTAGATGCCAGGAATGCATAAAATCCATTAGTCTGGACCAGCTGCTGGTGTTAGTTTGGTGAAAATGTTACCAAATAAAATCTGCACCACGAGCACGTAGTTTCAGCTGGAACAGAAGCAGGGTATTATGGGTAATATATCTTTGCAGACAGAAAACAGCTAATATATGCATAATGTATAATATTTAATACATTTTTGCATTTCCTTAACATCTTAATTTTATAAAACAATAATATAATTCCAGTAGGAACACTTGTAATATCCAAAATAATCGACACCTGTACTTTTTGAAACGATACATTAAAAAATCTTTCTTACATGAGCTGTTTTGCTTTTTCTATTTATTTACAAAGAATAAATTGTAGAAATTACATCACAAGACTTTCTGCTCAAGAGATTACAAACACAGGGTGGGATTATTGTGTAATTTCCTCCACTGGATTTAGTAACGGTTTGTTAAACCAGTAAACTTTATTTGATTTAAAACCAATTCCTCAACGGTAGCCTTTTGAGAAATCAAGCCACAAAATTCTATTATTGTTGCCTTTTTTCAGCTCATATTTTTGAATAAATGCATAATCCAGGTGCATTAAAGCTTTATTTTTTAGTTTAAGGTTAAAAATATTACAGATGGATTAGGTTCGTTGTGAATCCTTAGCTGAACTGCTTGTTTTTTATTTTGTTTGCTGCCTTTCATCTTTCATCAGGAAGTGGTCACATATGGAGCCTCCTTCAGATGCACCAAGGGAATATTAACCTCCAATCAGTCCCTCTCAGCTGCCTCTGTTTTGTTTTTCTTCCTCTCAGGATATTGTCAGGGCTCAGAGATGAGCTGGATCTGCTAGGAAATCTGAGAGGAATTCACCAAGAAACTGAATTTCTTCTTTTTCTTTTTTAAAAATACCTTCAACCTGTTTTATGTGCAGGATGTTATCTCGGCTGAGTGAGCTGATATGGGCTGACTGGATTTGGTTCCCCAAAGGCCACGGCTGGGATGACTTAAAGGATCACGATGGCAAAATCTTCCCTAAAACACAGGACCTCTGGCCCACCATACCCATCGCCGTCTGCTTCCTGATTATTAGAAAAATCTTTGAGAAGTGAGTCTTTTTTCTTTTTTTATATACGTCACTTAACTTGTAGCTCTAAAATAATATTTATCAACTAGGAGTGTGTATTAGCAGTGTTTGCCAAAACGTTTGAGCCACGTCTGCCAGTTTGGCAGACGTGAGAGCGTCTCACGCAGGACATTTTTGAACCACGTAGGACAATGTCCTCGTGGGCTTCAGATTTGTATCTATTTAACAATGGGTATTGTAGTGACCTCTGACCTTTACATATTATGCATATTTTTATTGTGACAATAATCTGTTGACATAATTTGAAAAAAGAACCATCATCAGTGAGGTGAAGTCACCGAAGCGCGGGAGATGAGCTCTGCAGCAGCAGCGGAACGCGTCAGGCACAAATGAAAGAGAAAGTATGAGCAAACACGAACGATTGTGTGTTAATTATGATTTTTTTCGTGGCGCCACTGTGAGAATGTTACTGTGGCCGTGTGCAGAACGCAGCAGCCCGACGGAGCGCATCAGTAATCAGTGCTCTGCCGCTCTCCATCCTCTCCGCCCCAAAAAAGACCCGGTACGCTGAGAGTCCAAATAAATAAATAATGTAATATATGTAGAAACTGGATCTTTTTTCGGGCTCCCCCTGGGTGTGTAAGTTGAGGGCTTCCAGGGGAAGCCAACAGTCTGCAATTTGTGGTTTTCAGGAAGTTTATTTTATTTTGGCACGTTCAGAGAAGACGCACGGCGTCGGTCATAATGTCCGACGATTTAAAGTTTTTCGTCTGACATTATTAAATCACGTCGGTAATGTCCGACATGTTTTTGCAAACACTGGTTGGCAAGATTCTGGCGATACGATATTTATCACAATACGTGGAGACAATACGGTATATTGCGATACTAAAAGTGGGTTGATATTTGCAATTTTTAAGACTGAATTTAATTGGAAAACTCAGATCAGACGCATCCAAAGTTATCACGAGATCTCGTTGTTCCGTCAGAATGAAGGCGGTAAAAACTGCTGCCACCTAGCAGTTAAGAGTTTGAATTGCACTAAATAAAAGAAATTCAGTAAATATTTGTACGTAAATTCTCAATAAAAATCGATGCACTGCTTTTAATGATCAATTCAGTATCATAACACGAAATATTGTGATATTTCAGTGTATCGATATTTTCTTACATCCGTATCCAACTGTAATGTTTTTGTTTTCAAGGACAGTAGCGCTTCCCCTGGCCTCTCTGCTGGGAGTAACCGATAAACGTCAAGTCCGTGCTCCTCTAAATCCCATCTTGGAATCCCATTTCAATAACAAATCGAAGCATCTCACACAGGTACACGCTCCTTCTCACACCTTTAAACTTTAAATATGACATAAAAAGTTTTAGGTATAAATTGCCAACATGATATAATTGTCTTGTGTGTTTTTTTGGTATATTTTTAAACCCACCTGACTTATCCTTCATTGTGCCTTTTTTTGTTTGTTAGAGCACCGTAGAGAGTTTAAGTAAACAGACGGGTTGTTCAGTGCGACAGGTCCAGAGGTGGTTTAGACAGCGGAGGAACCAGGATCGGCCCAGTAAGCTCAAAAAGTTCCAGGAAGCAAGGTGGGTTTGTTTCTTTATCCAGACAGCTGATAAATGTTTTTAAATTGGAGATAATCTGAATTCCTTTGGCATTGTTTAATCAGAGGCAGAATTTTAAGGAGGTCATGGTGTTCTTGCACAGATTAGCATTCTTTCCAGTGCCATAACATCAAAGCGTTCAGCGTCGAGAAAGTTGTATATTAAACTGCTGCTTAAAACTTCCAGCAGAAACATCTTTAGTAAAAAAATAACCCTGATTTATTGAGGCTGCTGCTGTAAAGCTCTGACGTGAGCTGCTACTGCAGGACATTAAAGTTTTAATTGCACTGTGTTTAGCTGCTTTGCAATGCGCTGGTAATTGTTTCATCACAAGTGGACCCAATTTCATCCCAGACACGCCCACTGAACGGGGGAAGCATTTCTCCAAAGCTGTTGCAAAACGGCAGCTGCTGCTAAAGTTAAAACACCAAATCTGACCCAGGTGTTTCCCAGCAGCTGCTGAAGGGAGGATTTGTCTGCTGGATGTTTTCACTGTTTATCTGAGGAAAAAAACAGGTTTAAAGGAAGTACAGGAAAAAAAAAGGAGTCGATCATTACTGGAACCAACATGAGGCTGATTGAAAATTTTTTTTCCATATTTCCCTAAAACCCAAATGATTGTGCTCCTTAGCCTCATTGCTAGTTTTTTGCTAAAATGGTTGCTTATTCTTTTACAGTTGGAGGTTTACATTTTACGTTCTTGCTTTCTTTGGTGGTCTGGCAGTCCTTGTTGATGTGAGTAGAAACGTTACAACTTGCACAAAAATATCTCGTGAAAAATGTGATCTAAAAGATGCTGAAAAAAGCAGGATCTCAAATTCTTGTAAGTGATCATGGTGCACCACAGCTGACCTTAAAGCAGAAATCTGGAGTTTTTTTCTCAGAGGGCACCACCTAGAGGTGGAAAAAGTTATTGCACTTTAAGCCCAACTCCCTACTTCTGCGATTACAGCTGGAGACGACGCCTGTCCTTCGTGAACGTGAATTCCTAGCCGGCCAACAGAGCTAAATCTCATTATATCACAGTACAGAGTAAGGGCCGTGGTATACTTGCTATTTAGCGATGCATACGCGTGTTTAAAATGGCTGTCGTGTGTAGCTTGCGTTGATTTGAAGGGTCGTTTGTGCGCATCCCTGAAATTAACGTAACGCGAAGCGCCCGAATGCTGCAATCAGTAGGTGGAGTTGACAAAACGAGCGAGACACACTCACCATGATGACTCCGTCTCTGGTTTAGAGGTCTTTCACACCATCTACGCTACCGCTGCTGCCTTTTTTTTCTGCCGTAATCTCAAAATTAACCAGTTACTGATTTCTTTTATTGACGCCATGTTTGTTTTGGTTGCCCCGGCTCTCTATCCGATCTGAGTACTCTTGTTTGACCCCTAGTGGAACACGCCAGTACTACATGTAGTGCAGCGCTGTGTAGCAGCAAGCGTATGAACAAAGACGCAGCCTGCCCCAACACGAGGTTAAACAGCAAGTATATCACGGCCATAAGACTATCAGTTTTCCGGACTTCTAAAAAAATCATGCATAATTCCTGAAAAAGGGAAAACTCCGGGTTGCTGCTTTAAAACCCAGGCACATTGCATCTGCACAGTAGTGGAAGCATCATGATCTGGGACATTGGATCTGCTGAATTGCACAACTTGTGCTGCTTTGACTGTCAGAGCGATCTCTAATGGGCCATCTCCTCTCAGAAACCATGGTTCCATGATGTGAAGCAGGTGTGGGAAGACTTCCCAAAAATGGTAACGAATTCCTTATTATTATCCTGTTGTATTTGAAGAGATTCCAGGTGCTGTGTTTTACATAAACATACCGAATTGAACAGTAAGTTTTGCTTGTTTTTCCAGCCACTGCTGCCTTCACAGTATTGGTACTACGTGTTCGAGCTGGGCTTCTATCTGTCCGTGGTTTTAAGTTTAGCATCAGATGTGAAACGGAAGGTGAGTGAAACCACGTCGTCTCTGAAGTCTGTGGCTTTTGATGTAAACCTCTCAGAATGTTTCTGTCAATACAAAGTTGCTCACTAAGTGCCCAAAAATGCCATTTCTTGTGCTGTTGAGGTTTGCGGATTGATTTCCTCATTAAATCCTGACATGATGTATTGAGTGGAGCTGTTGACTTTCAGGATGTCATATTTAGTTTCACTCATGCCTTCCACCTCGAGTTAATGTGAGATGGAGGTTTAAGTGTCGATCAGAAGGCTGTGAAGTGTCTGGCCTTTTTTTCGCCAGCTCTGATTTTCTAACTAGATTCTGAGCTGCTAATCTGTTGAACCAAAAACAAAGAGATTCTGGAGGTTTAGCAGAAAGCCTCCATGTAGAAATCAGCCGTTTAAATTTAGGATTTGTTTTCAAACCTCTACTTTATTTCCTTTTTTTACTCTTGTGTCCTTAAAGCTGCTTTTTTAAAAAGAGTAAATCATTTATGAAGCCAGGATCATCAGGTACTGTTGATTGGTGACCAATCTGTGCAGCCTGATCAATAAGTGTCCAGATTTAGTTTTACAACATCTGTTTGTGTTTCTATGAAGGATTTCAAAGAACAGGTAGTTCACCATGTGGCCACCATCCTCCTCATCAGTTTCTCCTGGCTGGTGAACTACATCCGGGCTGGGACTTTGATCATGTTGGTGCACGACGCCTCAGACTACTTAATGGAGGTATGGCGTGTGCACAAAGTAGCTTAAATTTACTCATTACTGAACTTTTGTGCAGATAATTAATCATTTTTAAAATTCTTATTTAAGTTTTTTAAAAAATTTGGAACACTAACGACACAAATAAATGTGCAAAAATTATTTTAATAATTATCCGTAAATAGCTTCCTGAACAGCCAAGAAATTGTTTATGTCCCACAGGACTGATAAGCTAACAGCTAGTTTTAACAAAGCCAAGACAAAAGTGTTTCGTCTCCACATTTCACAAGTTCAAGGTTCTTTAGTTGCCATTTTTTGCATTGAATTGTGACATTTCCAAGTAATTAGGAACTTGTTTTGCAGAAGGTCTCTTGGTCAATAACGGTATCTAAATAAAAGATCCGTAGGTTTAAAATAGTAAAAAGATAAAAAGATTTTTAAACGAGGACAAGGACACATATATGCCCATGTAGAGATAAGTTACAAGAGATAGGTATGGTGAATAAACATCCAACGTGTCCAGTATCATATAATATGATACAGTAGATGCAGCACGGGAGAAATCTAGGCCAAGGTGAAACCTCAGCCGAGGAAGTAATACAGTTAGTGTCTTTTCGCAGTACGAGGAGCAAGAATATCATATTTCATAGGAGTTCATGCAAATATCTTTTTAGAAACCCTAACGTCTGATTCACACGTCTACAGAATGAATGCAGTTTCTGGACAGACTGTCATTCACATCGACTGCAGTTCGTTTGCTGAACGTCTCCGGAAATTTGCTCCTGTGAAAGCAGCAAATTTCAGGATTTCACGCGAGTTCATACTTGTAAAAATAATCGTAACGATCATATCTCCATGATTAAATAATAATAAAATATCCAGAAAAAAATAAATATAACACGGGTTTTATTTTAATAAAAGCGGATGCACCTCGCTGTTCGACATCTCCCTTCCTGTCTGGCTCACGTAATTTCTTTAACTTAAAAAAATCCACGAGACGTCCAGAAAAATAGACTTCATCTGAAACCTTCTGAAGCTCCAAATCCACTGTTGGTTGTTGTTTATTCACCAGTGTGTTAGAAATTAATACAGTATTTTACATTGAGTACATTTACGACTTTAGCTGTGAATTGTTCTCTGTACAGATAAATGCACGTTCTCTTCATCCTACAGTATTTTGTAGGGTAGAGCGATTCGCAGATCCAACGCTCATTTTTCACAGGGATGTTTTAAATGTTCTTCTAAACCTTTAGTGTTCCTAAACGGCACAATGTGATCTTTAGGAGGGAGAAAATACTAAACTAAAATGGTGATTCCTCCTCTTTCTGATTTTTAATTCCAGTCAGCCAAAATGTTCAACTATGCAAGATGGAAAAGGACCTGCAACTTCATCTTCACTGTGTTTGCTGCAGTCTTCATCATCACCCGTCTCATAATCTTACCTTTCTGGTAAAAAACAATATCGAGTCACACTCGTAAGGTGTAGTGATGATTGTAGAGACCTACTCAGGAGCTTGAAGTGCGTTTTTTGAATTAGAAAAATACTGTTTTTGTATTTTTTTAAGATTATTGTCTTTATAAGTGACAAATGTTAAACTCTGTTGTTGTCAGGAAGTCTAGAACCTGAGTTTTGAACATTTTATGGTATTTTTGACACTAGGGAAACTGTAACACATGAACTTTGTCATGATCGTCTAAGTTGGGTAGTGAAATGTTTCCACTCCCCAAACTCTGAACCAAATCAAGTGGCTGTCATTCTTCACAGGCCACATCCAGCTCTCTCGACAACAAACCAGTTCATTCATAACGAGTGGGAGGCACCAGAGATGTCGTGATTTATTTTTTTTATTAGAGCTGAGTTGATAAATGAATTGTAGTTGTATTGTTTTCACTAGAATATGAAGCAGAAGCTCACTTAATGATTCTTGTTTCATTTTGCAAATGTTTGATAAACTTTTCAGCCGTTCAGTAACGGACCCATTGTCTGTGCTCCGGGTGTCGAGGGTGACTGGAGGTGGATCTGACTAGCCTCTTTGTTCTGCTTTGTCCTCTTGTTCAGGATCATTCACACGACCTTGGTGTACCCGTTGACCATCCACCGCCCCTTCTTTGGTTTCTGCTTCTTCAACGGGCTGATGTTGGTCCTGCAGCTTCTGCACATCTTCTGGGCGTACCTCATCGTGCGCATGGTCATCAAATTCCTCCCAGGCAATGTAAGAGATATGATTTTCACAGAGCCAGTGGCAGTGAAAAGGCTATTGCACACTGGAAGCATCAGCGGCGCGAAACGTCGCTGCTTCAAACAGAATCCATTATAGTCTATGGGGGTGTCACAAACCAGCCGCGATGCGGCTATTTCCAGACGCGTCCCAGAAGTGGCACGCCGCGCCGCTAAAGATAGGATTGGGTTCTATTTTTGCTGCGTGCCGCTTCTGGGATGTGTCAATTTCCGCAGTTAACATAGGACTAGACAGGAAACCACACTCGGTTTCAGTGTAAAATGCCTGATAATTTTCAAAATAAAGGTCTGTTGCAGCGATGCGATTTCATATCTATGTAGATTATGTCTATGTGTGACCTCACGGCTTATTCACTTACCGCATCGTCCGAGAAGTGCAGCGGTGTGTTTTTCATGGGTTTAATCCTGGCAGTGGTGAGTAAAAACATTATATATGATGTCAAACAGCGATATCAAACGTGATTTCCTTCTTTTTGGTTTAATGGCGGATGGCATAAACAAACCGTGACCTTTGAAGTCTCGAGGTATCTTGTGATCTCACGAGTCGAGCGGCGGTGAATTTGCTTCACTGCTGATTCTCCCAGTGTGCACGAGTGCCGCGATTGTCGCGAGTATTAAACCGCTCCGCTGCCGTTCCGCGCTGCTGATGCTTCCAGCATGCAGAAGGCATTCACCCTCGACCAGCGGCTGCTGACGTCTTGTTTTGTGTGACAGGGCATTGTCGAGGACGAGCGGAGCGACAGGGAGGAGACCGAGTCAGATGATGAAAACGACGGCTGCTGGCAAAGAGGAAAGGCTAAAAATGGCCACGTGCAGAACGGTCACACTCTCATCAACAGCAACCATAAGATGGACTGATGAACACTTGGATGAGGAGGCGACGGTGGGCCTGGAAGCCAAAGAACAAGCGGCACGCGTTCAGATTTACTCTCATCTCAGTTCAGCGGGAACTGTGAGGCCTCTTTGTAGACGACACTACGTAAATGAAAAGAAGTAGGCCAGGTGGAGAGTCACAATGATCTGCTTTGTGTGCGACTAGCAGCAGAGCAGCTTTCCTCTTTGTTCTTTCCTCTCACCTGCGGCGTGTTTAGCTTCCTGCTGTTGACCAAATCTGCCACGCGTCAAACCGGCCTGCTTACAGCTTCGTTTTATTACTGGAAGTATTTTCAGGAGTTGATGTGATTCGTATGGGTTCTGACCTGCTGTAGTCAGTTAACATTATTGGGTATTAGAGACAAATTTGACTATAAACAGCTGCACTATTGTCATAGATAAAGCAATGGTGGGCATTTAAATCCAGCTTCGTTAAGTAAAAAAAAACTAATTCACGTACATCAGTTGCAGTTTTGACTCTAGTTCTTTTCAGTTAAGTGTTGCACTTCCAACCAAGTTGAATTATTGGTGATAAATAATATTTTAAGCGTGTGAGAGATTGTGCTACATGTGCCACACGTACTGAAATGTGCCTTTGTGGAAATCTGTCTTAGAATGCGTCGTCTTCTGGGAAGCAGAACGCAAAGAGATTTGTTTTTTAATGTTTATTTTGATGAGTATCTTATATGATTTTTATTTATTTTTTTAGTCTAGGCCATGGTTTAAATTTGGGATTAAGTTGTTTGAGTGAATCAAACCAATCAACAACGGTTTATTCTTTATGGGTTGAACGAGAGTTTAGCATTTTGATTTGGTTGGTTGTTCTTTTCCATCTATTTTTAGATGCACTTTATGGTTTGTTAGATCAGTGTTGGCTGAAAGTTTAGTAAATTATTTCAGTTAATATGTTTAGTTAAAACAAAGAGGTTCTGAATATAATTTTAGTTTGTCAGAAATAATTTTGGTTACTGTGTTGTAAAAAAAATACAGTTGATGGAAATATTTTGTAGAAATTTAAAATCAAAGAGCCAAAATATTGTTTACATTTTCTGTCCCCTTTATTGTTGGTAAGTGCCTTCATCATTTCAACTGTGGATTGTAAAAAAACCAAGATCTGTCATCTTTTGTACCAACGCATCTAACGCTTTACTTTCCCGCCTTCTAGACCAAATCGCTCGCGGCTCTCAGAGCTTTGCTTTTGCTAAAATGTTTTTATTCTCATTTGTGTCTGAGCTGTAAAATAACATTGATTATAAAAAGTTATTGTCCAGCTTCTTGTTTTTATTTGAAGTGTTGAAGAGGGTTTGATGATCAGCTGTTAATTACACACACTGTATGCTCATCAATTTGATTTAATATTAACTAAAATGTTGACTGACAAGCTTCCTTCTGGGGTGGGGGTGGGTAGTTTTATCTGGTAATCTGGTGAACTGGGTAGAAAAAAAAGGTAGAATGCCTTCTCCAGGTCAGGGATGAGGTCCCGAGTGGAGGAGTTTAAATATCTCGGGGTCTTGTTCACGAGTGAGGAAAAGACGGAGATAGACGGATTGGTGCTGCGTCTGCAGCGTTGTACCGGTCTGTCGTGGTGAAGAGAGAGTTGAGCAGGAAGGTGAGGCTCTAGAATTACCGGTCGATCTACGTTCCTACCCTCACCTACGATGACGACCTTCTGGTAGTGACCGAAAGAACGAGATCACGGATACAAGCAGCTGAAATGAGTTTCCTCCGCAGGGTGTCTGGGCACTCCCTTAGAGATAGGGTGAGAAGCTCGGTCATCCGGGAGGGGCTTTGAGTAGATCCGCTGCTCCTCCACATCAAGAGGGGCCAATGGAGGTGGCTTGAGCATCTGGTTATAGAATGCCTCCTGGACGCCTCCCTGGTGAGGTTTTTCAGGAGGAGACCTAAAGGAAGACCCAGGACACGCTGGAGGGACTATGTTTCTCGGCTGGCCAGGGAAGGCCTTGGGATCCTCCCGGAAGAGCTGGCCCCAGTGGCTGGTGAGAGGGAAGTCTGGGCCTCGCTGCTTAGGCTGCTGCCCCGCAACCCGACTCCAGTTAAGCGGAAGACGATGGATGGATGGTGAACTGCTGTACTCCAGCAGTACTAGAAACTAACACACGACGCTTTTAGTGGTTTTTCTGGTCCCACTGATGTAGCGTGTACCTGAAGGAGTCACGGTACCTGTACGATATCACATGACACAGTCCTGGCTCTGGCAGGCACACTTTTATTATATCAGACTTTTTCCTTTCATTCTTGATCTCAGGGCTGAAAGACTTGTTTCCTGGAAAGCTTTCCAACGGGCTCATATTAGTTTCTTTCTTCCTGGCGTCGCCCTCCCCTGCAGTACTTCTGGATGTGGACTTGGAACCCTCCTTGCCTAATTGTATATAGAGTAGGATCATTTTACCCTTCTGCTCTGCACTTTATCCTCCACACTGTTCTTGTCACTGGCAGCCTTGATGCAACAATCTCCATTTTAAAGCAGCTGGGTCAATTTCCACCTTGCTCCTGCATCTGGCTCAGCAATTTAATTGCGAAAGCGTCTCCTGTTTCTCCGGCTCCAAATGTCCCGGATTTTCCTTACCACCCCCTACCCCCCCTCTTTTATATCTAGTTGTGCTACTTTATTTAAATCTTTGCCTCTAATTCTCTTCGTGTGAGATGAATACCATCGGTTTTGCCTATACAGGTGCCTGAGTAGGATGGTGTGAAGCCCAGTTTGTGACAGCGATGAAGGCCTCCTGACAGCAGAACAAAAGCAGGGGGGTGTTTGATGCACTTGTGAACCGTGTAGACCGTTATTCAATTCCTGCTTAAGTATTAATAAAGGCTTTACACCCCAGGGGGAGGTCGCAAGGTGTAAGTGCATGCTTGTGTGTCTTGCATGCATGTCTCTTTGAGTGCAGGAGCTAATTTGTGCGCTGCTCATTTTTCCTGTAATGATATCGGAAGGGGAGGACAGTAAAGTCTTTGGTAACAGAGGACTGTCTTGTGTGACCTGTTTAACGAGGAACCAAAGACAGAGATGCTACTGGAGCTTATTAAAGGTTTGGGCATCAAAAACACCTGATGACTGCTCTGGATAGATGGTGAGTTTGTTTCCTTTGTGATAAATGTTGAAACTTTTCAGAAATGTTGCTAAATTTATCTTTTTAAACAGGTTTTACTTCCTGTTTGGTCAAACAGTGCTGGGTAGGAGGTGTAACAGCGCTGAAGAGGCGGGGGTCCTTGTGTTTAGGATAAGAACGTGACTTAAATGAAAGCTTTCTGTCATTTAGAGGTAAACCATGTGTTTTACAAAAACTTATGTTTTCACCTGTGCATTCATGCAGTGCTGTCATAGATGCTTTTTGTCCAGAGAATACACAGTCTACAGCTTTCTCCTACGTTAACATCTTGATTGATTTCCGTTTAAGTGAGAATCAAACTATACTTCTGAAACATGATGCAGGTATGCATTTAAAATGAGTCCAAAGTAAAATTTCTGTGTATTCGGCATTGTTAATGTTGTTTTTGTGCCATTTTCAAAAGTTTAAATAATATTTTATGAAGAATCCAAATTTAAAATTCTAATTTTTTTCTCATGTTTGAATTCTTTTATCCTCACGTATTGTTTATGTAGACTAGAATATTTTTGTAACATTTTCTGATATTTCACAGATTAATTTAGTTTAATTTAAACTAACAGTAATTAAATACAATTTTACATTCAAGAAAGCATTTTTTTAAACTATTGTCTTTACATCTCTTTCACCAGGTCATCCCCAACATCTCAGCTGCACATGAAGCCCCACACGTTCCTGAAGTGAACAAAGGGAACAAACCTTTACCCCGCTGTCTTCATGGACCAGCGTTCCAACCCTGCGCCTCACTTTGAGGTGGACGTGGACCTCGGTTTTGCCCTCTTCTTCCTCTTCCTGCTGTGTTTCTTCCTTCTGGCAACAGTCATACGTTGTGCTCAGACGGTAGTGGATCCTTATGGCTCGATCTCCACCTCAACCTACCAGGAGGAGCAGATCACCTGAGGCAGAAATGAAAGATGTCTCATCCTCACAGGACTTTGCAGAACAATTTAAAAACACTCTCACTGGTGTATGAAAGGTGCTTTTGTACCAAAACTATGGGATGTTTATAGATATGTTATACTTTTGATTCATTTGCATATGAATTTAGGTTAATAAGACAAAAAAAAGAACAAAAACGCTGAACCCAGAACATTAGATTCAGTTATATAATCTAACATGTACATTTTAATTGAAGATCAGACAGTCCCTTGTTTGTCTGCTTTTATATTATATTTTACACAGCTTCCAAAACTAATATTTTCTTAAAGGTAACACATGTAAAATCTATATTTAAAAAAAGAAACCATCAGATCAATAACAAAGAAGATTTTGATATTTTATGTCATACAGGAGTAAAATAAGGCTTGAGAGCCAAAGAATGAAGATCACTGGATGTCTCATCTGGTCCTTAATTTTAAAACAAAAATTACATAAATGAACCTGCATTTCATCTTACTTCAGCTGAGTCTAAATGTTTTAGAAGCTGTATTTCCAAGGTCAGAACTTAACATAAAATGTTGGTTCAAACTGATTAAAATCAATAATCTAAATGGGACATTTAAGCTTCTGGTTGACATTAGATTATTTAATTTAATAATATGTTTAACCCTTAGATCATTCTGTAGAGCAAATGTCAGTCCCTGTATTTTATCCAAAAGAGAAACTAAAGGGAAATATTTTTTTAACCATTTAAGGAGTCTAATGTCAACAATATTGCACGTTAATAAAGCTACAAATGCATTTTTGGGAAAATCTCTTTCAATAAAAGTGTTTTGAATAACATATTTTACCAAAATGTTTTGCTTAACTGTAAATCCCTTTTCATTGTACTGTAAATTTCTGAAAGATAGAGGGTGGTGGAGAGGACACTGTTCTCCTGCCCCCTGGTGCTCTCAGCCACAGCATGCAGTATCCATTATTACACGATTTTTTTCCTGGTTGCTGTACTGAAAAAACAACTTTACAAATAAAACAAAGATTTAACAAATAGAAGAAAAAAAAGATTATAGTACAATAAAACCCCTAAAAAGTACGTGGACGGCATTTTCATTCATTAATCGTTGACTAGCAAAAAACTAACCATGATTTTAGCTTTACCCACCAGTTAGCGGCAGTGTTGCACAAATTCATTGGTCTTTCGGTCGCTATAAAGCACCAGGAACAGGAAGGAGATGGTTAGAAACAACAACAGAAGAGATTAAGGTAGCGCTTTTTGTTTTTGTGTGGTTTAGAACCCACAGAAGCGTTTAATAATTCGCTGTTTCGGCCTATTTTAAAGATTCAATAATAGCATTAATGCTAGTGACGCGAGCTTCTTTTAGCTAGCTTAAGCGGGTATCTTAGAAATTTCGACAAGACAAAATATATTTGTGGTGCTGCTTGTTCTTTCGAAGGGAGAGATTTGCATTAGAACAAGTAAGTTTTGTCTTTTGTTTCGGTATTAAACTTTAAACACTCTTTGACTCTAAAAATGGTACCACGTTTGTATGTTTATTTGTTTACAAATAAGCTAAAGCTAAAACTTACGTTAATCAACCGCTCGAGCTCGTGCCTAGATGTTTACTGTAAACAGCTATCACATTTTAGCTAAGTCTCAAAGATAATCAGTTTAGCTGCCTGGAATTGACACATAAACTGTGTGTGCTCGAATATCAAAGATTTAACCTGGTTTTGGGTCCGGATTTAGACGGGTTAATGGTTTCAGGTGTTGTGGAGAATGTTGGGGGTTATTTTGGTCACCTCAAAAGCAGCCGTCTGCGGCAAATACGTCACAGTGACGCTCGCTTTAACTTCAGGAAAACTTTATTAAAAACTCATAAATTAACAGACCGTGAATCTCTGCTGAGCAAATACAAAATCCTTTGGTGCATGGACGTATTTATTTATTTTTACTTAGGGGGCCATGTCCCCCCTTTTTTCATATTGGTCTGTTCATGATTCCTAGCTAATATTACTGAAATGAGACATTTAATTCCATTAACAAGTGTGTAATTTTGTCATTCACACACCCTCATCACTCAAGCCATTTGACCCCTGCCCCAACACACACACACACACACACACACACACACACACACACACACACACACACACACACACACACTCCCACACACACACTCCCACAGAATTTTGAAAATTAAAATTCCATCTTTTCTCTGGTGCGAGACCAGTATTAATTCACAAACCAACACACACACACCTGGGAGGGTTCTTCCCAGTATTCCATGGTATTTATCTTTTTTTATCTTGTGTCCAGGAAATTCTCACACTGAAACTTGGTTACATGATGGTGGTGAGTTCTCCTGTTATCTGTTTTAGCTGCTCAAGGCCAGGCTGTGACCAGTTATGGATGGAAAGCAGTTAATGAAATGCAAAGTAACAAAACTTAAAATTACACAAGAACAAGGCGTATATTTAGGGTTTCCCATACATATTTGCATTTGACTTTAGAGCCAAAAGATTCTTAAAACCCCTTAAAGTGGCACTTTCCTAGCCTGGCAAGCCATCCTACATATGTGAATATACAGTCTGGTCATGACCCATTGACGGCTCTCAGTCGTGGGTCAGGATCTACGGTTGTCTTTCAAACTGTCTGCACGCAATTGGATAGCGCTAGGACCAATCAGAGTAACGAACAACATGAAGTAATCACAGCAACGGAAAAGAAGGGGGAGGCAGCAATGGCGTCTAATATAAAAAACATGCAAATATCAGGTGTACTGGGACATTGCACTGCTTTGTTTGATAAAAATAAGAAGTCGCTAAGTATATCCGACAGACTTACGCGTGTTGGAGTCTAAATAATCCAATGTTGATGACAAAGCCGTTTCAAAGGAACGTGGTTCCTGCGCTGCCGCCATGTTTTTTGCGTTCGCGGTCGCAGCTCTGACGTCATCAGCTACTCCCACTCTGTGATTGGCCCACAATATAGAGCGCTGTGGCCCAACCAAAACTATAGCGAGCTGTGATTGGACAGCCACAGCAGTGGATCGGGCTGTGAGGGTTCCAATGAAGCGTGCCTAGACCAAACTTTGCAAGGCAAGAATTTGGTCAAGTTCACTAGGCTAGCACATTCCTGTAAAAACAAGACATTTTAAGGTGACCAAAATAACTTTTTTTGTTGCTGACTGAAACCACACCACAATACAAGCAAGGAACTGAGATTTAATGCAAAAAACCTCCAAAATACTTTGAAACAGTATTTTTTTGTCTTACATAATTCTTAGATTTTTCTTTTTTATTATTTAACTGATTTGAAAAGTAAGAAATTTGCACATAAAGCTCAGAATCTTATAGCACCACCATATTTAAAACTGCAACCCTTAAAACACAAGTGTTCGGAAGAAGAAATAGGTGTGAGTGTGTTGAAATGCAGTTGGAAATACACATAGACACTTGAACAGATCATTTACAGACTTTTTCCCATCACTTGCTGTGTTTTAAAAGTTGTGTGTTTGCAGCAGTTATGGAGGATTTGGCGACAAGAACGATGGAGCTTCAGAAGTCGACAATAAGGATAGAAAAAAAGAGGAAAACTGAACCAGATGAAGAAAAAGATGATGATGGTAAGGGCAAGTTGGTATTATTATGAAAATAATATGACGAAAACAGACCAATAACATGTTTTGAATTAAATTATTAATTAAATCAACCAAAACTGATTCAATTGTTGCATTCAGTCAATTTTAATTTATATTTCTTACTAGTCAGAGTTTTGAGAATACTTTTTTTATTGCAGAAAACATGTCTGAATCCTCATGCGACTCTGTTCCCTCCACACATGGAACCCCCAGCAAGATGCCAAAGTGGGAAAACGACTGTTTTCTAATGAATAACGACTTAATAAAAGATCAAAACCTATTAAAGGAAGCGGTGGTAGTTTTAACTAAATTGCCTGAATATAAGATCAACGCTCTGCGGCCACTGACCCCGCCTCAGTTCTACAGCGAAGACGAAACTCTCAGCAGCTCGGATTCAGACATGCCGTGGGAGTCGGAGGAGGATTCCAGCGATTCGGATTTTTCAGTTCTGAACAATAAAGACAAGTATTCCAAACCCATGAAAAGTGACGCAACAGCGGGACCTTCGACGAGTAACGACAATAACAGTAAGGGGGAAAACAAAAATAATATAACGGCTCTGCATTCTAAATTTTGTTTTTAACGTTTTCTGTGTGCCAACAGCTTACGCCCATTGCTCTCATGAAAATAATCACCCTAGCTTGCCTGAAGAAGAAATCAAGGTGGACATGATGGTCATTGCCAGGAGAAGACCGATGAGGTGGCAGAAGGGAAAAATAGAAGACATTATTACAAAAGGTAGGTAAAAAGAAACTGTTGCACTGCAATCATTATCAGTATTACTGCGATATTGTTATATAATCTTTGACCGTTTCTTCCTTGCAGATGATGGGCGGTTAAAATACAAAGTTAGATTTGAGGATAAAGGCACGTGTCTTGTTTCTGGACACCACATCGCCTACGACACCAGACCGAAGGTTGAGCAGCTGTTTATCGGCACTCGTGTGGTGGTACGCTGTCAAAATAACAAGTTCCGATTCCGACCTGGCGTTTTGTCCGAGCTGCCCAGCAGGAGAAACCAGTTCCGGTGAGTGTTCAAATAGATATTCTCCAAGCAATGAACCAGCAAAAGTGTTGCTGTTTTAAAAATAAAAAAAGAATGTATCTGAATGTCCTGCAGAAAGTTCAATTGCTTTTCTGTGGTTTGGTTTTCCAGATTCTTGGTATTCCTGGATGATCACACTCCGGTGTATGTCGGATTGCCTTTATTTCAC
The DNA here is from genome assembly GCA_006937985.1 of Aphyosemion australe. Taxonomy (NCBI): domain Eukaryota; kingdom Metazoa; phylum Chordata; class Actinopteri; order Cyprinodontiformes; family Nothobranchiidae; genus Aphyosemion; species Aphyosemion australe. The sequence goes on along the minus strand of SSNS01000104.1, from coordinate 235,363 downwards.
CTGGTGTGCAGGCCATGTAAGTTTACACCCACATTCTGACAAAATATGATCTACAACCTTAATCGTCACAGTTTAAATATTTTGCTTTGAAACGTCTTTAAACTAGGGATGTCAGATATCGGCCGATATTGGCATTAAAATGTAATATCGGAATTTTAATGAGAAAACTTTTCCATATGGTAAATGACCTGTATTTGATATAGTGCCTTCCAGAGTCCTAGAACCCCCAAGGTACTTTACACAGGGTATCCACGGAGTCTTGAAAAGTCTTAAAAGTCTTGAAATTGATTTAAGGAAAATTAAGACCCTTGAAAAGTCTTAAAAAGTCTTAAATTGATGTAGTAAAGTCTTAAATTTTGTTAGTATTGGCGTGAATTTAAAATACGTTCGTCTCATGCTTGCAAACTTTTCGCTTTTCGGCGAAAATTGCCGTTTATGAAGCCAAATATGACGTTCGCGTGAATCGAAGAGTTATTGTTTTTAGGAGTAGTGGGTCTTCGCTCGTTCGCAAACCATCTTTGTTAGTGGGTCACAAGTCGTTATTTGACCAATCACGGTCACAAGCTGTTTTGGCAAAAAGACGCTGAGCTAGTGCGGCGGCACCCGAACCACTAACACAGAAACTCCAGCGAGCACGGAGGACAGGTGAGCACGATGGAGAAAGACTCGTAAACTAGACGTGTTCAGAGAAACTCTTGACAGTCTTTGTTTCTAAGTCTTTTTTTTTTTTCGTGTCACGACGCAGTCTGATATGAAACGGAGCAGAAAATCCGAGAGTCACAGAAAACATGTTGGTCAAAAGCAGGTTTCCCAGTAAATAGACAGGTTCATGCTAAAACCCAAAGGAGATTCTGACACAGACAAGGTGCTGGGGTTGTGTTGTTTCAGATACAGACAAGCTAAACCCTTTTATAACGAGAGAATTTAATGAAATCCTTGATTACTTATTCTCAGAATTTTGAGGGGAAAAAGTAACTAATAGAGTATGTTTTTTTTTAATGGGATGTTGATATTAGTGGAAAACTAATTCAAAATTAACATAAATGGATCCTAAAAGTGTTACAGGTACTTTTACTATCATTCTGTTGTGGAAAGTCAGTGCAATTATTTAATGAAAACTCTGAAAAGCTGCTTAAACCTGCATTTTTATTGTGGGTCTGTCTGTTTTATTAAAATGAGTTGATGGCGGGCCACCATCGCCCATACCATGCATGTTTTACATCAAACTCTTCAGCTACTTCTTCTCTCACTCAAAATGTCAAAATATGACAGATCCGAGGTTAAGTCTTTGAGGGACTCCGCATGGATAGGGAGCTTAAGTCATGCCGATCTGGTTCTGGTCCATGGGTCTCCTACTGCCCAAAAAAATGAATGGGAGTCTAAAGTTATTTTCTGATCCTGTTTGATGCGTTGGTACCATGGATTTTACATATGATGTCTGTGAATTTTAAAGACACATTTTGATGCCTAGAAAGCACTTATTTTTCAACAGGTGGTAAAAGTTACTTTAGGTTTTTTTTTGCGAAAACACGTAGTGGACTATAACTGCTCATCTCACCAAATTTATGTCATCAAACCAGACGAGGAGAAGAACATGAGTTTGGCAATATTTGCATCCTTTCTCCAGGATGAAAAAGGAGCATTAAACATAGAGAAAACCACCATAAATCTGGCCATGTGTTTGTCTTTAGAAATTTTGTTTGGAATCACTGTTGAAATTCTCAGTTCACTTTCGCATTTACTTGAGTCTAATTGAAATATTTCTGATCGCTTTCATTTATTATTTGCTCTTTCCTCAACAGTGGAGGATGTCTTAGACGATGTTCCTGACGGCCCCCACAAGGGTTTTATGAAACTGTACCTTAAGGACGATTGGCTGTACCCTCGTTTAAACAAATACAGGACTGGCCAAACGTTTAACGTAGAGTTAAATGGAGTCCAGCAGAGGTGTGAGGTACAAGCAGTCGACTGTAGTTTAATACAAGTCGTTTTTCAGGTTGGTATCTCTTTTTCTTTTCACAAATAAAGAAAAGAGAAGGTTTCGAAAGTTTTTTTTTAAACAAAATTAAATAAAATAAACTGCATATTTCAGAAATATTTGATGTTTGTTGAATTTTATAATAAATATAATCTATACTAGCATTAATTAATAAAACACATCAGCTGGATTGTTGGTGATTTTAGGAGTCAAGCAGTTCTTATATTTCAGATTCCTCACATTTACCTTGTATTTAAACTGATTAATTCTAAGATGGACAACAGGTTTGTGTACTTTGACGCTCTGCTTTTTAAACATTAATGTTTTTCTGCCATGTTTCTCAGGAAAATCATCGAAGGGAGTGGATCTTCAGAGGCTCCATGCGACTGGAGCACATTGCCAGATTTTGGGGACTGAAAGGGAGGGAAGATGCCAAGGATGACTCGGACTCTGATTAGGTCCTAGATGGAGGTAAACCGTATAACGGTTGTAGAAACCTATGAATAAACAAATAGTGTTTAGTAATGTCCCTTAGATGAATGTACCCTATAATTTTTTTTGTTTTTTTGGTCACTGATGTATATATAAAAAAAGTCATTTCATATAAAATGAATCTTTATAAAACAGTGCTTATGTGCATCTTTCTTGATATGTTTAAACCTAAATATGAATTTTTCTTTCTTTATTTGCTTCTCTTTAATTGTACAAATGCATTTAATGATGAATTCAAATGGTGAATTTTAATTAAACTGAACTGTAAAACAGTCTCACAAAGTCTCCAGTCATTTTATTGCAACCTGAAACCTGTTGTGTTGTCATTTTAGCTTGGAGGCTAACTGCTGATTGTGTAAGGATAACCTTGATTTGATATTAGGGACCACCTCTCTCTTAGCTGACCTTTAGGCAGAAGTTTTCTTTGTTGGATTTTATCTTGTAATTTGTAGCTGTTAACCTGCACTTTTCAATCTGCTCAGGGCACATGAAACCAGAAACAAAATGATACTAAAGTCATACAAGATTTTTTTTAAAAAATAACTATCTTTACTGTAGCAATGCACGTTTCCTCTAACATCCAGCAAGCACGTTCAATCTGAGCCAAAAGCAAGAACACAAATCTGACTGAAATAACGCAAGTACTGATAATTATTAAAAGTTAAATCTGCACAAATTGACCTATGTACTGTAGAATCTGCTTCCCTCTTCTTCAAAGGTGAAACTAGAGCATCACACAGGCTTTTCCTTACATTTCCTAGGCCAATAGGTAACATTGTACACTTGATGGGTCAAAGCACACTGAAACAATGTACAACATAACAAAAGATGGCTTAATTTTTAATGCGCTAATCTAGTTTACACATCCACCTTTGTTGTGTTCTACATAATTTAGTTGTTTGTTGATTTCTACACTATCTGCTAATTTAATTATTAATTTTGCATCACATGAATGCAGAATCCTGCAATAAATATGGGTGTGTGTGTATAATCTTGGTAAATTTTTATGTAATCTAAATTGTATTTCCTACAAAATAATTCGTAACCTAACATGTGACCAACTATATCCAACAAAGATTTACTTTCAGGCAATATGAATCTATTAGTCCAAATGATAATGTAGCTAGTAGTTATAATCAAAAACCACACAAAGGGGTGAAGTTTAGACCTGACCAATATGTCCGCCGCAAAATGATCGTCACTTCCGGTTTATGCTCCGAACTACCACCGATATCAACCCTTCGCTTCCGGTGATGCCTCCTTTTCGGCAGCGGCTATTTCCTCGCCAACATGCCAGTGAGTATCCGCAGGCGGCCGGAATGTAAAAATTCAGCTGCTTAATCCCGTGTTGGAGGATTAATAAAGACCTCGACGCGTTCAGAACACTTTAGCAAATCTACTAATACTGCTATTATGTAGTTTTGTAGGAAATAAATATGCGATTTTAAACAATTGCAAGTAGCAAAGCGAGCGCGTTGAGACAAGATGGCTGCGCGCACGCCGCAAACATGGAGCCAGTTTAGCGGAGAAGATAAATGTTTACTTAGGAAACAATACGTATCACTATGTGTTATTTCGATGTTGGTATTTTTACTAAAACGCGCAAATTCTTGAAAATATGTCGCGAGCGATTGATGTAGACGTGTTATTTACATGATGAAACGTAGGCCAGCCTATGAGCCTGAGCGGGCCCACGCAGCATCTGAATCCGAGTTAAACACGTAAATATCCCAGTTTAGTGCTAAAATACCATTACACGGTTGTTTATGTTAGGTCACGGCGTGTTTATTGACACGTTCGCTACATTTTCTAATGACGATCACTTATTTTTTGTCACGCAGCTCGCTAAAGACTTGTTGCACCCGTCTCCCGAGGAGGAAAAGAGGAGGCACAAGAAGAAACGTCTCGTCCAGAGTCCCAACTCCTACTTTATGGATGTGAAGTGTCCAGGTACAGCTCATTTACGTGTGGTTTTTATGAAAAGACGAATTCATCCAGATGCTGACAGCTGTGTTGGTTTGCAGGATGCTACAAGATCACGACGGTGTTCAGCCACGCTCAGACAGTGGTGCTGTGTGTTGGCTGCTCCACAGTCCTGTGTCAGCCCACTGGAGGCAAAGCACGTCTCACAGAGGGTCAGTATCAGCCTGCATCCATGGTGTGGAGCCATGTTGATGCAGATTTTCTCTTTAAATGTGATTTAATGTTTTGGTCTGAAGGTTGCATCAGATTGCAGGTGTTTTAAAGGTTGATTGGATGAAATGTTTGACACGTTCTGATCTAGCTGGCAGCACTGCTAAGTGACTGGATTTCCTCTCTCGTGATCTTCCAGTCTCATTCCGGTGCCAGATCAACCTCAGTTTGCAGAAGGGTTGAGCTAGATCACTGACTCCCCCCTTTCGAAGGCTGAGAACAAATAGGTTTTAGTCATGCTGCGTAGTTTGATTTCTCTGCTAGGCTAAAATCTGTACGGAATGCAACAACTGGTTATATAATAGCCGTGTGCTCACGCTGCAGTTTCTCTTTTGTCAGCAGCTGACTGTGATTGTTTCTGTGGCAGGGTGCTCATTCAGGAGGAAGCAGCACTAGTTGTTGTCCTAGAAGCTGAAGGGAGAGGAGGGGATGGACCGGTTGATATCAGCGTCTCCTGCGGTCAGATATGGAACGAGACCAGACGACTCACCTGGACGTGAACTGTTCACGTTAGACTGGTTGTTGCTGTAACTCCACCCTCCAACCCCGCCTCTCTAAATAAAATGTTTTGGTTAAAGAAATAATTTCCTTGTTTTTTATTGATTTATTAAAGCATCTTGCTATCACACGTTAAATAACAAGGCAGCAGTCTTATCAGAACGTTGCATTTTCTTGTTTTTTTTTACACAAACTTTTTACATCTTTGCAACTTAGTCACAAGTTCAGTGTTTACATTTGAAGCTCCTCAGTTTGTAAAACAATTCATGCTTTTTGTTCAACAGCTGAAATCACAATTTGATAAGATATTTCAGTATTTTTCTTGCAGGAGAGAAGCCTTTAGAAGAGAGTTGGAACTATTTTTCTACAGTTTCTGCTACAGAAAATGGGTTTACCTGTTTTTAAATACACTTACAGAAATGTTCACGTGGCCTTAGTAAAAAATAAAACTGTCCCATCTTGATCATGAACAGAAACCCCTTCCTCAGCACCTCTATCTGTCTGCTCCGCTCACACTAGCACACTCCGTCTTCACCTCCCTCTCCCTGAGGAGGTGGCGGATGGAGGAGTTCTGTGTGGACAGGGTGCTGGAGAGGAGCGGCATCAGGCTCCTGAAGCCCTCCCTCAGCTCTTCCACGTGCTTCTCTAGGCTGTGGATGTGTGAGTCCAGCTCCCCCCTGCAGCCCTGCACCTCCGCCAGCACGTCGTACATCAGGCTCTGCATCTGTGTTCAATAAAACATTCAGGAGTTCGGTGGTTTGATGCTGGGTTTGAGCTTTTATTTTTTAAACATTTATACTGCCCTCACCTTGCAGAGGTCCACGAGCGTGTTGCCTTGATCTGCAAGTATCCTCTTTTCCATCTTTACTCTCCGCAGTCTGAAAACAGAACACAAGTGATGGAAAAAACTAAATATAAGCAGTTATTTTAAAAAATCAGGTGGCAGAAAGAAAATCCTGTCTTTATATGTAAACCCTTTGTGGGCTATTGTCACAAATAAGCAAAAACCTGCCATATCCAGGTCTTAGATGTGTCCACTGCCCTCTAGTGGAGGATCTACAGAAGGCATGGGGCAATTTGATCTATTTATATAGTATTTTTACATAATTACATAATAAAACAGATCATTATAAAGTTCTTTTATTAACATTACACGTTTTAAAATATATTATTGTCTCATAAGTACATATCTCCTAAAGTGAGCAGGTAAAACAGTCTCCATGGATACAAACTTCCTCTATTTTTGACTGAATTTTCACATCAAAGCATCAAATTGTTGAGATTTTGGTTGTTTTATACATTTGTTGTATTTGCTGTTTTCTGTAATAATAAAAAACAGCAGAATCTAAAAGCAGGGTCGCGTCTTACTGGTGGATGGCCAGCAGCAGCTTCCTCTGGTGCATGCGGACTCTGGTGTGGTCTCTTTCTCTCGACAGCTTAGTGTGCTTGTAGATGAGCCAAGTCTCTCTCAGCACATTTGCAGCAGCAATTTTTATCTGTTGAAAGGATGCAGAAAATCACCGGGAGTTATTGCAGGTTTATGCACATAACCTCTAAGAGCTGTTTGCACAGGGTGTGCATACACCAACAAACTGGATTGCACGCCAATTCAAATCATTCTGACTTCTAACCAACGTTCTAAAACAAATTTAGAAAAGTCTTCATGCCGAGTTAAGCTTTCAATTAAAATGTCATAATTTTAATTAAGCGTGTCAGTGTTTAAGCAGTAAAACATCTTATTTTGTTTATGTTCACATTAAAACCCTTTAAAAAACAAAGTAAAATACAAATTATACACCAAAATGCACAGTTTGATCAGGAACAGTGTACTGTGATGTGTGGTAGCGGTATGTTGTACAGTGCAAACAAACTTGGGGAAAAAAACCGCAAAAAATGTCCCAGTTTTGGTGAAACAGGTGAGAAAAGCCCCACCTGTTTGGAGCTGTATAGCTCAGGTAGATTTCACAGCAGAGAGATCATTTAAAGTCCAAAAGAGTCACAGAAAATCAGACTTTACAAGATTTCTCAGAGTGAGGTTAAAGCCAGAGGTGCTGCTTGCCGAAAGGCAGGGTAGGCAATTGCTTGGGGCCCCCGGGCCACAAGGGGGCTCCAGAGGGCTGACAAACCACAACAGCAGTGAAACAGTGAAAAGCCATCCCACATTACCTAACTGGGCCCTCCGACCGACCGACCGCTCTGCCACACATTTCTCTGTCTGTACCCCCCTGGAGGTGAAAGGTTTCTTTAACCCCAGCTTTCCACTGGAAAATGGTGCGTAACATAATAGACGCGTTTTACCAGCGAGCTCCCTTCCCACCGGGGGTATTTCTGACACAAAATGGCAGCGAAAGCATTCCGCGAAGCTAGTCTTGCAAGGTCACAAAATCACTAGAGAATTGCAAGATCACGCTTGATTTTGGCAAATTACGCAATAACAAGCTAGGAGAAAGATGGCCGCATGTATCCAAAAAGGTCGGTGGTTTATTTTTTGTTCTGTTTACCTCGACTACAGAGTTATACAGGAAATTATGTAATTTTTTACTAGTTAATAGAATAGAATAGACTTTATTGATCCCACAGTGGGGAAATTCACTTGTCACAGCAGCACCATCACTCAGTGGGTAATTAGAAGAAAGATAAAAACAAGGATACATGTATATACACATAGGCAGTAATCTAGTATTGTAATCTTAGATCACTAGAAAACCACAAAAAAAGATGAAAACAAACTTGGTACCAACACTATGCAGCATACTGTAAGAGACACAGACAACAATGTGAATCCGGTATTGCACAAGTATAGAACACATGAATATTGCATTGGTGTTATTGTGTACCAGGATGATACCAGTACAGCTTAAACTGAGGAGTTCTACACTCTTACAGCAGAGGGGATGAAGGACTACGATAGCGCTCAGTTTTACATCTGGGATGTCTCAGTCTACCTCTGGAGGAGCTGTCCATGATCTCCACAGTGGAGTGCAGTGGGTGGGAGGGGTTTCTTAAGATGGAGGTCATCTTCCCCAGCATCCTCCTTTCACACGTCTCCTCAACAGAATCCAGTGGGCAGCCCAGAACCGAGCTAGCTTTGGTAGCTAGCATCTGGAAATCTACACGACTTTTATTCTGAAGGTTTCCAGACGTTTTACACTGCTTTCATGTTTGACTTCCTGTCTGACCTGACATGAACTGCTGAGCTGGACGTATTCTGAAAGCATAGTGCGTAAAAAATAGACTCAAAGCGTAAGCGTTGCATCCTTACGCTTCTGGGACACTTCCAAAACATGACGCTTCATGGCCGGTGGTGAGGCACCCAGCCATTGTAACGGTGGTTAATTACGGCGTACTACGCTTCGCGGACATTACGTAATGCTGACGCGTCCAGTGGAAAGGCCCGGGAACTTAAATCTCCTTTAAAAGATTGTAGAATTATAAAAATGTACACGTGTGACCATCAGAGTTTGACTACCTCAGGTTTCCACACGATCTGTCTCTCATTAATAATGCACTACGTAACGTTAATAAAGGGAGCCTTTGTTTATTAATGCTTAATAATGCACTAAGTAACGTTAATAAAGGGACCTTTTGTTTATTAATGCTTAATAATGCACTAAGTAACGTTAATAAAGGGACCCTTTGTTTATTAATGCTTAATAATGCACTAAGTAACGTTAATAAAGGGACCCATTGTTTATTAATGCTTAATAATGCACTAATGTTAATAAAGGGACCCTTTGTTTATTAATGCTTAATAATGCACTAAGTAACGTTAATAAAGGGACCCTTATTGTTACCCATTCATTGTGTTTAATATTCACCCTCTTAGAGATGTGGGAGTCCATCATGAAATTGTGAACATGCTTCTCGGCCCTGGTTAACTCCAACTTCCTGGCAACCACCGCGACCACCAGGACCGTGCATCCAGCTCCCTGTCGGTGTCAGAGACGAACGTTCAGAGTTTGCTTTGGTCTCAACTTGTAGAGAAAACGATCGAGTCTTTCATCTCACCATTATCCCCGTCAGGAGGCAGATGCTGCGACCACAGTAGGTGTGAGGAACCACATCTCCATAGCCGATGGAGAGGAAGGTGACAGAGACCATCCACAAGGCCTCCATGTAGTTGCTGCTCAAGTCTCTGTAGTTGTGATGTCTGGTGGAACAAAAATGAGAATGTGAAACGTCTCCCAGTAGACTTTTTTTTTTAATCACTGGTTAATTTTCATGAAAATTTCAGAAAAATCCAGATTTCCAGAAAATCCAGACCTGACCTCGACTCTGACTTCAAATAGTCAATTCAGCTAATATTAGCAGCTCCGCTTCACTTCAAATGATTTCAGTGCTCGGCACTCAAACAACATTTCTGCTAATAAACGCAATTCATCAAGCTTTTAAAGTTTCCACCAGAATTACACAATACATCCACGTGGATAGGCAAGAAGCACTTTTCTCTGCCTGGAATCCATCAGAATTAGCATCAAAACCAACGTAAAACAAGATCTTGAATAAATCTGGGGATTTTAAAGAGTTGAAAGCTGACAAATTATAAGCCTTTTTGCACAATTTTGTCACATTTGTTTCACACCAGTCAATTTATAGTTTTCAGACTTTCGAATAAGGTGGAATTTACCTTTATTTTCAGGCCTGTTGGTGCCTAAGTGACTCATTTTGGGAGATTTAGCAACAAACCAGGCTGGGACTAGCTGCTTTGTTAGAGAGGCACATGTGTAAGAAAACATTACGAGCATTGCCTTTAAAGCTGCAAATCTGGAAAACAAGCTAGTTAACTTAACAACGTTCTAACATGGTATAGCCATAAATATATTGTGGAGATTAAAAAAATACAATAAAAAATATTGAATATATTGTCTCGCATTTGTCTAAAAACCTCCACCAATAAAGCATCTGGGACTGAAAGCAACTATTGGACCATCTGGTTGTCTGTCTCACCAAACCACCACACTTCTGCTCTTCCCTGGGTCCTCCACTCATCGCTCACTCACGTATTCATCACCAGAACACCACTGGTGTGAGAGGTTCTCCGCTCAATAATATCAGAGGAGAAACAGTCGGCTGCTACCACTTCAACTTTAGGACAAACTACCAGAGTCCCAAAAAGAAAAACACCATTTGAAGTCACGAACAACAAAAGACGTTTGGACCTAGAAAACATCGACTGGTGTTTAGTAGGAATGTAAGAAAATATCTAATATTAATATAATAATTTTTTTCCTGTGATATTATATCGATATTCAAAAGCAGTGTATCGAATTTTTGTGTATTTTCTTTTCTTTTGGTCCAATTCAAATGCCGACCACGAGTTGGCAGCAGTGTTGCCGCCTTTTTATTAAAAAGTGTTGCGTTTTGTGGTGCAGAGAGCACGTTTTTGATTTGTATTGAGAATCAGAAACGACTGAAAGTGATATTGTATATATTTTTTTTCATGTCAAACAAAAGACTATATATTATTTTTGTGTTTGACTCCACAGAGACTGCCTTTTTTGTTTATTTTGAAATGACTTTTGTTAATTACTCCTTCTATTTTTTACTTAAAGAGCAATGGGTTTCATTTCCACCACTGAAATGTAAATCCCTCTATTATGGTTCAGATACCTCATGTTAAACATGTTACGTATCAGTTTGGACTGTTTATTGAATTTTCCTACAATAAATTCATGCTAAAAAATCGCTAATGTCGTCTGACTGAATGTATCGCAATATATCGTGATATATCGTATCGTCTCCCCTGTATCGTGATACATATCGTATCGCCAGAATTTTACCAATACACATCCCTAGTGTTTAGCACCATCTCGTTTCCTCTGGCAAATGCAGGTTTTCGGTTCTGGCGGATGTGGCCCAGGGATGGTTGAGAGTTCCGTGTTTGTGTTTAAAAGCTAGCTTGTCTTTTAGATTTGCGATTGCAGGTTTAAGTATTTCTAGTTTACTGTGTAATTACAACAAAATAACAGTAATTTAGTAATTTGGTTACATTTGTTTAAGATTCAATATATAAACATTTTAAAAAGTATCAAGATGCAACTATTTTGCAAAATTACTTTGATATCTTAGTTACCTATCTCAGTAACAACCGTGTTTGTTTCAACATTTCTTTTCAGCTTCAGATAAATTCATTCACAAGCTTTGGTTTCACATCTTGCATTAGATTAAATTATCACACAAAAAAAATCCACCCGTCCTGATCTAGACCCATTCGCGTCCCCTGAAATTACCACACTGCGTTTGCATGCTGCAATATACGAGTAACCAGCAGGCGGAGTTGACAAATCGAGTGAGAAACACTCACCATGGTGACTCCATCTCTGGTTTAGAGGTCTTTCACACCATCTACGATACCGCTGCTGGCTTTTTTTCTGTGATCTCAAAATTAACCAATTACTGATCTCTTCTATTGACGCCATGTTTGTTTTAGTTGTACCCACAAACCCGACTCTCTATCCGGTCTGAGTTCTCTACTGTGCCCCCTAGTGGAACACTCCAGTACTACGTGCTGCGCAGCAGCAAGTATGTGAACAAAGATGCAGCCTGCTGCCTGCATCAACGCAAAGGTTAAAAAGTCTATTCCAGGCCTTAACATTCATGGACTCACCCATCTTGACTCACGACGGGGAAGGCTGTTGTTGGTTTAGCGTCCAGGAAACAGCAGAGAACGTCTGGGCTAGTAGAAGCTAACCGTTAGCATTAGCAACTCCACCACACAGCAGAACTCCTCCAGGCTTGTGTTATTTGTGGAGATAACACATCAACGTTGCAGAGCAAACAGTCAGTGGTAGAGTCGTGTTGCTGTTAGCCAATCAGAGGAGAGATGTCCACATATCAGGAAGTAAGACTCCAAAACCTGCCGTCTGAAACTCAGCTGTGATGTGGCTCACTTCTAGTTCCTGCTAGAAAAACACAGCGAGATGTGTTGAATATGAAAAGGTTGAATATGTAACAATTTAATAAAAAGCTAATAATTCCTCCACGGGACGTTTAGAGGTGTGCAGAATGAAGGTGCAGTATTTCCTTTAAAAGCTATATTTTATTTAAAAATAATCAAATATTTATTTTGACGGGCACAACACTGGGTTTATGTTTAAATCTACCAGCCACTAGAGGGCACTGTTGCAGGTTGCCAAATACGCTAAACAGTACGCTCAGCACAGCGCGGCTGGCAATGTGGAAAATGGCGGACTCGGCAAGTCAAGCAGCTGCTTCTGAGCCCAGAAGATGTCGTTATCCTTCTCAGAAGAGGAGCGACCAGAAAAGATCTAAAACCAGAGTGAGTTTAGGTCGTCACTGGACATGGTGCTGGCTGCTCACTTCACGTATCGGCAGAGAACCTGGCATCCCGACGGCTGGAAACCTTGTTCCATTGTTGCAACTACAACCTCCACACACTAGATGTCGCTTTGGTGTTCCATATTCCACCTTTAAGAATGATAAAACTTACATGTAAATCTGATTTATTCATACTTGAGCTAATTGCCTTGTTCTAGACTTTCTTTGCAGAATATTTTTAATTGGTTTTTCCAGCTCAAGTTACATTCTGCGGTATTAATTTCCAGTAGTCACTCACTTCCGGTTCTGATCGATTGGCAGCAAGTAAGAAATTTCTCTAGAATAAAATGTCAAATTATTTGCACTTGTGGCTTTTGTTTCAATGAAATATATAAAGGATTTTATATATTTTTATATATTAAAATAATTAATGTATACTTGGTCATTTTCAGTTTTCCTCCTATCCAATCATGTCCTTATTACAGTAAGACGTAGTATCTGCCTCTATGCTTTTGGATGTGGTATGTTTGGGTCTGTTTTCTGGCAGTTTTGCCCCAGAATATTTTTTAGTGACAGCCGACAACCATCATGAAATAGTAGATTTAAATTTATTTTACTATAATTGACAAAGATGGCCGACAATATGTTAAATAATCAAAATACAGAACGCATTTAGAATCCCGATTTATTGGGCGAACATCTATATTTTATGGGATTTCTTTGAAATTCAGCAGAAAAAGTTCATCAGATGACCTCGAGCACTAACTCGCATACCTCTCACACACATGTAAGCCCCACGCCGCCACAATCCACAGAGAAACACTGAAAATCATCAGCACAGTCCCAGGGTAGGTCGTCATCAATGTTTTCCCCACAAACCGGGTGTTGAAGTGGATCTGAAGATCAAAAAAGGGATGCATTACGTCACCATTTTGCCAGAACAGGCCTACTTAGCCAGACTATTTAGGATGGCACCTGTCAGATTATCCTTATATAATACAGAGAGCATGAGGGATAAGAAAACGTGTTCGCAATCTGGCTTGATACATGCACAGCGGGTTCGGTATTGCAAAGGAAGGTGGAGCAAAGGTCATCACTTCTAAATAGCAATAAGGGATTAGTCAGGTGCATATATTCAGCTGTGGAAAAGAACGCAGACACGTAAAGGACAGCCAACGAGGGACATTGTCAGCATGTGAAGCTAGCAGGGTTCATGAAAGCAGAACTGTGATAATCACACCTCAAGGGTCACACTTTTACAGACCTCTCGGCCCACCTAGACACAAGACACAAACACGTCTTAAAATCAAAACTGACAGTGCAGAACTTTCATTTGCTTCCTTCTCTTTTCTATTTAAGCGTGTTGGGATCTTCGTTCGGCGCCACACCGTTGAGTCAGATTTCTGAACGAATACCAGGAGCGACCTCCCACCTTATTGAGCGCTCCGATGCTTCGGGAGGCGGTGTCGGTGAAGAGGCGGCTGTGCAGCATCATGGCCCGACCCAGCAGGTAGAGCCTTAGAAACATGGGCAGAGCCAACATGATCTCCAGCTCTGTTTCTGACAGCGTAGTTCTCGTGGTGGTCTTTTGAAAATACGCCTGGAGCCCCACCGGGTAAGGATGAATGGCCGCCACCGCTAGCTCCAAGGCAATCAGAGCTATGCGGTCGGTTGTCATGGCAATTCGCCAATCCTCTGCGCCGATGTCGTGAACATATAGCTGCCACAGAGGTGGGAGATGAAGGTTTTAGTCAAAATCAGAACTTTTTATTTGAAACAGCCTGTAACTGGGAACCGTTGGATCACCTGCACTTCACAGCAGTGGTACGCCACGATGAGGCCCAGCAGGATGAGCGTAGACACGCTGATGACGGACTTTAATGTCAGGGAGTAGATGGAGCTCTATGGGAGAAACACACACATTTAAATCTCTACAGTAAGACATCACTTTAGCTGATGACTCTCAGTACGAAGCTCAATCTATGAAGTCTCGAGAACATAAATGTGAATAATCCTGTAGTTTATCTCCTGATCAATGATTTAAATGGCACTGATGGGTCTTCCTGCAGAACTTTTCTAGACCACTAGCGCTCTGACCTTGCTGTAGATGCTCCAGGACAGCTCCGTCTCCATGACCATCATGACCACTCCAAATATCCCCACCGCCAGAGCGCTGTCGTTCAGCCGCTGCCTCCTCAGAAACAGAGCCCTCCTGTGGACCAGCCGCCACCCAATATTGTGCGTCCTCCAGTAGGGGTCCATATTGGCGTCCTCCTCGCGTTTTGGGCTGTGCTGAGGGCTGGGGCTGCGGTTCCTCCTGATGCGCTCGAGCCCAGGGAGGGGCCCTTTGGCCTCCCCTGGATGCTGATGATACTGGGACGCCGTGTTTTGCGGTTGGACGTTGTCATCCTTGCTGGTGATGATGATCTCAGGCAGACTCTGGCGATCGTGCATCTCTAAAGAAACGTTACCCGACTTGCGGTACCCTCGGCTATCAACATCCCTCACGTCTACGTTTGGCCTGCTGGGACCCTTAAAGGGAGATCCACAGGGAGAAATGGGAACGTCGGTGAAAGACGTGACCTTCTCCTGGAGTTTGTTCAAGCCTGCGTTTTTGGCTTTGCACTGGTGATTTCGCTCCTTGTGCGCTGGGTTTTGTCTGCATTCCCCTGACCTTTTCTCACACTTTCTCTCTTTGCTTTTAGTTTTCTCTCTCCTCCTGGTGGGCCGAGGCGTAGCCGTGACGTAAAGGTGGCCGTTGTATAACGGTGTCGTCGCCAGGGCCTGGGTTCTGTCCAGCCACACGGTGTGGTCGATGGATGTTTGGACCGTGTGGTGTATCCCACACTGAGGCGAGTAGGCTTGAGGTGGAGCAATCATTCTAGGCGGGAGGAGGGGTCTGTGCTCTTCTACCTCCTCTCCTACCCCTGATGAGGTCATAGACGGTGAATGCTCCATGGTGAGGGGATTCTTTTAAAGAGGTTTTGGCAGAAAAGACAGATGAAATTATTAAACAAAGCAAGCGAGACGTTAAACACAGTTTGAACAGATGGTAGAAGCGGTGTGAAGCTGAAGTTTCATTTATGAGGAGCTTAGTGAGCAGATTTTCTGGTTTTCATCACTGTTAAGTTCATACGGCGGCTTTTTAAACTACAGATTTTTTGGTTTGGTTTTGCCGAACTGCATCAAACAGAATTGTGTCAAGTTCAAAAGACAAAATTTTCCTTCTACTTTGTTTTATTCCTACCTTATTGCTCCGGATCAGGTCCGCCAGCAGAGGATTAAAACCAGCGTTATCTGGATTTCAGCACCCAGTCTCTCCGTCCTGAAGGTCACATCTGTCTGATTCTCAAAGATCATCAAGTAAACTCCTTGAGAAGACTCGGAATCGACATTTTTATACCAAAACACGGATGTGATCAAGGCAAGCGAGCTGCGATTTCTTCACATGAAAATATTCCAAACGTCCGCTCCCGTCATGCGTGAACTTTCTAGCAATCCATCAGCAGCCTCACGGAGCTCCTCCCATGGATTCAAGTGAAGCTTACGAACTTCCCGTGAAAGAGACGAGGCGCGAGGTGAACACACGTCGATATCCATCCCATTTTCAGACATTTATTTATCCGCGTTTCTCGCTTTGTGATTTTCCAGTCAGGGCATCTTCCTTAAAGCTGGAGGGGCTTAATGACTGCAGAGACTCTAAGTTGCAGATGTTGCAACGGCAGAGACTCGGTCATCTGTCAGAGTATTTTTTTTTTTTTTTTTAGCCGGGATTGGCAGACTTCATCCCCGCCTGTGTGTGTCTACGTGCATGGATGTGCATGTGTGGAGGCCTAGGGCCAAAGATCACGCTGGGCTGATTCTCAAAGTCAACACAGAAAGGCTGCTGGACTGAATTTTAGTTCTAATATCTTTAATTAGGATCACTTTGGTCACAACTGGAGTGTTTCACAATTTATTCCTGGGGGGAAAAACCCACAATCCTCCATCCTACGTATGAATCCAGTAGATTAGTTTCACAGATTATTAAGGTGAAATAGAAATCGTGTACTTATGAGATTATGAAATATTAAACGTTACCCTATTTGGACAATATGTACAGAGGAGAGTGGCGTATTAAGCGCTGAAGTCGTAACAATGACATTCAGCCTCATGAATTTATCTAAATCCTTGTGACAGATGGGTCCAAAGATAATAGAGCTGCCTCTAAATGGAAAGAGCCAAGGAGCAAAGGGTGGGTGGAGCGCGGGCGGATAGTAGCAGGATAAAAACAGTATCGTTTAATCCCAAGACAACATGTATTTAAGGGTAGATTGAAGGAAGAGATGGGGGAGTAACGGTGCAGGTAGCCTTCACTCTGATTTTCACTTCCTCAGATAGATTATTCTAAAATATCTCTGAGAGGGCTAGGGTTGGCTAGGGTTGTCTGATGCTGCCATGTCGATTTTTATTTTTGACATTCTGCAGACAAAAGGCTCCTCTTAAGAGGTTTCTTATGAGAAGAAAATACCATTTAGTTTGCTAAAATGGAATAAAAGCAGTGCCAGACTCACCGGGTCTGGTTACAGAGGGCCCCAAATGTTCTTAAATTATGTTGTCCTAAATTACACACATCTGCAAGGACTCAAATTAATTCAAGCCTCTTGCCAAACGCTCGTAAATCCAGACTGCTGTAGCTGCTAGCTGAATGTCAATTCTTCTTAGCTCCGTGGCCAGCGGCCAGCCCATCCTCGGTTAGTTTGCTCTACTGCAAATCCTCCCCTTTGACTGTTAAGAAAGTGAAACGAATCGGGGGATATTTTGAGTTCACTAATTGCTACGGCGGGTAAATGGCAAACGGGCTCCGTGCTCTAAATCTTCGGCGTGAGCCCGGTTCATCTTCTGGTCAGCTTAATTGCTCCTGTCTAATCTACTGGAGGAAAGAAAAGATAAACAAGTCCAGCTCGGAGGCAGATGGAGGTGAGAAATTTAAGGGTTTGGAAGTTAAAGGTTGTGATTAGAGAACAAAAAACAAAGTTAATGGAAGCCTGAGTATATATTTAATACACAAAACCATGGAAAGTTTCTTATTGCCGTCACTGTTTGGTCTTCTGCCACCTAGAGGTCGAAAGTGGAGGATAATGTTTTTGCACAACAATCTTTTAATTTGAACTAAACTCAGGCAGAGAGGGTTGTCCAGTAATCGGAGGGGTGTAGGATTGATCCCGGCTTCTGGCAGAGAGTGCTGCTGTTGGGCCTGTGCTCATCAGCCTCGCCTCTGTCAGTGCGCCCCAGGGCAGCTGTGGCTACGACGTAGCTTAGCATCATCAGTGTGTGAATGGATGAATGATACACAGTAGTGTAAAGTGCTTTGGAGTCCTCTGACTCTGAAAGGTGCTATAAAAGTGCAGCTCCTTTATCAATCATCTGCTCAAAGCATGCACCCAAAGCGTAATACTCAGCTACACCAGTAGGCGGCACTAACACGATATAAAAATGTAATTAGATATCCTGTTTTAAACATTATAATCATATAAAACGAGAACAAATAAACACATTTTACTGCAAAAGCTACAGGTTTGATCTCAGCTCTATCTATATAAATCAACAGTGAGTGTGTGTGAATGAGAGAGAGAGAGAGAGAGAGAGAGAGAGAGAGAGAGAGAGAGAGAGAGAGAGAGAGAGAGAGAGAGAGAGAGAGAGAGAGAGAGAGAGAGAGAGAGAGAGAGAAAGAGGAGAAGGGAGATCCAGCACCTTTAAGCATGCTAACTAGCTATTTTCCTTTACCTGGGGCGCTTTCAGCCAGCACCCCTAAGACAGTAAACTCAGAGATGCTGATTGGCCGAAAATACTCCAGTTTTCCCTAGCAACAACATGTGATTGGCTGCTTACCTGTTGTTCAGGGGCACTTTTTCCCAGCACCCCAAGAAAGATTTTAGTGAGTCTATTGGAGGAAATCCACTGTTTAAAATGATGAGTAAACAATTCAGATTGCATGTAGGCACAAACAATTAAGAAAAATGGAAACATTTATAGTAAATATATGTATATATTGTAGATTTGTTTTACTTTTGAGATTATTTTTCTCCCCTCATAAGGGTTCACTGTTAGTAAGCTAAATTTTAACGTGTTTGCAGTCTAAAGTCATAGCATCACATAAGAACTTGCAAAATGGTGATGCTACTTTTAAAGATTTGACCAAACAACATTCATTTTTCAGCATAAGATAAACTTAGATTAAATCATCATAGAGGCTTCTATTTCATAACTTAGTATTTAGATAATGAGCATGTGAAACTAGTAATTCTAATAATTCTAAGTATAAAAAACTGGGAACAATCTGTATTAAATAATTCATGTGGTTCCCTTTTTAAAATGACCAAACATTTAGCAAAAAGACGATGAAAAATCACATTTTCTTGGTTTGCCTGTTGTATGCGAGCGTATTGTCGGTGCAGGTAAATTTCATTTGTCACTTTACACTCTCCTTCTCCACACTACGCCAAACCCCTGAGGCAAAAATAGATCTGTAGAGTGAAATATTCAGTCTCGGAGCTGACTTGGTGCTGAAGCACAGGCAGCACCACACAGACAGGAAAAGATACGCTGCTGCTTATGACTAAAATAATTATGTTTTATTTAAAGAATATTAATCTGTAGCTCAAAAACAAAACAGATTAAAAGGTGGAAGCACACATTAGTCAGCACTAGTTCAGCACCACGGAGAGCGCCGCGGGTTTATATTTGGGACAAACTCTAATCCCCTCTGCTTTCAGACCTTTTCCTTTAACCAGTAATATGAATGACATGCCATATCTCACAGGCGTGTTTAAGACAGCTCTGAAATGACTCGGCTCTTTAAAGCGGGTTAAGTTACTTTAAATATCAGCGGAGAAGCGATGAGGATCATCTTAACTGGAAGGGTGTCAAACTGGCATCAAACGCGCGGCTAAACACAGAATGATTGCAGCTGGTGATTAAAACCACCCAGAACACCATCTGAACCCGTCTATAAACCATCCGTCACGTCAGCGAGACGATGTGTCCACGCTGACATCAAATGAAACTAAAAGAGAAAACTCGCCAAAAACTAATTTCTGTCTCGCTGCCTTCTGGCGTGGGATCCTGAAACATCTCCCACCGAACCAGCAGACGTCTGCAGCGCTGTGCCTTTGAAATTTCTTTCTCCAGTCTGTGAGACTATTGAACTCATGATAGTTTTAATTAGGACTTGGCAAATAAACAACTTGCTGTTTCTTATTTTAATAGAGTAAAAAAAAATCCCAATATGGTCGTTGTAGTTAAGAAAAAGGTAATTAAAAATGAATTAAATATATTTTTAATTTCATTTTGTTAATAAAGAGCTGTACTTGTACGTCTGCTTTCTCTATACTAATATACTAGTTTCCAGCATGGGTTGGATTTCTTCTACCTCAGATTGTGTTCTGGTTCTAATGTACAGGAAGTCCTGGACAGGAGGGTCTGGTTTGATGCAGTTATGTTGGCAACATCAAACCTTGACCTTGAGGATGAAATGGGGTGGATCACAGCAGAGTGTGAAGTCTACAATCCCACCCTCTTCAATAATCATAAGATCTGACGTTACGCCCACCAGCCTTTGGAGTTTTGACACAGCCTGGTCCAGCTTTGATTCCTGAGAGGAGGAACAGTTCAGGTTTAAGGACAGCTCCATTCCATGAGGCCTTGACTCCTAGAGAGCCTGGACATTGGGTCGTAATATAAAATGGGGGCTTGTCCAGGATCATTGTTCCCTAGTTGGTCCGGGATCTCTTACCAGTAGAGCCTGGTTTAGTTGTTATGATAAATATAAGGACGAGTGTTGACGTGTCTTAGACATTTAGCTAGATTCTGGAATGTTTGGTGTGGAATACTATTTGTGTTTTTATTAAACATCTGAAAACTAAGTGATCAGAGCAGAGCTGCTGCTAGTCATCAGAGAAGTGCCAGCTGCTGTCACTTCTCTCTGTAGGGTTTCTGGGCTTGTCCCGCTGGGAGAAGACATCAAGGCAGACACTAAACGCACTGGAGGGATTGTATACAACAGGGCTAAACATATTGGACAGCCACTGTTTGTGTGAGTTGTCCCACTTTAAAAAGATGAGAGCTCTCCCTTAGTGTCCCTCGACCTGGGGCGTCTTGCAGGATCTCACCACATGGGGTATAAGTGATCTTGAGAACGTTGAGGAAACAGCCCAGAACTGCATGGGGGGGACTGGTCAAGGATCTGAAGAGAGCAGGGACCACAGTAACAACGGTTACTATTAGTAACACTACTACAGAACCTTGAGATCGGCAGATCACCTGCTCTTGTGCATCCCAAAGATGAAATATAAATCCCATGAGGAGCGGGCCTTTGCGTTCGCTGCCCCCAAGCTCTGGAATGCTCTCCCCCTCAGTGCCCGACAGGCCCCGTCACTGTGTCGATTCAAGTCTGTGCTAAAGGCCTATTTTTATCATTAAGCCTTTGATCAATGATCAGACTTTTCAGCTTGTTTAGTGTTTTAGTTTGTGGTATCTTACCAGTGGACATGTGCTACCCTTTTAGTATGTTTTTAAGCTTTTAGTTGTGTCTTTGTTTATTCTCTACTCACTTTGGTCAGCTGTCATGCTGGTTTTAAATGTGCTTTATAAATAAACATGGTATGGTAACACTACGTTGTCATGGGTTAAAATCCTGCAGCACTCAAAAAGTCCAACTGCTTAAGCCAGAACATGCCCAGGCCCGTCTAAAGTTTGCAAGACACTCTCTGAAAGTTCCAGAGGAGGATTGGGAAACCTTCCATCAGCGAAGATGAAACATGGCTGGATCTTCCAGCATGACAATGATCCCAAACACATCGCAATGAAGGAGTGTCTACGTAAAAGACCTTTCAAGGTTCTGGAGGCCTAGACAGTCTGCAGACATCAATCCAATAAAGAATCTGTGGAGGGAGATGAAAATCTGTGTTGCCCCAAAACATCACGGTTCTGGAGAAGATCTGCATGGAAGAATGGGCCAAAATACCCGCTACAGTGTGTGCAAACGATTGACCTCTGTCATTGCCAACCCCAAGGTTACATTACAAAGTATTGAGGTGAATTTTTTATTGACCAAATACGTCTTTTCTGCACCATCATGATTCTTCATAAACCATACGATGTGATTTCCTCTTACAGTTGACGTGTACCTATGATGAAAATGAGACCTTTCTGTCCCTCCCTTCATCTTTAGGACTGCATTATTTATAATTTGCAAACAAACAAACATTTATTTCAGCTGTTATTTATGTGTGACGACAGTTATAATCTTCACAGGTTATTAATATTTTACGTTGAGTTTCAGAGCAGAGGAAGGCATCCTGGTGGATAACCGTTTAAGTTTTACATCAACATTCTTCCAAACTGTTCAATCCAGCCGTTTCATAGGAACACTTTGCTGAACCAACTCCTCTTTGATGCCACGATTTATTGGATCACAGTCCACTTTGTCCTCCGGCTGGACTTACTGCGACAGGACATACCTGAAATCTATCTGAAGAGAATTTCATCTACTTAACTCCACTCTAGACTAAAAAAGCCCACCTGACACAACAGGAAAGTGCTGGGTTTGTCAATATCATCCTATTAGGAGGATGTGTCTGCCTAATCCAATCAGTGGAGGAATTAAAAACCAGCAGCATGCTCATGGCTGCATGAGCAGCGGGCATGTCAGGGGAAGGAGTCCCCATCAGTCCTGCTCCTCCTCCAACCATCATCATTAATGTGGATTTCATCCAGTCCCTCCTCAGGCTGCATAATTGGCCTCTCGTCTTGGTTTTGCACCATTTAGCTCACTTTCTTCCTTGTTAATTAAGACCAGCAGCTCTCTACTCCCAGAATGCACTTTTGCCAGTGCCGGCGTGCACTTGGAAAAACAAACCACCAGATGTCACCCACGCCTCAATGCCTCCAATCTGTTTCCATGAGGCCTAATGAATTTTGGGTTTTTGGCTCCGTGTTACGCTGGTTGCCGGGTGCACAGCAGCACATAAACCAGAATGAGTGGTGCAGAAATGTGCTGCAGCAACAGGATGTTTCTTTTGTCTTCTGTTTGTGTCGTTTTCTTTGCTTTAACTCGCCACTCGGTCATCCTTCTTCTCACCTCTGAGGGCCATTCTCCATCCTGTGTGCAGCCGAGCATGAGTGTGTGGCTCCGGAACGCTCCGGATGTGTGACAGGCTTCCGGAGAGAGGAAGGTGTAGAGGGGGGGTAATTCTGAAGGGCAGTAGAAGTAATAGGGTAATCTATTATACAGTCCAAGTCTTTCTTCCTCCTTTTCTTACCCCCCTCCCCCTTTCTTTCTCAGTCTTTCAGCTTCTCGCTGCCTCTGCCCTTGCATCAGCATTTCACCAGGACAAATGAGAAGTAGAGTTTAACTATGCACATTCCCGTTGTCCTCCTGCAGAGCCCAGCACTTTCTCAATTAAACCGGAGTCCGTCCGCTCTCCCCTCCACCTCCACGTGGGTGGAGGAGGCTCGTCACTAGTGCATGACCGCGGTTGCAGCCTGACACATGTCCTAGACCGGAGGTGAATATTATTAACAGGGATTTAGAGAATAATCCATGAGGGAAACAAGCTTCCCCTTCCTGTCATGTGTAATCCCCGTTCCTCTTCCTCCTTTTAGCAGATATTTGAGAAACTTTTCAGCCTCTTGGTGAGCTAGGTCAGTTCATGGTGATTGACTAATTAAAACCTTTCACCCCCCCTTATCTCTGACATTTTCCTTTTTTTGTACTTTCCATTTTAGGCCCACCTCCCAAAGAGACAGAGCCCACAGCAACCATCTCCTCCTCTTCCTCCTCCTCCTTCACTATCTCTCCTCTCCTCCAGCAAGCACACGCTCGCTCAGACTTCTGCCATCTGATGCCGACTGGATGCAGAGCGAAGATTTCCAAGCATTCTGCCTCCTCCTTCTTTCCTTCTTCCCCTAATAGCTGGAGCTTCTCCTCTTCTGCTTCCTCTCCTCCCCCCGGCTGTTAACCACAAGGATGTGGCACTCCATGGCTCTGCTCCTCTCTGGATTCTCCGCTTTGATCAACGGTGAGCCCGCCTGCATCTCGTTTCATTCAGAATCCGGCTGCAGCGATGGCATTTTGTAGGAATTGGGAAACAGGAGTCTGTGTTTTTGCCGCTTCATGCATGAAGCAGAATTTAAAGTGGAGCTAAGACTCCAGGAGAAGTAAAGTGAGAATCTAGCTCACCTGTTTGCTTGGATGATTGCATCTCTATGCTTTAATGGTTTGTCTGGAAGCATATGCTCAGGGCTTGGATGCATGACATGCTTTAACAGGGAGATTGACATTCCCGTCTGTGCGGAATATCAGATGACAGACACAGCATGCAGACAAAAATCAGAGCTGTCGGAACATTTCATCATTCCAACGTTTTCTTTTTTTGTCCAAATCTGTGCGCGCATCAAGGGAACCCCCTGCAGAAAAGCAAAAGCAGATCAGTTTAATGACAGGTATAAATCAGCTCTTCCATCTTGCCTCCCTGTTGCTGCAGCCGGATTGATGCCGAGGACGTCGGCGCTGGGAGAGTGGGTGAACTTTCCCTACAGGCAGCAGAGAAACGCTGCTTCAGTTTGTGTTTAGGAGGAGGCTGTAGATCAAAACTCCAACAGCATAAAAGACACCGAGACGGGGAAAGTAAAAGTTTTTGACTGCGTTGCTGCAGACTGACTTCTGAGGCCAAAAAATAAAACACATCCAGGGCTTTTCCATCATTCTGACACGCTTTGAAGCAAACTGCCTGGAGCGCTCGCGGGTTCCTGCCCCTGCTTCACTGTCACGTTTTCAGCTGGTGTGTTTTTTTTGCTGCACAGTTTAACCGACATCTCCGTTTCCTGAGTTACATAATCACAGATGGAGAAAACTCCATTAACCTAAACGAAACTAAATGGATTTATTTGGTAGTCCAACCTTTGGCTCATTGCTCCATTTGATACTTGTTTACAGGTGACCTTTGCTTTCAGACTTGATTCACTCAAATTCACGGAGAAGCATTGATGCCTTATTCTGTTTAAAGTCAAAGGTCAGGCTTCCTTCCTTAGGAATTTTGTAGAAGAGAGCAAAAATCTTGGTCCAGATCCTAAAGCAGCAGAGCATCACACTACCACCACCGTGCTTGACTGTTGGTACGATGTGTTTTCATTTTGGTCAACCCAGTAGAGGTTTGGGTTTCAGAACTCTCCCCTAGATGCTGTTTTTGCTTTAACCCAGTGAGTTTGCAGTGTTTTAGATGTTTGTTTCGTTTTGTTCTTGAATTTCTTTCAAACGGGACGTGATTTGCTGCTTTTTGAGCTGGTTTAGCCTGCTTCATGTTGCCAGACAGGTTCTATTCAAGAGATTTCTTAATTCACCAGGTCTGGTGGTAATCATACTTCGTTCGACCCAGCCAGCACGCATAGGTGAGCCCCATATGGAATCCATATGGGCAAGCCGTATGGGTCCCACCAGGGTTTGTCCGCAGTTTCCATGGTGGCCCCATGGGGGTTTGCCCGTGTTTGAGTCAAACCCTCTGAAAACCCTTTTGGGGCCCGTTAAAATTTATGTGGGCAAAAATCTTTCTGGGCAAACCCCCATGGGGCCACCGTGGAAACTGCAGACAAGCCCTGGTGGGACCCATATGGCTTGCCCATATAGATTCCATATGGGGCCCACCTATGTGTGCTGGCTAGGGAGTTACCTCAGAAGTCGGAACTAGGAATGACATCACACGAGTTAACAGCGCTCTGGTTACCGTAGTCGGAGAAGTCGGAATTCCAATATGGCGGCGCCCTTGAAAACTGCTGTTTTGGTAGCTCTCAACGAACACAGATGACTAATAAACAACACTTTTAGTTTGTTCAGCTTAGAGACGCAAGCGCTACATGTAACATTGATTTTAAACGCACTCTTATACGTGTGTCTTGTAAAATAAACACATTTCAACCAAAACTTACTGTTGTCGATACGGAGAGCTGCCATCTTGGATCTCGAGGTCGGAGTTCTGAAAAACTTCCGAGTTTCCGACTGGGAGGTCCGACTATGCGGGGCGTTTAATTAGATTTTTCCTACTTGGAAGTTGGGATTTCCGAGTTCCGAGGACAAATTGAACGCATCATCAGACCTGTGTGTGGCTGGGAAAAACTCAACTCGGCTATCAAAATAATGTTAATAATCACAGCAAATTTGTGATTTAACCACTACTTTTTCACCTAGAGCACCTCGAGTGTTGATGATCGGGGGAAAAAATGCCAAATCAGAAGAAATCTATGGAAGCATATGTGTAAAAAAAATAAAATTATTAAGCATTAGCAGAAAGGCATTTTCCATTTCACTATACAACTGCTAAATGTGACTCACAAATAAAATAAATAAGCAATTTTCCAAACAGCTTTTTAATTTTCTTCTTCATCACTGCTCATTCTGTGACTTAATGAAATAGATAAAAAAAAATGGAATTTAAGATTTCATTTTCAAATAACACTCCAGCAAAAGTGTCACAAAATTCAATTTGAAATGTCAAATTTGAAAATGAAACAGCATTAGCAGAAATGCATTTTCCATTTCACTATACAACTGCTAAATGTGACTCACAAATAAAATAAATAAGCAATTTTCCAAATGGCTTTTTAATTTTCTTCATCACTGCTCATTCTGTGACTTAATGAAATAGATAAAGAAAATGGAATTTAAGATTTCATTTTCAAATTACACGCCAGCAAAAGTGTGACAAAATTCAATTTGAAATGTCAAATTAGAAGATTAAAATGCATTACCAGAAATGCTTTTTAATTTTCACTACACAACTGCTAAATGTGACTCACAACTAAAATGAATAAGCAATTCTCCAAATGGCTTTTTAATTTTCTTCTTCATCACTGCTCATTCTGTGACTTAATGAAATAGATAAAGAAAATGGAATTTAAGATTTCATTTTCAAATTACACGCCAGCAAAAGTGTGACAAAATTCAATTTGAAATGTCAAATTAGAAGATTAAAATGCATTACCAGAAATGCTTTTTAATTTTCACTACACAACTGCTAAATGTGACTCACAACTAAAATGAATAAGCA